>JBAMBO010002117.1:0-27923 GCA_037044535.1 Lordiphosa magnipectinata | reverse complement strand
AGCAGAATAGCAGCCGCCGCATTTATGGCAAATGTTTGCCGTAATGGCATCAATGGCAAAGCAGGCCCGCCGTCTGCAAAATCAAAGGATCCACCTGGCCAAATTTTAAAACTTACTTAAAATATTGAAATGATATTTACAGAATTTTTTCAAACTTATAAAAACGGTTGATTTCAGTGTCAAAGCATGTTTAATATATACAATTTTTATTTCATTCTTTGCAAGTGAATTTCGCGGCATGTTATGGCTGTCCCATCATCCAAACTTTTTAAGAGTACTAAGAATATCCAAAGGATTACTCCTAATTCTTTGGAAAAATCTCAAAATGGCCGTTTTTCCACAAACCGCGATTTAATTGTTTTTCCTTAGTTTCGGCGGTTTCTTCCTCCAGTTCAACCATCGCGAATATTTTTATCACAAAATAAAGGAAAGAACAATATTTTTTGACATTTTGTTTTTTATGTTTAGACCCTTCAAAAAAAAAAAAATCGCTTTATCTTTCAATCCCACAAGCGAGCCGATTTTTCGACGAAAATTAAAGTTTGAAATCTAGGTTCTTGAAATTTGGTACATATGATAGTGTCGATGCACATAAAAATATATCTAAGTTTCAGACCGATCTGACCACGCCTTCCCTAGCCGCCCATATGAGATAGGTTTCCTCGTATTGATACTTGTACGGTAATTAATAATGCTAGCACTCGTTAAATTCAACAAATGTTTTTAATTCATTTTTTTAACACTTAACCTTAATATTAATTATTAAAGTAAAAAATAAAAATGCATTCAAAATGACTATAAATAAGTATCTTACATTTAAAAATGTTCCTAAAAGTCATCTTCTACATCAATTTCTATTGAAAACGAGTCGTCAGAGTCGTCAGAAACGAGAGTCAGAATCTGAATCACTATCACTATTGTTAGCATCAAAAACGGGAACATTGTTATTATTGTTCATGTTACAAAAATATAGCAAGTTTGGTGATTCCAAAAGTTCAATTACGTCTGCTGGTAGGGGTAGTTTATTTTGCTGACCCAATCTTTTTGTTAGATAGATGCTCGACACAAGAGGATCTGAGGAATCCATTGCTCTGTGGAAAACGTCTGCCATGTTGTTCTGCCGTGTGCTCTTTCGAGCATGTAACCTCCTGTCACTCTTATAATATTTGTTGCGAGCCTCTGAGGCGTTCTCGCCAAGAACACCTAATAGAAGGATTGATGCTTCTATTATTTGGTAGCCGTGCATTAACACTTTATGGACTGTTGCCGACATTGGAAACCATGGATACAAGGACAGATATAGTGTTATGGTTTTCTGACAATATTTTTTAAATTGTGTTGGATCAATTGGTAGGTGGCAAGAAATAGCAATTAAAATATTGTTAAAATATGCAATGAAAATATGCATCAAGACCTAAGATTTCAGCCCTCCTTGCTGTATTGCCGTCGTTGGTATTTCCATTGCCATTCTGCTTAGGCTTATCCACATGTAGAGCCATAGCATTACACATCTGCTTCTGAATCGTCTTTTTTTTGTTTCGCCATTTCTTTTTTTCCATTTTTATCTCTCACTTGCCATTTTTTAAGTTTCAGTCTATATGCAATCTTAAGAACGAATTCAAAAAATCGAATCCAACCATGTAGAGGACTTATGCCATATTTTAATGCTTCATGTCTTGGCTTAAATTTTGGTGAGTCCATTTTAGCATTTTCCATGAAGTCAGTTCATCATAAATCCAACTCGAAACGGCAGATGCGCTACGAGTGTTTTGTATGTAGATATCAAGCAGTTGCTCATAGGCGAACTCAACCACAGCTACAATATTATGGATTTATACACATCGGAGCAAAATGGAGCAAAAAAGATTTTTAAAATTAGTTTATATACACTTTGCACTATAATGATACATAATTACTTTTGGCACAACTTGGCACAAAATTAGTTATAATCCACAACAGACGGGTTAGCGGTTAGCTTTTTTCTACTTTTGGACAACACAAATAAACGCACACAAAAAACACATTAACAAACATGAACAAAATCTTTTTGAATACAAATATTCTACATACCTTGGTCTTTCTTTTCCATAATTTTAGTGAAAATTGTTTAAACCACAATAATATTGGGACGCTCGCAAGTAAACAAAAACTTTCCCGCGCTTTTTAGTTTCGCACGCATGCAATCAAACAGCTGACTTTGAAGGGCTGCCAAAATTCCAGGGATGCATCAACACAATTAAAATCTTTTGATTCATTTTAGTCAAAGTATATACTATTCAAATTTTATTATTAAAATAGGTTTACTTTCTATAAAAAATTTGAATTTTCGTCGAAAAATCGGCTCGCTGGCCCAATGTGCAATGGGAAAATTCTGAACAAAATATTAAAAATCATGGAAAACTGCTGTTATAGCCTCACAAAAAATTTCAGTTGATGATTCAGAACTCAAGTTGATGTTATTTATACTTATTTTTGCTAAGGCATTTGATAAAGTTTGTCATAACGCTCTACTCGCCAAGCTTTTTAAGCTAGGGTTTCATTCCTCTTTATTGTGCTGGATTCAATGTTACTTGGACCGCCGGACTTACAAAGTCAAAATAAACAACTCGCTTTCTACTCCATATGCGGCTACTTCAGGACTTCCACAGGTCCCTTGGTCCTTTACTTTTCATTATTTTTATTAATGACATTTGTTTGCATTTTCGTAACTCAGAGTTTCTGCTGTATGCTGATGATCTTAAAATTTTGCCGATCAATTAAATCCTTAAGTGATAGTCGATTGTTGCAATCTGATCTAGATAGGGTCAGTGCATGGTGTGCTCTCAACTTACTCCCTTTTAATCTCAACAAATGCTTTATTGTTAGATATAGCAAATGTTTCTACAATATTACGGCCACTTACTCGATTTCTAAGCAAACTTTATCGAGCCGGGTTGAGGACATTGATTTGGGAGTGAAATTCGACCAAAAATTTACCTTTAATGAGCACATAAATTATATTTTGCCAAAGGCCTACTCCATGTTTGGCTTTGTCAAGCGCAATGCCAACCAATTTAAGGATCCTTATACTAGGTTGAGCTTTTACTCTGCATTTGTGCTTTCCAAGTTGAAGTATGCATCATTTATTTGGAGTCCCTCTAGTGCAAAAAATATTTCTAAAATTCGTGCTCCTTCCGCTCAATTTTGCTGATCCTTTGCCGCCTTATTTTAGTAGATGTGCCTTGGTGCATCTTTCCACCCTAGAAGATAGACGACCTTGTTTTTGGCTACATTGATTGTCCTACCTTGTTAGGGAAGATAAATGTAAATGTACCAGGCAGAAATCTTAGAACCTTCCAACCCTTTTCCAACCAATTTTTCCGAACTAATGATTCCCTTAATGAACCTACATATATCTAGGGCTCTTAAAAACTTTAAATCCTTACCCATTGGCATGCGATTTGAATTCGACTCCAATAAATTGGCAATCAAAATTTTGTTAGCTGAATACTTTTTTTCTATTAGAAACTAATTTTAGTTATATAATTTAAGTTTACAAATAGAGTAGCCAGTTAAGATCTTTGTTCAATTGTAAATTTCAAAAAACTAAAAAAAAATAAGTGCCTACTTCAGAAATAATTACCCATATATGAAATATTAATACTAAAGCTGCCGTTACACTTTTCATCTTATCTTTAAATAGTAGTTTGTCAAACTTCTCTAAAGAGAATCTCTTATCGAATTGAACTTGTCAAATTATATCAAAAAAGACAACATTTTCCAAATATTTAGAGTTATTTGCTTTGCTATTACACTATCGTCAGAGAGTCTCTTTCGAGATGTATGACAAGTGTAAAGGCAGCTTAATTTTAGGAAAATGGCATAATTTTAAGGCAAAGGATTCCTAAGAAATTTAATACTAAAACAAGATTGTTTAGGTAAAATGCCCTATATTTTAGGAAATTATTGCCTGAAAATCACATTTTAGGTATTAAAATCCATTTTCCTAAAATTTAAGGAAAATCTTTTTTCTGGGTGTAAGAAAGATAAAATTTAAAACAGAAAAGTTTTTTCTTACTCATTTTCCGACCGATCGGTCCTATGGCAACCATAAGATATAGTCACCCGATATCGATCAACTTTTTCAAATTAGTTTGAAAGCGTTTAATATTAAGAATCGCCGACATTAAGAACAATTTACTTGAAAACAAAAAAGTTTTTTTCACTAAGACCCATTTTTCGACCGATCGGTCCTATGGCAGCTATATGTTATAGTCATCCGATTTTGACCAAAATCTGCAAATCTGTTTGAAAGCATATAATACGAATAATGACTGAATTTAAGGTCGCTAACATCAAAAACAAAAAAGTTTTTCTCACTAAGACCCATTTTCCGACCGATGGTTCCTATGGCAGCTATAAGATATAGTCATCCGATTTTGACCAAAATTTGCAAATCTGTTTGAAAGCATCTAATATTAATAATAGCCGAGCTTGAGGACGCTACCATTGAAAACAAAAAAGTTTTTCTCACTAAGACTCATTTTCCGACCGATGGTTCCTATGGCAGCTATAAGATATAGTCATCCGATTTTGACCAAAATTTGCACATCTGTTTGAAAGCATATAATATTAATAATAGCTGAGCTTGAGGACGCTAACACTGAAACAAAAAAGTTTTTCTCACTTAGACCCATTTTCCGACCGATGGTTCCTATGGCAGCTATAAGATAAAGTCATCCGATTTTGACCAAAGATTGCAAGTCTGTTTGAAAGCATATAATATTAATAATGGCCGAGTTTCAGGCCGCTTTACATTGAAAACAAAAAAGTTTTTCTTACTAAGACCCATTTTTCGACCGATGGTTCCTATGGCAGCTATAAGATATAGTCATCCGATTTTGACCAAAATTTGCAAATCTGTTTGAAAGCATCTAATATTAGCTTGAGGACGCTACCATTGAAAACAAAAAAGTTTTTCTCACTAAGACTCATTTTCCGACCGATGGTTCCTATGGCAGCTATAAGATATAGTCATCCGATTTTGACCAAAATTTGCACATCTGTTTGAAAGCATATAATATTAATAATAGCTGAGCTTGAGGACGCTAACACTGAAACAAAAAAGTTTTTCTCACTTAGACCCATTTTCCGACCGATGGTTCCTATGGCAGCTATAAGATATAGTCATCCGATTTTGACCAAAGATTGCAAGTCTGTTTGAAAGCATATAATATTAATAATGGCCGAGTTTCAGGCCGCTTACATTGAAAACAAAAAAGTTTTTCTTACTAAGACCCATTTTTCGACCGATGGTTCCTATGGCAGCTATAAGATATAGTCATCCGATTTTGACCAAAATTTGCAAATCTGTTTGAAAGCATATAATATTAATAATGGCCGAGCTTGAGGACGCTACCATTGAAAACAAAAAAATTTTTCTCACTAAGACCCATTTTTCGACCGATGGTTCCTATGGCAGCTATAAGATATAGTCATCCGATTTTGACCAAAATTTGCAAATCTGTTTGAAAGCATATAATATTAATAATAGCCGAGCTTGAGGACGCTACCATTGAAAACAAAAAAGTTTTTCTCACTAAGACCCATTTTTCGACCGATGGTTCCTATGGCAGCTACAAGAAGTAGTTAACCGATCCTGGCGGTTCCGACATATTAGCAGCGTGCAGCTGAAAGAAGACTCTATGCAAAATTTCAGCTCGATAGCTTTAAAACTGAGAGACTAGTTTGCGTAGAAACGGACGGACAGACAGACGGAAGGACAAAGCTCAATCGACTCAGCTTGTCGCCCTGATCAAGAATATATATAGTTTATGGGGTCGGAAATGAATATTTCTATGCGTTGCCAACTTCTGGGCAAAATGATAATACCCTTTGCAAGGGTATAACAAAGCAAAAGCGTATTAGTTAAAGAGAGTTTAAACATCCCACAAAATTACATATTTATTTTTACCCTTTTTCAGGAGCAAATTGAAATTTATTTAAAAGTTTCGTACCTCTTTTATGCATTAAGGTTGTTCTTTTAGCATCAATTTAAGCAATTTGTATTTATGCTAAGAATGCAAATTGTTGATGCAAGCATAAATTTTGAATGAAACAAACTGAAAACTGTCTAAGATGAATGCATTTTTGCACTTGCAGCAAAGTATTTTTGTATGTACTACCTTCAACTACCCCTTTTTTTTTCTAAGTGTATGTACTACAAACGTTTTGCATATGAAATGCGCAACACTTGGTTGCACTTGAACTGAATACTTGGATGGGCTCTTCAGCTGCCTCTGACACATTCAGCATGTTGCTGTATGTGTGTTTCTTACGTTTCACTTGACGCGTCTTTTGAGCGACAACTTTCAATGACAAGCAACGCCTTAAAATATGCAACACACTTGGCCCAGTCTATGTCTTAATTGCCACACACACAGACGCACACACACACCTTTCCACTTCCACCACCTTCTGCTGCTTATTTAGTATACATTTTCTCTTCAGGCTAATCAGCCGTTATGGTATTCTAATTGCCAAGACATCATTTTACCCTTTCGATACCTCATCAAGGAGTCGACCTACTACACACTAAGCCGCTTAGGTAACGTAATGGCAAGGGGAGTTTTGGGTTGCTTTGAGGTAAAACGATTAAATTCGCATAATTGCAATTTAATGAAAAGCATTCAATTGTACAAATTAATGAAAATGTGTGCACGCATTTCTCAGTCAGTGCTCAAGTCGATGGAAATTTTGTTGGGGGAAAGGGGAAGTCAGTCTCTGGTGGAATGTTAATTAATACGTTTGACGATTCAAACTGAATTGTGTGGCCATTTGAAGAGTTCCATTGTGAAGGCACTTAATTGAAAACAATGACCCAACTACTTGGACCCTGAATGCAAAACCGTTTTCAGTAGTAGCATTGTTTGAGGATTTGCAAAGTATTTTCAAGTTAAACTTGTAGGAAAAAAGGATGAAACGAACAATCAGTGTATAAAATGTAATTGTCTGATTTACAGCCCCTTTGCTGTGGTTAAAACATATTTTATTTAAATTAATTCCCTGTTTCCATTTACTCATTTGGTTGCACATTTTTATGTTATCATGATTCTCCCTCCACCTACCACCTCTTGAATATTTCAATTAATTTTATATTCTGCCTTTTTTATTCATTTTTATGCTGATTATTTTGAGGCTGTGAAATGCCATTTTTATTGGCCATGCAAATGTTTCAGCTGTTTTTTTTTTATTGTTGTTGTTGTTGTTTTTTTTTTTAATGCATTAATTGTGCTTTGTGTGTGTGTGTGTGACTATCATTTTGTGTTATATGCGTTGCCATCAGCATTGCGACAACGACACTTTATGAGCGACTCCTGAGTAGGGATAGGGGGGATGCGAATGCCAGAAAGACTAAGCAAAACTTTGCATTTCTCGCTGGCGGCATTAAAATCGCATAAATGCTGCGCGTCGTTAACTCACCGAAAGCGGCCAAAGAAGAAAGAACACAAAAACTGAGAGCGAATGGGTGGAAACTACTATTTTGTTAATCGACTAGGTGATACCTAAGGGTGTACCTGTTAAGCGAGGCAAGTTTCTGGTGTGGTTCAGTTTATTACATTAAGAAAAACGTAGAACGAACGCTCTTGTTTTTATAGGCAAAGTAAGCAGAAGTAATGGAGTGGATAGGAGTGAATAGCATTGAACACGCTCTCACAGTTTCGTTTTTCATGGGAGTTGGGAGTGTGTGCAGAAACTACTGAGAGGAAAGCGCAATCGGTTCTTGAGAGCAGAACACTGTCGAAGTAACCGAATTGAAAGATTGTATAAAACAAAGACATTGACATGAACAAAACATTAAAGTAGAGCTGGTCATATCGTCGCTATACTTACCCCCTTCCCTCCCATGGTCTAGAACAGACTTTGCGGGGCTTTTTAACAGGCTTGGGAACAAGTTCCTTATTGGTGGGGGGCTTCAACGCTAAACACAGGTTCTGGGGCAGCTAAAGAGACGACTCGAGAGGAAGGTGCTTGCAAGAAGCTCTAGTTGCCACTTAAGCCCAGATCTTTGCAAAGGGCCGTTCGTCAATCGAAACACCCCCAGCGCCATTGACTTCTGTATTTTTAACGGACTGCGTTCTGATGAACTGAGCATTAGGATGGAATATTCACTCTCATCCGAGCACCTACCCCTAGTGATTGAACTGGATATTTTCACCTGGCAAGCCTAGAGATTACCCTTCCAGAGAATATTGAGGATGCGCATGCAATTTTCGTAAATAAGGTGCATGCAGCAGCCCTTAAAGCGCGCCCATAGGAAATTCTACAGGATTGCCGACCACAATTCCGCCTTCCACCTCGCCCTCAATGCTCTACTGCTCATCAAAAGGAGACTGCGGAGGCAGTTTACTCGTACGAGATACCCAAATGTGGAAAGGGTAAATAAAAGAGTGGCTTACAGGGTTAAGAAGCTGCTCGTTAGGTTTAGGCAGGATGCCACAGACCGTTAACTAGAAGGCGTTACTTTTGATGCGAGTACTAGTTCAATCCGCAAAGCTGATATTCAAATCTCCGCAGGAAAGGGCAGAAGCATTTGCGGTAAACTTAGAGGACCAATTTACGCCCCTCGAAACGTCTTCGGTCAGCCGTAGGAGGCTTGTTGATCAGATTCTTGACACCCCAGGGCAGCTAACGCCCCCAGTCCCACCAATCACATTGGAGGAGATTCAGGGGCAGATCAAGGACCTTAACAATAACGAGAAGGCCAAGCTAACTTCGTCTGTGCCGAAGTTTTTATACCCTTGCAAATGCTGTTTTTTGAAATGACACAGTTTTGTAACTGAAACCCATTTTCCGACAGATAAACTTCTGATTTCGACCAAATTTCGCGAATCTTTTTGAAAACATATCATGAAAACAAAATAGTTTTTCTCACTAAGACTCATTTTCCGACCGATCGGTCCTATGGCAGCTACCACAAGTAGTTATCCGATTTTGACCAAAATTTGCAAATCTGTTTGAAAGCATCTAATATTAATAATAGCTGAGTTTGTGGACGCTAACATTGAAACCAAAAAAGTTTTTCTCAGTAAGACCCATTTTCCGACCGATCGGTCCTATGGCAGCTATAAGCTATGGTCATCCGATTTTGATCAAAATTTTCAAATCTGTTTGAAAGCATATAATATTAATAATGACCGTGTTTGGGAACGCTAACACTAAGAACAAAAAAGTTTTTCTCACTAAGACCCATTTTCCGACCGATGGTTCCTATGACAGCTATAAGATATAGTCACCCGATGTCGATCAACTTTTTCAAATTAGTTTGAAAGCGTTTAATATTAATAATTACCGACCTTAAGAACGATTTACTTAAAAACAAAAAAGTTTTTCTCACCAAGACCCATTTTCCGACCGATGGTTCCTATGACAGCTATAAGATATAGTCATCCGATCTTGACCAAAATTTGCAAATCTGTTTGAAAGCATATAATTTGAGTAATGACCGAATTTAAGGACGCTAACATTGAAAACAAAAAAGTTTTTCTCACTAAGACCCATTTTTTGACCGATGGTTCCTATGGTAGCTATAAGATATAGTCATCCGATCCGGTCGGTTCCGACATATTAGCAGCGTGCAGTAAAAAGAAGACTCTGTGCAAAATTTCAGCTCGATAGCTTTAAAACTGAGAGACTAGTTTGCGTAGAAACAGACGGACAGACAGACGGACAGACAGACAGACAGACGGACAGACAGACGGACGGACAAAGTTCAATCGACTCAACTCGTAGACCTGATCAAGAATATATATAGTTTATGGGGTCGGAAATGAATATTTCTATGCGTTGCAAACTTCTGGGCAAAATTATAATACCCTTTGCAAGGGTATACAAATTAGAGATTGGATAAACTTTTCCTGTTCATCAGTAGCAAATATGGCTTGTATCTCTAAAAAATCTTTAAGCGATATTAAACTCAAATTGAGAGGTTTATTATATCAAATTAGAGAAAAATTGGTATTCTTGTAGAAAGTCGGTAGAACGATTTGTGGCTAAAAACGCAGAATATCTTAAATCATATATACATACGGTTTGACGTTTGCAAATATTTGCAGACCAAAACTGGATTTGAATGAAGCCTCTTTGAAAACCAAAAAAAGGCGTGTGGAAGACTTGTTAGAAACAAGAAGTGTGGTTGAATTAACAATTGCCGCTGAGGTTGCATTGCGATCAAGCGGAAGCCGAAACGCTGCCAAAATTATAAGAAGCTGTTCCAATAGTCAACTTCATGTGGAGGGCATCGTTACAAAACCAAGTAGTATGCGTTGTTTGTCAAACAATGAGGCATTAGCTTATTATGTTGACGCGAAACTAACCAGCAACTCTAACAAACAGACAAGAAAATGGACGTTAAGAGCTGGACATGAGTTGTATCCAACGTATTATTCAGAGGAAGATATTTTGATAACAGAAACTCGTGTAGAAATAAAACTCCAATCAATTCTTAACTTGACAGTCAGTCGAATTTTGGAATTGCAGGCCATAGCACTTACAAACAAAAGTTTTCTAACAGTGAAGATACCGATGAATTCTTATTCGCTTTTTCTTTTGTGCCTGTCAAGCTAACTTGCGGATCCAAAATTGTTTGGCAAAGTCCACGTACTTCGTCAACAATGTATTGTCGGCCAATCAAACTAATTTTTTCAAAAGAATCTTCCGAATTCACTATTAAGTTAACAAATAAATTACTTGACGAAATTAGCGAACTAACACCAACAAAGTATGTGCTGAATGATTGATCATAAGATGTTACTGACAATGGTCGACGGAAAGGTGTGCAACGCAATGAGTGAAACGTCTTCCTCGCAAAAATGTTATGTTTGTGGAGCAACATACGATAGCAATGAGGTGAACTATTGTTATGGGTTATCCACCTTACATGCATGTATACGGTGTTTTGAATGTTTGTTACATATTAGTTACAAACTAGATGTAAAAAAATTGCGTATAACAGACGCAACAGAAATTGTAAAAACGAGAGCGTAAGTTAAAGTCGGCTCTAACCGACTTCGATATACCCGTTACTCATGGAAACAAATGTTTAATAGCCTTACTGTATGCCTGAGGTGGGTCAGCCGAAAAGTATGCAACATTTTTTAACTCGTCTCTCTCTCTCTCTCTCTCTCACTAAGATTGCTGCTGAACGCAATGCTTAGGTTATGAGTGGGGTGGGTGGTGGGTGTTAACTGATCGTTTTTTGCTCATAACTTGAGTATCGTTCATCCGATCTTTATCATTCCTTCAGCAAATCGATAAATAATTTTAAGAACTAGATATCTCTAGAAAGTACGAACCATCTATCATCAAAACTGTAGGAGATATGACGTTTTTTCCAAATTGCGGGGGCGTGAGGGGGCGTGGCAAAAATTGAAAATAAACTTGATCTGCGTGCAGACAATAGGAGTCTACATTTCAAATTTGGTTGCTCTAGCTCTTCTAGTCTCTGAGATCTAGGTGTTCATACAGACAGACGGACGGACGGACGGACGGACGGACGGACAGACGGACAGACGGACATGGCTATATCGACTCGGCTGTTGATGCTGATCAAGAATATATATACTTTATATGGTCGGAAATGATTCCTTCTGCCTGTTACATACATTTGCACGACTTTAGTAGACCCTTTTACTCTACGAGTAACGGGTATAAAAAGTGCTCTGAAGACATCAAAGCAGCATTCAAGAGAGAAATGGGGTTAATCGTAGACAAACCTAAGCCAGGCAGTGGATCGACAAATGACGGCAACACTTCACGCCGCTTTTTTCATAATTATGAATTAAGTTCAAAAATAACTGGCTTAAACGAAAAATTCATTAGCATATTAAATACAATATTAATTGCCTTATCTTCAGGGTTTGATATAAATGTCAGAGAATTCAACAAATTTGCGCAGGAGACAAGAACTGTATATCTGGAACACTATTCCTGCCGGTCACTTTGCGCAAGATTCTTATTCATAGCACAGAAATTACTTCCAATTGGACAGCTTTCTGAAGAAGCTTAGGAAGCGCGTCACAAGGATTGTCGGAGATTCCGTCAGTTCCATATAAGAAAGCGATCACGTGAATCGACTAATCGTGACCTGTTAACAATGCTTCTTATAACTTCTGATCCCGTTGTAAGTACTTTAAGAAATGTTTCCAAAAAAAAAAATTTAAAACATATTCTCACGATGTATTGAGTTTACTTAATTCCCCAGTAATAAATATTGACATCACCACAACACATCCAAACTATGATTGCCAATTATATTCTTCTGATTACGATACCGATACTTCATAGAATACGTTTTCTCTGCTTTGTTATCTGATACAGAAATATATTATTTTAAGTTTTTCATGTTTTTCTCTTTGTAACATAAAATTCCAGTATTTATTTTAAGCTCCAGTTGAATTTTAAACTTTTTGTTTCTTTTTTATAAATATTTTGTTATTTCTTCTTTACAACATTTATAATAAATAACATTTTCACTTTACCTGCTGTGGTTCAGTGGCCATCTACTTAAATTTGACTATTTATAGCGTTCAGAAGCCCACTGGGGATGAAGTGTGTGTTTTTCTGGGGGAAGGCTCCTTAAAATTGTTCATCAGGACACTTCAAAGATTCGATTGGCATTATAAAATAATTTTGTGCAGCTAGCTTGTTCTACACGAAACACGTTTCTTAACTCTTTTTGTTTAGTTCTGATGAAAACTTTGTAGGCAAAAATTTTACAGAATGGACAATGAAATAAAAGTTTCTATCTTAATTTTAAATTTTGTTTATATTTTTTGAGAAAATGTATAATTTGTACAAAAAAATGTCAAAAAGTAGTACATTTTTCTATTTGGAGGGCCAATTACTTTTTTCTT
Organism: Lordiphosa magnipectinata; assembly: GCA_037044535.1. Classification (NCBI taxonomy): domain Eukaryota; kingdom Metazoa; phylum Arthropoda; class Insecta; order Diptera; family Drosophilidae; genus Lordiphosa; species Lordiphosa magnipectinata. Next base: position 15,030 of record JBAMBO010002117.1, on the reverse strand, counting down.
CTTCCCAATGTCTACAAAATCTTAATATAAGGTAGTCAAAAAAGTCTTGCGGTATTTTTATTGAATTTTCAATTGTTCATAAAATTGGTTATAATAATGCGATTTAACTTCCCAACGAGATGCCAACTTCATAATGCCCCTCTTATAGAAACTCGCTTCCCTATTGGCAAAAAACTCGGAGACCCAATTTTCACAGGACTCTCTTGTGGCCAACTTCCGACTACCAAGCTCGTTCGCCATGGACAGAAATAGGTGGTAATCACTTGGTGCGAGATCCGGACTATACGCTGGATGCAAAAGAACCTCCCATCCGAGCTCCCGGAGCTTCTGGCGCGTCACCAAAGATGTGTGTGGCCTGGCGTTGTCCTGATGGAAGACAATTCGGCCTCTGTTGATCAAAGATGGCCTCTTCTGCATGAGTGCTGCATTCAAGCGGTCCAGTTGTTGGCAGTACAGGTCCGAATTGAGCGTTTGGCCATAGGGGAGCAGCTCATAGTGGATGATTCCCTGCCAATCCCACCAAACACACAGAAGAACCTTCCTGGCCGTCAATCCAGGCTTGGCCACCGTCTGGGCAGCTTCACCGCTTTTCGACCACGACCGTTTGCGCTTCACGTTGTCGTAAGTGACCCACTTTTCATCGCCAGTCACCATCCGCTTCAAAAACGGGTCGATTTTGTTGCGATTCAGAAGCGATTCGCATGCATCCATACGGGCAAAAATGTTTCTTTGCGTCAAGTCGTGTGGCACCCATACATCGAGCTTCTTTTTGAATCCAAGCTTCTTCAAATGGTTTATAACGGTTTGATGACTCATGCCCAGCTCTTGGCCTATGCTACGGCTGCTACTGTGCCGGTCTCTTTCGATCAATTCAGCGATTTTATCGCAATTTTCGACGACAGGCCTTCCGGACCGTGGCGCATCTTCGATCACCTCTGCACCAGAACGAAAACGTTGAAACCATCGTTGTGCGGTGGAAATGGAAACTGTATCGGGTCCATAAACTGCACAAATTTTATTGGCAGCATGAGATGCATTTTTGCCTTTATCGTAGTAGTACTGTAAAATATGCCGTATTTTCTCTTTATTTTGCTCCATGTTTGCGACGCTATAACTCACGAACGACTAAAAACAAACAACAATAAATCAAACACGTGTTAGCGCGTGAAAAGAGCTTTCCAAAAAGCTCTAGCGTGAACCGATGCGACGAATACAAATAGAACTATGCGCTTGCAAAGACAAGCTTGCGGAAATGCCGCAAGACTTTTTTGACAACCTAATATTTTATTATTTGGCGTTAAATTCTCTTATCAGAATACATTCATTTGGGTTTGTAGCTTTAGTACTTTAGAAGTTATACATTAAATCATGGAAAGACTTCCTAGTCACCATAGATTAACCCATAACGACTTAACGGGACATATCCGACCCCGACTCTAGAACAATTTTGTTTTACTGGCCGTTTTTTGCTCATAACTTGAGTATCGTTCATCCGATCTTTATCATTCCTTCAGCAAATCGATAAATAATTTTGTTTACAAGGTATCTCTAGAAGGTACGAACGATCTATCTTCAAAACTGTAGGAGATATGACGTTTTTTCCAAATTGCGGGGGCGCCAGGGGGCGTGGCAAAAATTGAAAATAAACTTGATCTGCCTGCAATTAGAAGAAATATATGCTCCATACATGTCAAGCCTCTATCTCTTACCATCTCTGAGATCTTTTCGTTCATACGGACGGACGGACAGACAGACAGACAGACAGAGAGACAGACAGACAGACGGACATGGCTATATCGAATCGGCTGTTGATGCTGATCAAGAATATATATACTTTATAGGGTCGGAAACGATTCCTTCTCCCTGTTACATACTTTTGCACAAACTTAATATACTCTATGTACCTTCGGTACAGAGTATAAAAACATTAAAGGAGAGCTGGTCATATCGTCCCTTCCATGGTCTTCAACAGACTTTGCGGGGCTTTTTAACAGGCTTGGGAACAAGTTGCTTATTGGTGGGGACTCCAACTGCGTTCTGATGAACTGAGCATTAGGATGGAATATTCACTCTCATCCGATCACCTCCCCCCTAGTGATTGAATTGAAAGCATCTCCTCGAACCAGGGTGACAAATGGCCGGTAAACCTGGAGATTACCCTTCCTGAGGATATTGAGGATGCGCATGCAATTTTCGTAAATAAGGTGCATGCAGCAGCGCTTAAAGCGCATCCATCGGAAATTCTACAGGATCGCCGACCACAATCTCGCCTTCCACCTCGCCCTCAATGCTCTACTGCTCATCAAAAGGAGACTGCGGAGGCAGTTTACCCTAATATGGAAGGGTATATAAAAGAGTGGCTAACAGGATTAAGAAGCTGCTCGTTAGGTTTAGGCAGGATGCCACAGACCGTTTCCTGATGCGAGTACCAATTTGGTCTCAGGTCTCTCACCAGGAGGTACAAGAATCAGGCAGCACCCAAACTTTCAATACGCAAAGGTGACGCTCAAATCTCCGCAGGAAAGGGCAGAAGCATTTGCGGTAAACTTAGAGGACAGATTTACGCCCCTCGAAACGACTTCGTTCAGCCGTAGGTGGCTTGTAGATCAGGGCAGCTAACGCCCTCGGTGAGTGGCAGAATACCTCCTTTTCAGTTCGGGGATTCCAGGCTAAGGAGTTCGTGGTTGCGGTCTACTTGGCTTTGGATAAAGTGTGGCATGCTGGACTACTATCTTACCGCCTCAACTATACACCCTTGTGAGAAGCTTCTCGGTAGTATTGGAAGGGGCTGTTTCCAGCGTGAAGGTAATACGCCTCAAGAAATTGTCCGTTGACCAATCCTCTACACTTGTGATATGCCTACCGGAAGAACAATACCCATTGAAGACCCCCAAGACTTACTCATTGCAACATTTGCTAATGATACAGCTATTATGGCAAGAGACTCATGTATCTATGATGCCACTGATGTCGTTCAACAATATTTGTATCGATTTAGCAGATGGCCGAAACGATGGAACATTGAGCTTAACCTAGCTAAATGTGTCAGTGTACACATATACACTTCGTCATGATGAGTGTCCAGGCGTATTCTATTACGTCACTTACCTGGACATAAATACTTGGGAATATATCTGGACAAGTGCCTTACATTCAGAACCCATATCATCGCGCTTGGCAGAGTAAAGACTAGTTGTTTTTACTAAGTCATGAGCGTTCCACTTGACGCACCGCTCAGGGTGGGCTTGAAAATGTTGGCAGCGGTAGAGACGTGTGTGTGGGTGTATGATTAGCAATTGTTTCGTAACCCAATTAAATGGGATCTTTATTAACGAGATTCGACGTACTGAAGAAAAAATTTGGCCAAAACTTTATTTCTTGAAATTTTCTAGCGAAAACTTGCGATTTAAAGAAAGTGAACTGTGAACTGGAGTTCAAATAAAGCTAATGCTGGTTTGTGCAGATTTTCTTTTGTGTTTGTGTGTTTGCTCAGCTCAAAGTAACTTTCTGCTCATTCAAGTACACGGTATCACCGACTAAGAAGACGAAGACAACGAAAGACTCAAGTCTTTTAGGGGTTGGTGGTGTAGGCCGAAATGGCGCTGCCGGGCGACAAAAATATTTGCTTAATGAAATTGTATGAGCGCGAGAATTTCTGTGCGAATGAAATTAATTTCAAACTGAGGGCGTGGCGCCAACGAGTTTGTTTCTTTGAGATTAAGATGCCGGAGCTTATGGAATGAATTGTAGCCTTTTTTCCCGTCCCCCTCCACACACATACATACGAATGTATGTACTCGTATGCTTGGTGGTGGTTGGTTGGTTATTGCCGTTTATGTGCTTAGATTCTTTTTCGAGTGTTTGTTTGGCATTTGTTTTTATTATTAACTGCATAAATAAAAGGCTCAACCAGAGACTTTCAGCTGAAGTACTCGCTGTCTGGTTTGTGTGTTTATCTTTGGCAATGGCTTATGAATTACTAAATGATGCGCGATAGGCATAAAGATGTTTGGGGGGTACAAGGCAACAAAAGAGATGTGTGTGGAGATAAACAGGTGGATACTTAGTAGATGAATTGCCACTTTGTTTTTTTAAAGTGTGACCAGTTTATAGTATAATCTTTATTATTTATGTTATTTTTTATGAATTTGACCAACATTTTAGCAAATTAGAAAAAAAAAAGATTAAATTTTTAGCTGCTTTCGTTTCACTTAAAACCATTTTATTTATCCGTGCAATTTCCACACCTTTTTTTGTTGTTGTTGTTGTTGCCCATTTGCATAAGTGTGTCTGTCTGCCTGTCTCTCTGCCTGTGTGTGTGTGCAGTTGCAGTTATCTTTCAGCCAGGCAACGAGGCATGAGGCGGCGGCTCTCTCTCCTCTACGGAGGCTGTTTATGTTGTTTAGTGTTGCATACTTTTCGGCACGGGGTTTTGCTTTGGGGATTTATTTGCATTTTATTTTCGCAAATAGTTTGCCGCAATCTGTGCGCGTGTGTCGCGTACAAAATTTATGAACTTTTACATATAGATATTTCAATGTTTTTTATGCTGGGTACCACTACCTACCTACTCTACTCGTGTGTCCATGATGCATGACCATGTAAATAGACATTTTTACACTATGGAAAACAGTTTGCAGCATATTAGGTAGTCAGCAGCGGTGGGGAGGGAGGGAGGGAGGGAGGGAGGTGTGGCGGCTTAGTGGTTGTAGTTTGTCGTTGAGGTTTTTGCATAATTTTATTTGTCAACTTTTTGAATTGCCAACTGTTTTCACTTTGAATGGGGGGTGTGTGGGAATTTGCCAAAGGGCATGGCCAAAAGTGGCTGACAAATTGAGAAGGAATAAATTTTTTTTTTTTGGGTTGGTTTTAGCTTAAAGTGTTTAAAGAAGAAGCGGAAACGTCTAAGAGTTTGAGTTGATTAGTTGGGAAACTATTATTTGCTGTATACTTCAATGGGATTATAAACAGAACATGTTGCAGATTGTGCACAACATAATTTTTTTGCTTAAGTACATGGCACTTAACAATGTCTTATCTGGTGCCATCACCACTGCCTTGGAGGATGTGGGACTCATCAACCTAATGCTCTCAAGTGGAGCAATGAATTCAAGTCTTAGTGGAGCAACTGCTCGTAGATTCGTACACCGAAGCACCCCGGCAAGCAGAATTGGTGGCCATCCAGGAGGCCGCCCAATACCTCAGCACACTCATGATCGAAGAAGGGAACATATACATTTACTCAAATAGTCAAACAGCTCTAAGGGCTCTTGACTCGTACACCAATAACGCCAAAACGCTCACGGAATGCGGTAGATCCTTAAATGCGATCTTTTAGCGTTCGTTCACACTGTTGCGCATAACTGTTTCTTGTGCTCTGGACATGTAAAGCAAAATGTTTAAAAGTTATTTTATTAAAAGTGATGTACAGAAATCGCAGTGCAAACTGTGCTATAAAGTTGTAAAGACCAGTGGCAAGTCAACACATATATAACGGCTCGGTTAAAAGCAAAGCGTAAAGATGCTTGGCTGAAATTCAGTCCATCTTTAAAAAAGGTAAATGTAAGTTTTTTTAACGTTGTGTACCCTGGATCCAAAATATTTATAGCGAAATGATACTATTAATATGTCGTCAAAAATATCGATACCCTATTAGAAAGCCTACAAAGAAAATCTAACAGAATTATAAGAATTTATTGTTGTGGTGTAGCGTGAGCGAATAGAGAAAATATAGACAAAATTTTAAGCAAATTATAAAAAGGCTCTTAAACTTAGTCAGCGTTAGTAAGCCATCAGACCGCAGAAAGCAACCCAACCAAATTGATTTTGCAATAGCAAGAAGAATCCCCACTACACACATAACCGCCCACACATCGGCAGTCCTGTCAACTGGAATTTCTACTGACTGAAGCTGCCCCGACACGCGACACCTCAAAGGTCTCTTTCCCCATCTTCAAATCACTTCATAACCATCAAACAAATCGAACAGCTTATACAGGAAAAGCGAATCTTAAGGCTGATCACCAATGGCGAAACAAATGCTAAAAACAGCCACTTACATTGACTTATACTGAATGCCTATCCCCAACAAGCTCTAAGTTTCGTTTATGGAAAGCACACCCCAACTTAAGTCCACCAATCAGAGATCATACTGGCTATTTGCAAACACATCTTAAAGCCGTTTTCCGTACAATTCGGTTTCACAAATCATTATACAAATTCTAATGAACTAAGAAAGCTTAGCATGGAAATCTGACAAAATTCAAAATTTTCTTGTTGTGGTGTACTGTGAGCGGATGTGCAAAAAGGTTCCACAAAACTATAAGCACAATATAATAAGGCCCATTAAAGCCTAGCTAAGAAAAATTTAACAAAATTTAAAATTTTTTGTTGTTGTGGTGTAAGCTGAGCGAAAAGGTAGAGAAAAATAGGTGTAATTGTAGTTAACACTCACGAGGCTTTGATGTGAAACATGTTGCTACATTTAGGGGCTTAATTTCAAAATTACAAGCTCTCTCAATGGGATATAAATCAACAATGGCAATCTTTCAAAAGAAGAAATATTACAGTGAGTAGAAACACCAACAACAAGATCACTTGCTGCTGTGTCCTTTCTTGTTTTCTGTAACTCTCATTTATGGTGCTGCTTCAAAGAAAAATTAAAACAACTACAGTGGCAAAGGAATAACAGGAAGAAATAATAATCTCTAACATCCATCTGCCACACTCTTCCTGTTACTACACTGTTCCCACACTGCTCTTACACTGTTCCCACACTCTTTCCACATGTTTCCCACACTGTTCCCACACTCTTTCCACCCTGTTCTCACATTTTTCCCACACTGCTCCCGCACTCTTTCCAAACTGTTCCCACTTTGTTTCCAGACTCTTCTCCCACTGTTTCCACACTCTTCGCACACTGTTCCCTCACTCTTCACACACTGTTCCCACACTGTTCCCACTTTGTTTCCACACTCTTCTCCCATTGTTTCCACACTCTTCTAACACTCCTCCCTCACTCTTCCCACACTGTGCCCACACTCTTCACACAATGTTCCCACACTCTTCCCACACTGTTCCCACACTCCTCCCACACTTTTCCCACACTGTTCCCACACTCTTCCCACACTCTTCCCACATTCTTCCCACCCACTTCCCACCCACCCTTCTTTTCAACCATCTTGTGTTTGTGTGTGAACACTTCAGAAAGCTACAAAACAATATATGAATGACGTCAGCGTCACGTGACGCTGAAATCAAATTTTACTCCTACTAAAATCTTCCGTACCGAAATTAAAGATGTTTCACATCAAAAAAATTTTAAAAAATTATAAGCACGTTATAATAAAGGCGCATGAAATAAGAAAGCCTAGCAAAGAAAAAAACAAGATTATAAATTTTTATTGTTGTGGTGTAGCATGAGCGTAGAGTGAAAGAAAACAACAGTATACCTAGTAGTCGCAATTGTTCTGTTCCAGAACCATTGAACGCATCCAGTCCAATTTGACGGCTATTTGACAAGTGTCATTTATGCTATATTACTGCATCAAACGTTTTTGGCGTCAGTTGCTTGCAATCATGGAAAATCGTGCTGTCGTACTTGGCCTGCATAAATGCCACTACGAAAAAGGTGAATTCTTACGGATGTTCAACCAAAATTTGGTGTATTTGAGGATGCTCATGGAATAAAAGACTGCACGAAGTCCGGCCACAAGCCTTCAAAGCCGTGAAATCCACTAAGCAAGCAGAAAATCATATCTCGTGAGCTGAATATCAGCAAGGACAGCATGTCGCGCTTCATAAGACGTGACTTGGGACTCGGTGCATAAAAGAGACACATCGGCCACTTGCTCACAACAGCATTGATACAAAAACGCAAAACAAAATCGAAAGCATTGCAACGCTAGTGCGCGAACAATGTCCACAGACGAATTCTGTTTACTGGTGAGAAAATTTTTAACCATAGAGGAATCGTTCAACTAACAGAACGATAGAGTGTACTCATTCTCCGAACTCATTCCGAGAGTTCAGAGAGGTCCACATACGGCTTATGTGATGGTTTGGTGGGTAGTCGCTTATGATGGGGTCACCAAGCTCCATTTTTGTGAAAAAAGTAGTCAAAACTTCGTCGAAAGTAGCGAAGCCTCTCAACACCACAAACTAAGGAAGCCTCACAAAGAAAATCAAATAAAATTATAAAATTTTATTGTTGTGGTGAAGCGTGAGCTGAGAAGGAAAAAAAAAATACACAAAATTATGAGCACCATATGAAAAGACCCATGAACTTAGAAAGCCTGGCTAAGAAAATTTATTAAAATTACATATTTTTATTGTTGAGGTGTAGCGTGAGCGGGAAGGAAAATAAAAAATATATACAAAATTATAAGCACCTTATAAAAAGGCCTCACAATGAAAATCTAGCATAAAAATAGCATAATTTTGTTGTTGTGGTGTAGCGTGAGCTGAGAGGGGAAAACAATCTACGAAATTATGAGCATCATATAAAAAGGCGTATGAAGCCTTAAAAAGGGGCAAGAAGTCTTCAAAATTATAAGCATCTTATAAAATGCTCATGAACTAAGGAAGTCTGAAAAAGAAAATCTAACGAAATGATAAAATTTTATTGTTGTGGTGTAGCGTGAGCTGAGAAGGGAAAAAAATATACAAAATGTTGTGCACCTTATAAAAAGGCTTATGAACTAAGGAAGCTTCACAAAGCAAATCTAACAGAAAATTATAAAATTTTATTGTTGTGGTGTAGCGTGAGCAGAGAGGGGAAAAAAATCTACAAAATTATGAGCACTATATAAAAAGGCTCATGAACTAAAAAAAAGTCTAAAAAGGGGTAATAAGTCTTCCAAATTATGAGAAAGAAAGAAAATTATAGATTTTTATTGTTGTGGTGTGGCATAAGCGTATAGGAAAATAAACATGTGATGAGAGATTGCTCTTTACGACTTAAAAAAGACTTGATATTAGCCGTGTTCAGCAGAACAACTTGCTCCCTGATCAGGTATAAATTTGCAATAATCTTCCCACTGAACTCGAGTGATGCGGTATAATGATAGCCAATTTAGGGTATCATGATACAGGAGCATGTATCAAAGAAATAGTACGCTACTTTAAAGTGATACTGCTCCCTCCAACAGCAGAAACTATTCGATGCATAATTTTTTCCTGATACATGCTCAGGGATCAATTATTCTGCTGAACACACCCATTGTCTCCCTCTATTCAATAAGTGGTGCAAAATCCTATTTTTTTTTTTCTGCAAACAACCACAAAGTGTATGAGCGATTTCTGTGGCCTCTGCCTGTTATTGATGTGGCTTGTGTTGTCTTAAAAGCTCTGTAATAGAGTGCAGTGCCTGTCCTAGAATAAGTGCTTCCAGTTTCCTTGTTTTTTTTTTATCAGTTTTTTCTTGGTTTTCAAGATTAAAAAAGGACATCGATGCATCCACTTGTGCCGATCGATGATTCAGGACTTAGTAAGAAAAGAAAGCTTGAACTCAATATTAATTTTTATCTTACTAACTGATACATGGGCCAACATTTATATTGCCAGAGCATGCATATGGCGGGGCAAACACATTCAGTTGCAACAGTTGCCTTCTCCTAGCCTTTTTCTTGTCTTTTCGTTTTCTTTTCTTTTCTCATTTCATGCTGTCCTTTTCTTTACTTTTTTTTTTTTTTAATTTCCAAATGATGCCAAACGAAACCCCTGACTTGGCATTTTCAACCGAGCGCTGACACGTTGAGACAAGAGTCGGCCGTTATTTGGTGTCATGCCATTGGAATTAGTGCCCCAGAAGCAGCAGGAGCAAAGCTCACCGCACCATTCACCACTCACTGGGGCTGTGTTCTAATGAATTTGCATTTTTTATAAATCCCCATTGATGTGCTCCAGTTTTCTGGGTATGGGATTGCACTTTTTGTGTTTATATGGACATGAGTGTGTATGTAGGCTCGTGTAGGGGGTGGAGAGCGAAATGCTTGTTGCATTTATGTGTGTGTGTGTGTGTGTGGGTCAGGGGCTATTTTTTGTTGCGGTCTGGAACCTGCCGAGTCAGTGAGCAAACACAAAACTGATGAATGAAAATTGTTGCCTTGAAATCAAACAGAAATCGCCAAATGAAATTCTATAGGCATCTGGAAAACATCTTAAACTTAAGCTTGAAATTGAAATTCAAAGATGAAAAGTAAAGTGCAGCAGCTCAATTTAAAGTTTTTTCGACATTTTTTTTAGTTTTTTGGTAGTTAGTAGGGGCTAAGGTCAATTGATTTTGGTTAATCTAACTAAATTTAGAAATTTTATTATTGTGGTGTAGCGAGAGGGGAGATGCAAAAAAAAGGACTAACCTCCTAATCTAACAATCTTATAAAAAAACCTTACTTTTAGGCTGGATATTTGAAAAAATTATGAACAAAAACCAGGCAGCTGTTCCTTCGTTTACTGAAATCCTTCAAAACTAGTAGTAGTATTATTTATTATTTTGTAATTCGTGTTCACAAGGAAAGTGCAACTAGTGACTTTATGAACATCTTTAAAATATGGGAAAATGGACATGGCATTTAAAGCCGTCAGCCCATATTTCCCTTGAGTAGTCCACAATACTCCATTTTCAGTTACTACACTTGACTTCCCCGGTCCTCCCGAGGTATCAAATCGCGTTCACCGATAATAGTGAGTTAGCGGATCACTCGTAGGAAATAAATTTACATTAATTGACATTGACAATAATTTAAAAATTAGCATTAAAATACATTGATTGTGATTATTATTTATGCATTAATTACCATTAAACATTGAATTCATTTATTAACATTTTACGATACATTAATATATTCTCTACAAATAAACTTAAGGTCACCCATCCATTTTCTCCATTTAGGACTCCAACTAAATCTGCATCACTCATAATTTTAACTACAAAAAATCTTTGTCTAAACTCCCCAAGCACTGGACATCTTCCTAAAGTATGTTTTATTTCCTCCTCTTCTTGTTTGTTGCAAAGATTACATTCCTTCGATTTGCATTTAGCCATAACATATCTGCTCTTGCCTTGATGATCCATGTTATCTGCTTTCGGGAAAACTTATCATTGCCGGTATCCGGCTGCAACGTGATGATTAAGTTCTTTATAGAATCTTGACTGGCTCATTTTTGCACTTGCATAGTATTTCTGAATAGTTTGCAGTTTAAGTTTAATAAATAGGTCGATATACGAGTCAGATTCATTGCATAAATTTATCTCACAGGCATGTAATTTATCATTGAGCTCTTTGCTCCAATTTATATTTTTTTCTAAAATTTTCCTTGACAGAATATGCGGTAACCGTTGACTTCCATAATCAAACAATGTTCGTGTTATATATATTTTAAGTGCAAGTTAAAGGTACACTGCTCGCCACTTGAATAGGACACCTCTAAAGTCGATTTTCTATAGTTAATTGCTGCTAAACCAAGCCATCTAGGAAAATAGTTTTTGTTTTCTTATAAAGTTTATTTAAGTTGTAGTAATTAGACGAAAATTACAAAATTATTCAAAAGTTGTAGGTATACAAAAAACATTGTTAACCAATAACAAATAACAAATTTTGGAGTCTTCATTTTGCACCACTTGAATAGGACACTTTATCTAAAAACCATTTAAGAATATTTCAATCCTTTTCAAAAACCAAAAAATTACTAAAATTACTAACATGTTTTTAAACCAAAAAAAGTTTTTAATAGTGTGTTGAGCCTCCTTTTTTCTCCAAAACCTCACACATTCGGTCTGGAAGGGATGCATACAATTTTCCCAAATAATTCAACGATATCGAGCCCCATGCTAATTTGATAGCTGCAATTAGTTCGGGAACGCTCGAATATTGCTGACCTGATCCATATACTTCACGTGTTAGCCATCCCCACACATTCTCAAGTCATATTCAAGTCCGGTGAATAGGGTGGCCAGTTTAATAACTCCACGTTTTGGCTCGCTATATACGATTTAACAATCCGGGCCGTATGTATAGGGGCATTATCATGTTGATAAATCCATTTTAGATTTGCAAAAAGAGTTTGGAAGTGTGGAAAGGCCTCTTTCAATATACCATTATAACACAACGCATTCATGGTGGTTGGAATAAATTTAAGCTCATTTAGGAAATGGCCCCCCATACCATAATACCTTCAGCATCCAGCACTGCTGTGCAACTTATCAAGATGGTGTGGTTCTTTTCGAAGATCATGAAAATAGTAGCTGTAGCCATCGGGGCCCTCCAAATTAAACTTTTTTCGTCCGAAAAGACAACACGTTGCCACTCCGAAGTCCAGGTGACATGTGCGCGCGCGAAATCAAGGCGTTGTAACTTCCGAGCCGGGTTAAGAGGTGGCTTCTTCTTGATTTTTAGTCTCTTCAGGTGTGTAGCATTATTAATAACACGACGCATGGTTGTCAAACTTGCTTTAACGTTGCATTTTTCCCTTATCTTGGCCAAAGAGTCGTGCGAATTGGAAGCTTCTCTTAATAAAAGTCGCTTTTCCGCGATGTTAAGCACACTGTGGGTGCGGCCCTTCATGTTTTTACCATAATTAGCCTCATTATTTAAAAAATTTGTTATGGCGTGACGGATCCTGTCGACTTTTTTTGCTATATTGGCAATAGATAGGCCAGAATCCTTGTAAGCTTGGATTTTTCCTTTCTCCGACTCAGATAATGAAGTGCCACGCCCCATTTTAATTTTTTTTAATTTTATATACACTTCAATTAAAGCAAAAAGTTTAAGTAAACCAAAATTTGTGTGCACGTGTCAACGATACCGACCAAATAAAATGCATGTTCTATTCAAGTTGCGCAAAAATTCCATTGAATTTTTGCGAATGCTCACATTAAATGCAAACAACTTTATAACGGTTCTATTCCAAAACTTGGAATATACCAGAAAGAGCGAAGAATGCTTGCACAAATATAATATGCAAAAAATACCGTTATTCTACCATTTCGTTTTCGAGTTACGAGCAGTTTTAAAGAGAGCATACAGGGTGTCCTATTCAAGTGGCGAGCAGTGTATAAAAGTGCCCATCCTCTTATCCCGTTTCTATTGCAATGACTTAATTCGGTGTTTGCGTTGGTAATTGAAGAACTCTCTTTACGAAGTATCTATGGAGACTATCAACTTCCTCGAAGCAGGAGTAACCCCATACCCCGATCTACATGCTGCTCGGATTAGATTCCACTTGTCGCTAAGGGATATGTCTGATCGCCCAGTAAAAGAGCCCCACGTGATATTTAAGCTCCTTTTTGCTTCACCATTTCGACTTATGACATGCTTTTTAAAGGACATTCCTGGTGTCAAAGTAACACCTAAGTATTTATACTGGCAAGTCACGTCCAACTTTGTGCCCCTATATAGCCAGGATTCATTCGCTGCGCGCTTTCCACTTTTTTTAAAAATCAAAATTTGAGACTTTTCCAGATTCACTTCACGTTTCACAATAACATTCCAGTCTTGATATCATCTTTTGAAGTGGGGTGATATTATCCGACAATATGACTATATCATCCGCGTATAGAAGAAGCCGTATATTTAGCTCATCTATCCACAGGCCACCTTCAAGGTCCTCGTGTAAGTCGTTTAAATATAGCGCGAACAACAGGGGTGATAGAAGGCATCCCTGTTTAACTCCGCTGCTTGTACTAAAGTCTTGAGACATATTCTTTCCGGACCACACCGCTGCACAGTGGTCGCTCCCATAGGCCAAAAATATCAAAATGTTGACTTTAAATGTACCAATTCTTATTTATAATTGGTCTAGCTATTTAAATTTATTCATCTTTTTGTTTTCCTCTATCTGTCCTCTTCAAGAATAGCATCGAAAGAGAGAGCATGATATTCATTGGGTATTGCAGCGTAAGCAACGTGCAAGCGAAGCTCTCCGTAAAAAATTTGTTAAACTTATTTAAAACAAGTGTTTGTGCAATGGAAGTGATTAATATTTTAAATAAAGGTATTAACTTTCTTTTTACAACAAAAAGTATATGTAGTATATGTTGTGTTTTGTGTAAATCATTATTGTATTTAGTACATAATTGTGAACGTTCTTAGTTTGTCTTTTCTGTGTTTGGTTAGAGTTTTAGTTGTGAAGGGATTATTGGGGATGAATAAATCTTTTTGTATAATATTCTTAAGCATTTTAAGAATATAAGAAAGTTTAATTCAAGTGCCGTAAGGTGCCGTGCGGCTTGCAATATACGAAAAGGTAACCTAACCTCAATTTTAAAAAAGTGCTTCTGCTGTGTGTTGTTGTTTCTTGCCGTTTGTTGGTTTGAGTTGTCGTTTGTTGTTATTTTTGTGTTATGTTTGAATAATCTAGATATTTGTTTAAAAAAAGAAGTTCGTGAGGAGCGATTTGAGTTTGGCCTTTCACCACTTCATGCGTATATTCGATTTTTTGAGTATTTTATTCACTTATCGTACAGATTAGACGAAAAAAAATGGTAAATTCGATCACAAGAGGCTAAAGATAAGACTTCATTACGAAAAACATTTATCCAAAATGAGTTCAGGGCCAAAATGGGTCTAATAGTAGATAAACCAAGAGCTGGAGGAAGTGGAACTTCGAATGATGGCAACACAGCCAGAAGCACTTTTTTGAGGTTACCTTTTTGTGGCCCTTGCATTAATATATTCTTAATGTATAAATATATATAAATTCAATTTCTACATCTACTTGATGACGTATACTACATATACTTTTGTTGTGAACTCCTCTGAATACTTAATCCACTTGTATGGTCTCAATGTCTGTCATAGACCAAGGATATGAAGATTAGATCCATTGACATTTTGGGTGTGGATGTACAGGGAAGTTTTTTTTTTGGCACACAGTTTCAGACCTTTGGCCCTCTTGTTGTCATATGATAACCTACAGCTCTACATGTGTGTATGTGGCTGGTGCTGTAAAATAAATAAACGTGAAGTTGAAGACAATGTTTTTTATGTACCACATTTACTCAAACTTTCGTTACTTTCAGGTCTATTGTTC
>JBAMBO010002116.1:0-10732 GCA_037044535.1 Lordiphosa magnipectinata | reverse complement strand
TTTTCCGAATTGCGGTGGCGGGAGGGGGCGTGGCAAATATTGAAAATAAACTTGATCTGCCTGCAAGTATAAGAAATATATGTCCCATACATGTCAAACCTCTATCTCTTACCATCTCTGAGATCTCTTCGTTCATACGGACAGACAGACAGACAGACAGACAGACAGACAGACAGACAGACAGACAGACAGACGGACAGACGGACATGGCTATATCGAATCGGCTGTTGATGCTGATCAAGAATATATATACTTTATAGGGTCGGAAACGATTCCTTCTGGCTGTTACATACTTTTGCACAAACTTAATATACTCTATGTACCTTCGGTACAGATTATAAAAAAATATTATATGTTTTTAGTGGGACAGGAAACCATTAATAGGTGCACTTTAAAAAATAAATGGCAAAGAAAATTGGACAAAAGCATTTTAAAATTTGTTTATCATTAATTTAAAATATTTTAATAATAACATATTATTGAAAAAATAGAAGTGTCACTATAAGAGCCATTATATGTGTCAATTAACCTTTGATTGAAATATAAATGTTATGTTTAGCGATGATTATGATTGCCTCACTTGATAGCTTTCCCATAAAAATAGAGGGGAATCAGAAAGAGCATCTTGAGATGCATAAATTTTTATAACTGGAAAACTTTGTTCTATTGTTACCAGTTCTGACTATGTTAATAAAATGATGTCTCTTCATTACAACATTAAACTATAAAAAAACAATAAAAAATTTTAAAATTGTTTCATTTAATTTTGCTACAGAATAAATTTACTATTTCGCTTTTGTAATTTGTCCCCTCCCATTTTACACTTGAAAATTAAGATTTATTTTCTAAATATATTTGACCCTCACTCTATTTGCAGTTCAATTCAATTCGGGCTCTTATCAATTGAATGTTGTAAACTTGACACTCTACCAGCATTCTCATTCATTCAAATTCATTGAAGTGAGTGTCAGAACTCATTCAATTAGTTTTGAGTTTGAAGGCTTCAAGAGTTGCTTTGATTGCAATCATGCAGCCCTCTATTGTGAATGTAAGAATAAAAGTAATGTACAATTTTTAAACAACAAATTTTTCATCTGCCTACTCTTCTAAACTACTTAAATAAAACTTTTACATTACTTCTCATTACTTCACATCTCCTTATGGGGCTTATTTAGAGTATTCACCAGTCCTCGTAAAATGGTAAATCAAACATGGTGAACTGCAAAAGTTTACGACACAACAAGAAAACGTGCTTATGTTAATTATAGTGTTATTTATATATATTGTCTCTTCCTAAGTGTTCACACAATGGCGATGTTTTTAGCTTTAATAAAATGATTGTCCCTTTTAATAATTTTGTGAGGTATGTTTTCAACATTAGACCGAGGAATCCGATTACTGAATTTGCAAACCAATTATTTAATTTGAACTTAAAATGGCTTATATTCTTAAAGGTCCTAACCATGCTTCACAAAATAATTTATACCATGGAACCATCCTGCATTTTCTCTTTGTTAAGCTTTAGGGCGTCACAAAGAACAGGAAATCTAAATTGTACTGAGACCAGGCTGAAAAGCTTTGATTCCCAATTCATTATCCATGCCGTTCGGCTCTGGAACCAACTTCCTCATATCCTAAAAACAATTACTAGCGCATCTCTATTTAAGGCCAAAGTTTTTAGTCACCTAAGCACCGCATAAAATAAAATATATCTCTTAAGTTAGTGTATCTATCTTCTTTTTTCCTTTTCCTGTTAAATAATCTTCAATCTTAAACTTAAATGATTGTATAAAATTTTGTTTAAATTTTTTAGATTTATGTCTTAATTTTAACTAGAATTTAACAACTAAATAGGATCATTGGACGGATAGCCCAACCACCTAGCAGCAGCCATAAGCAACAGAATTAATTACAGCAGATTAATAAACAAACACCCGCAAACATAAAACCACGGCCAAAATTCAGGCTGCGAACTTACAACATTGGAATTCCTATTCGCTGCCTGAAGATGTTTAAATACTAACTGGAATGTTTGTTTGAAGTGTGAACAGCAGAACAAGTCCGCTGATGAGAGAATTTGGTTATTCTCGAAACAGCGATCGTTGTACGGACATACCCAATTGATATTCCAAAATGTTGTAATTAATATCTGTTGATTTGTGTTGATTATATAAAATTATACTCAACCATAGACCTTGAGCCAGCCAGATGCAAACTTTGACTAGAATTTTTTAAATTATGTTTTTATTCTTTATATTATGTTTAATGTTATAAAAACTAAATGTATGTCTTCCTTAAGTCTTATGTAATGTAACAATAGCCTTGTTCAGCAGAATAACTTGCTCCCTAATCATGTATACATTTTTAATGATCTTCCTGCTGAACTCGAGTGATACGGTATCATGATAGCCAATTTGACGTATCATGATACAGGAGCAAGTAGCGAAGAAATAGTACGCTACTTTGAAGTGATACTGCTACCACCAGCTTTGGTTGTCTATCTATAGGCTTGTTATCGATACCAATATGGTAATTTTTTCTCACTTTGTTGGGCACATATTTTTAAAATGAGTTTACCGTCAAACGAGTTTTTTGGATTATAGTTTTTTGAGGATATTATTGCGCCCTCGTTAAACAACTCCTTGATCGACATAGTAGAGGGGAATAGTTTGCACAGACGTCAATTCAAAAAAACCAAAAAAATTACGGTTAACCACTACCGCCGAATGGACCAATTTAAGGAGCCCTTCGGGATGTCTCGGACTACGTTTGGGGTACTTAATACACTGTACACAAAAATACTTAGACTAATTCATTTTATAATTTCAGTCCCTTCTCCAAGTAGTTGCAACATGCGCTGCATCTACTGAGGAGCCAATTGCCAAAGTGGTTCTTGAGAAAAAACTCTTATTTACAATTTGGCTTTTGGCCAAATAAGAGTCGTTTCTGGCTGTAGGTGAACGATTCAACATAGCAAATAGTTCTGGACACCAAATTTTTGGGTACATCGTGCATATACTCGCTGGATTAGCATCCACCTATATTGAATGGCCCGGTTGTGCCCAACAAGCAACTACTGCTGGCATATTTAAGGAGAAATCTCGAGGCATTCCAGGTGTAATAGGTGCTATCAACGGCTGCCATATCCCAATAAAGCAGCCAGTGGGAAATGCACACGATTTCTTTAACATATACACCCAGCGCCACAAAAAAAGCCGCAGTCTAAATATTCACATATTTATATGTTTTCTTGCTTGGGGTTTCTATAAATGTTTTCCGAATTGCCCAATTATTTTTTTTACTGATTAATGGAATATTTTTAAATAAAAGTGCATAGCAATTTTTATTTTATGAATGTTAGTTTTTTAGAAAAAGGTTTTTTTCCAGACCCATATTCATTTTGGTGACTTTTCATAATTATGACAACTTAAGGAAAAAAATTATAATAATTAGAATAGTGCATATACTCAACAAATAATGATTTTTTTCCAAAAGTATACTTAATTTGCTATAATCTAATATATATTTTGTATCAAATTAATGTTAATTTTTTTTTTTAAGTTTAAATTAGTACTTTGTAGTACCCCCTTTTGCTTTAATTACACATTTTACCCTATTGGGCATCGAATTGTACAAAGCGCTTAAATATTCCTCAGTGATATCCTCGAACCATACTTTTTTTTATCACATCCTTCAATTCTACCATGGTTTTTAGGCTTCCTCTTTTTATTTTCGCAGCCATAAGGGCCCAGACATTCTCTATTAGGTTGAGGTCAGGGCTGTTTCCGGGCCAATTTAGGGACTTAATGCCCAATACTTCCTTCAAAATTGTTTTCTTCGTTAAGAAGAAGGTCAAAATTAATTGATTAAGTTGTTTTAATAACAAAAGCTCACTGAATTTCTTACAGATCGAGCCCGATGACAAGGTGCAGAATCATCTTGAAAAATAGAATCTTCTTCTCTCTCACCTATTGCCTCAATGCTAGGCACAACTCCACTTAAAATTATATCTTTATATAAGGCTGTCAAAAAAGTCTTGCGGCATTTTTATTGAATTTTCAATTGTTCATAAAATTGGTTATAATAATGCGATTTAAGTCAAATATGCGCCGTTTTGTTCGATGACGAGTTCCCAACGAGATGCCAACTTCATAATGCCCCTCTTATAGAAGATCGCTTCCCTATTGGCAAAAAACTCGGAGAGCCAATTTTCACAGGACTCTCTTGTGGCCAACTTCCGACTACCAAGCTCGTTCGCCATGGACAGAAATAGGTGGTAATCACTTGGTGCGAGATCCGGACTATACGGTGGATGCAAAAGAACCTCCCATCCGAGCTCCCGGAGCTTCTGGCGCGTCACCAAAGATGTGTGTGGCCTGGCGTTGTCCTGATGGAAGACAATTCGGCCTCTGTTGATCAAAGATGGCCTCTTCTGCATGAGTGCTGCATTCAAGCGGTCCAGTTGTTGGCAGTACAGGTCCGTATTGAGCGTTTGGCCATAGGGGAGCAGCTCATAGTGGATGATTCCCTGTCAATCCCACCAAACACACAGAAGAACCTTCCTGGCCGTCAATCCAGGCTTGGCCACCGTCTGGGCAGCTTCACCGCTTTTCGACCACGACCGTTTGCGCTTCACGTTGTCGTAAGTGACCCACTTTTCATCGCCAGTCACCATCCGCTTCAAAAACGGGTCGATTTTGTTGCGATTCAGAAGCGATTCGCATGCATCCATACGGGCAAAAATGTTTTTTTTCGTCAAGTCGTGTGGCACCCATACATCGAGCTTCTTTTTGAATCCAAGCTTCTTCAAATGGTTTATAACGGTTTGATGACTCATGCCCAGCTCTTGGCCGATGCTACGGCTGCTACTATGCCGGTCTTTTTCGATCAATTCAGCGATTTTATCGCAATTTTCGACGACAGGCCTTCCGGACCGTGGCGCATCTTCGATCACCTCTGCACCAGAACGAAAACGTTGAAACCATCGTTGTGCGGTGGAAATGGCAACTGTATCGGGTCCATAAACTGGACAAATTTTATTGGCAGCATGAGATGCATTTTTGCCTTTATCGTAGTATTCTCTTTATTTTGCTCCATGTTTGCGACGCTATAACTCACGAACGACTAAAAACAAACAACAATAAATCAAACAAGTGTTAGCGCGTGAAAAGAGCTTTCCAAAAAGATCTAGCGTGAACCGATGCGACGAATACAACTAGAACTACGCGCATGCAAAGACAAGCTTGCGGAAATACCGCAAGACTTTTTTGACAACCTTATATTTTTCCGCGTTCACCATACCCTGAATCATTAAAATTGATTCAGTTTTATATTTAGATATGCATATCTAAATCATAATATCCATATCCATATCATAATGTATGGTGAATGCTCAACGGTTCCCACACAGCAATTTTCCAAATATCGTTCGCCCTTTCTACGGCGCACCTTGCAAGAGCCATCGGGTCCAATGAGATTGAATTTGGACTCATCCGAAAATCGGACTCGTGACCATTCGGAATCACTCCAATTTTTTTTTCCTTGGCCCTAATTGTCCCTAAATTGGCTCGGAAACAGCCCTGACCTCAACCCAATAGAGAATGTCTGGGCCCTTATGGCTGCGAAAATAAAAAAAAGGAAGCCTAAAACCATGGTAGAATTGAAGGATGTGATAAAAAAAAGTATGGTTCGAGGATATCACTGAGGAATATTTAAGCGCTTTGTACAATTCGATGCCCAATAGGGTAAAATGTGTAATTAAAGCAAAAGGGGGTACTACAAAGTACTAATTTAAATTTTAAAAAAAAAATTAACATTAATTTTATACAAAATATATATTAGATTATAGCAAATTAAGTATACTTTTTGAAAAAAATCATTATTTGTTGAGTATATGCACTATTCTAATTATTATAATTTTTTTCCTTAAGTTGTCATGATTATGAAAAGTCACCAAAATGAATATGGGTCTGGAAAAAAACCTTTTTCTAAAAAACTGACATTCATAAAATAAAAATTGCTATGCACTTTTATTTAAAAATATTCCATTAATCAGTAAAAAAAATAATTGGGCAATTCGGAAAACATTTATAGAAACCCCAAGCAAGAAAACATATAAATATGTGAATATTTAGACTGCGGCTTTTTTTGTGGCGCTGGGTGTATAACATATAACGATATATAATCATCCGCTCGTATCCTCCAACATATATTTGATAGGTGATTCAGCTTATCAGCTTAGTGTACATCTGATTACACCTTTTCGAGATAATGGTCACCTCACTGAAGCACAAATTATCAGTATTTATAATATCAGATTTTCTTCCATAGGATCAGTTATTGAGCGCGCATTTGGATTATTAAAAGGAAAATTTCGAAGACTTAAATATCGTGATATTAAGTTGCCCTGCTTTGCCAATTACATCTTAATGGCCAGTTGCTTGCTTCATAATTTTATTTTAATCAGCGGTGAATTTGAGGAATGGGATGGGAAGGAAATGAAGTACCAAGTACTGAACCAGAAGCATCGCGCCGAGATGAAGATGAGCCTTAACAGACAGCCTCGCTAGAGTAATCGCGAAAACGGGATTTCATAAAAGATTTGTTGTATTAACCTACATATGTGCATAGAAAAATAAATCATGTTTTATTAAAGGAAATATTATATTTTACTTTAAACGGCCATTGCGTGGAAATTGCAAGACTTGTTGGATTGACGCAACTAATTCGTTACATACATATGTATCACTTCAGCGAATTAATCACTTATATTTTGATGTATTTTTATTATTTAGCGGCACATTTGGTGAAGGAACATTTTAAGAGATTCAGCTCTCATTATAGACTAACTTTAATATAACTATTATAAGTCTTATTGGGGTGCTTTGAAAAGATACTCCTTTAGAAGCTGGATGCGCTCAGCTTGCAACTTGTTGGACTCCTGCAGAACCTTTCGTAGCTTGCTTAGCTCTTCAGTACGGGACACCTTCACTTCAATAGCCTTTTTGTTGGCGTAGTAACGTTCATTTTCTACAGCAACCTTCCGTTTCCGTTTATTACGGATGGGACAGCTCAATTGTGCTTCCACCGGAGCGCTGCTGGATTCAACTGCGATAGCGTCATCTTCTACCATCGAGCTGCTGTTACGCCCGTCATTTAAGGAAGGAGCAAGTTTGTTAGGAGTTTGCCCAAAAACACCGTGGTCTTCCATTTTGGCCACGATTTGCATCCAACTCGACATTTTCTTTGGGTCACGGAAATCAGCCCAAAAAAAAGATCAAGCGCTACTATAACGACTTCTAACGCTTCTGAAAAAGTGCTAGCGCCTAAGGCGTGGGGCGTGCCGTTTTTTTTGTTTTGAGCGACTTTGGGGGAAAATGTAGCACTGCGTTCAGCAGATCCTTTTCGATGTATAATTTTTTTCTGATACTTGCTCAGCGATCAATATTTCTGGTGAACACGCCCAATGTTTTTATCAAATGTTTTATTGTAGTGACTAGCACAATATTTATAAGTTAAAATCTTTTCGTGCTAGGATGTAAAATCGTATAAACTATAAGCTTACTCAACCGCTGCAACCGACTGCCCTTCTGACTTGCTCACTTAGCTCACTATCAGAATGAGTATATGAGTATTTTGGCAATGCGTTAAGCGTTGCCATATACATAGCTTTGACCGCTCCAAGTATTCTTGACCAGTGGACTCGCTTCAATTGGAAATCTAACATACAAAGTACAGTTTTTAATTTCTTAGACAAAATCCGACCCTGTAGAGTACATGTATTCTTGATCAGACGAGTCGCTAGATCCAAGTTCGTCAGTCTGCATAAACGCACAGACTTTCTAGACATATATAAATAATAATCCGCATTATTTATCGATTCTCAAGGTTTGGGAATGATTACACAGGCCAACAGCCATTTGGGTCCAGCCTTTTCGTTGCAGCGTCGAAATAGGCCATTGAAGAGTAATTTTCATCAAATTATGGCAAATTTTTTAAACTTAATCCTCGTGTACAAGCCATTGCGGTGGTTGGATTTTGACTACAACCACTTTCACATGTAGCCTAAGGGCTCCTCTATTTTCACAAATTGTTGCATTTAAATCAGCTCGATGGACAAAGTTACAGTCGGTTAATCCCGAAAAAATAAATTAAAATTTATGGCAGGACAACTAGATTGATACATAAAATGTTTATAGGAAATATCAAAAGACTACGTGATCTAACATAGACCTTACATTAATTGTCAAGCAAATGTACAATAACATTCAGGCAGTACTAGATTCAAACAATTTCCCCCAAATTCAAATTTGCTTAATATCAAACACCCCCACGAAAATGACATCAAAATGTTATGAACTTGGCAACGAATTGGCCAAATGAATTTCGTACTCACCATAATCTTCGGACTAAGCCCTTTGTGACTATTATAATTTTCCAAATTTAATCAAATGGCTGGCGGAAAGAGATTTCAGTGAAGAGTCAATCTGTGAAACGAATGTATATGTCAGAAAATTGACCATTCTTATTATTTTTATTATTATTTGATGTCTAATGTCTACGATTAGCTAATATTATTGGACTCCTGAAAAGCTTCGCATCAGGGATTTTCTTTCCAATGTCGAGTTCTTACTGTCCCTCTATATAGACCAGCAGTAATCAGCAAGCATATGACTATAGCATTTTCCGCGATACCGAGCTTCCATAGTTCGCAAACCCTGGTGAAAACGTTCTCCGCCTTCCTCAATTAGATCTGCTGAATTTTCAGCTTTAATGCTTATATGGCATCCAAAATTTTTAAAATGTAGATAACTACCAAGCTCTTTCGTCTAGAGTGTTCATTGATTTAACGAGTTCCACGTCCTTAATAAATTTTGTTTGATCAAGTCCAGAGATATCGTGGTCATTGCAAAGCTCTTTTTTAAGTGGATCGGCTGGAGCAGCTTTCAAAATGATAATTTTTTTAAAATAAGAAATGATAAAATACAGTTAAAAGTTACCTTAATATGTGTAAAAAATTTGTACATTAATTAATTTAAAGGTCTTCTCAAGAAAAATACATGAAAATAGTTTTGTTTTGGGCTACTTAACTGTATGTAACCACTTAAATCAAATTAAAACTACAAAATTCAAATTTCCAACTTAAGACTTATCTCGTCAAATGACGTTACAGACTCACAAACACATTCGCTTGCGAAATGAAGCAACTATTTGCACTACCTTGTATTCATTACTCAATCCTCCAAATAAAAGAATTTAATACAAAGAAGGCTGGACCTCACAAATGTGGTCATTTCGTTGGCCTGTGTTGTTTATAAGCTGCTGCAATAACTACATTTGACGCTACAACGGCCGCAACCACGATGCGCAGCGCTTCAGTTTAGTTCGTGTGACGCCTCACTTAAAAGGGATCCTGATAGCCTCTTAGTGTACGGCAAAAACTTGCTTTCATCTTGAAGTGAACAGTGCAGAGTAGAAAAAATTGTGTCGGAATATACAACTTCGCATATATATAAATAAAACTGGGCAAAATTATAATACACCTTTCGAGTGTATAAAAAAAATTATAGTAAATATTGGCCGTGTTCACCAGCATTCTTCAAACATCAAAAATCATCCATAAAAAAAAATGTTTATTGGCTTATGCTCACCGGCTCTGATGGAATTTTTAGTAACAAATAGAATGTGCGAAAGATATCGTTTTAACAACAGCTTAATATTTTCTGTTTTTTCCATCCATCAAAATCACAAAAATTAGCAACCATGATTGCACATCACATTAGTTCACCACAACTATCGAACTAGATCCATCGATTTGTGCTAGTAAACACGGCCCTTATTTACAGATTGTCTTGGCTATATTAAAAACAATCATGGTACCTTTTGTTCAAATGATACGACTTCAAGCCAAGTCTCCGCCAACTACTTAAAAATTTTAAATGTTGGCAAGGGCAACATGTTGTATGAGTGATAAACTTTAAATCAAATGTACGCTCTCACGTGCATTCATATTTTGCTCAGTCATTAACATTTCCATTCTTTTTCGTTTGTGACATTATTTTTATACTCTGTACCGAAGGTACATAGAGTATATTAAGTTTGTGTAACAGAGAGAAGGAATCGTTTCCGACCCTATAAAGTATATATAACCTTGATCAGCATTAACAGCCGTGTCGATATAGCCTTGTCCGTCTGTCCGTCTATCCGTCTATCCGTCTGTCCGTTTGTCCGTCCGTCCGTATGAACGAAGAGATCTCAGAGATGGTAAGAGATAGAGGTTTGACATGTATGGGACATATATTTCTTATACTTGCAGGCAGATCAAGTTTATTTTCAATTTTTGATACGCACCCTCCCGCCCACGCAATTTGGAAAAAACGTGTATCTTCTACAGTTTTGATGATAGATGGTTCGTACCTTCTAGAGATATCTAGTAATCAAAATTATTTATCGATTTGCTAAAAAAATGATAAAGATCGGATGAACGATACTCAAGTTATGGGCAAAAAACGGCCAGTTAACACCGCTCACCCCCCACCAATAACCACAGCAACATACCATAACCGTACAACACAGGCAATCTTAGTGTGAGAGAGAAAGAGAAAGAGAGAGAAACTTAGAGAGCGCACCGCGTTGTGAGCGGGGTGTTAACTGGCCGTTTGACTCCTGAGCAAATGCGAGTGAAGGGGTACAGAGTATGTTATAGTCGGGCTTGACCGACTTTCTTTCTTGT
>JBAMBO010002115.1:0-40278 GCA_037044535.1 Lordiphosa magnipectinata | reverse complement strand
AAAACACAAAGCGTTCACTCTACGTTTTTTTCCCGAGTGCAGAAATGCAGAAGCCCGTCATGGCTTCTTATACAGGTAATGCGTTTAAATGAAATCTTTTAAATTTAATGTTTTAACCTAATAGAAAAATGGTGCACCAGATATCTGGTATATCACGAACAAGCCACATCTACACACAATAAAAATGCAAGCCAGACCCTGCAAATGGCAACATCTGCCCAAATCCCGGGCTCAATGCGACTCTCAGGCACTAAATAAAATACCAATTGAAGGCATTGCAGGCACTATGGATGAGTAGCTGCTGTTCAATGTTGGTTGCAGTTACATCACCTCAACCGGAATCTTAAAGCGGGCCGGGTGGGCAGAGTGGGGTTTTTGCTTTTGTCACCGCAGGACATTTGCCGCCTGGCTGAGCTGCTCCTGCTTACACAATTCGGCATTGAAATTGCCGCTGCTCTGCTAGGTGCTTGCTGCTGGCAGTCTCAAGTTTAATGTCGTGGCCGGGGCCGCAATGTGGCGGTGGATGTCTTAGTCTGTTGCATTTCTATGCGTCTAATTGAATAACTAACAAAGCGTTGAAGTTGTTGGACTGCCGCACGCCTCGCTGGCCATATTGAAATTCATTCACTCTGACAGCTTAAACAGATTTTGACAGCTCGTCACGTTTTTTTATAAGTGTATGCCGAATTGTCCCTTATTTTTTACTCCGTACCACCACCACGGCATGTCTGTGAGTGTGTGAGTGGGTGTGGGTGTCTGTGTGGGGTGACTGTTGCATTACTGATTACACTTCGTGTTGTGTAATTTGTCAGATTGACACTTTATAAATCAATACCAATACAGGTGCAAAATTACATGTCGGCCTAGAAGTATTCACTGTCAGTGTCAATGCAAGCCAGCAGCAGCGATAGCATTTCGATCCTTTCCACATCCGCAGTAGAGCTTTCGAGAAAAGTCTAGTGGATAAATTGGAAATTGCGCAACGTCTTATTAAAAATTTCAGTGCGTCATGAGAGCATTTAATTTTTACTAAGAAAATGTTCCTTCTGTTCCGGGAAAAATGTTGAATGCAATGTGAGTTAAGGGAAACTTTGACTAAATGAAAGCCTTCGAAAATCAATTACTGCAGCCTGAGACCCACATGGTGTTGCTAAAGACCCTATTAAGGGTATATGCCGTCACTGAATCTGCTCAAAACTTCAATGAAGACTGATTTTAAAGTTTAAGAGAGCAAAAAAGAGAGATTATCATCCATCCGATATCTACCAAATTGCTAGGAGAAACTAACGATATATCTACAAAAGTGTGGGAAATTTGACATTTTTTCAAAATTGCGGGCAGGCGGCGTGGCAAAAATTTAGATCTGTGCGTTCATACGGCCAGAGAAACATAGCTACTGCGACTCGTCTTTTGATGCTTAAGATCAAGATTATACATTAGGGAGGGTCAATTTGTTCGGGTCAAAAAAAAAGTGGTAAGCGTCCACGAAGAATTCTAAGAAAATTTCACCATGAAACCATGTGTCTAAAATAAATTCCTAGTTCCCGCTGAGAACCATCCAGATTTCAGGTTGAGGTATTTAAAAAAAAAATAGTACATTTTCCAATAAGGTTGGGCTCGATTCTGATTCGTTTTTATACTCTGTACCGAAGGTACATAGAGTATATTAAGTTTGTGCAAAAGTATGTAACAGGGAGAAGGAATCGTTTCCGACCCTATAAAGTATATATATTCTTGATCAGCAGCAACAGCCGAGTCGATATAGCCATGTCCGTCCGTCCGTCCGTCCGTCCGTATGAACGAAGAGATCTCAGAGATGGTTAGAGATAGAGGTTTGACATGTATGGGGCATATATTTCTTATACTTGCAGGCAGATCAAGTTTATTTTCAATTTTTGCCACGCCTACTCCCGCCCCCGCAATTTGGAAAAAACGTCATATCTCCTACAGTTTTGAAGATAGATCGTTCGTACCTTCTAGAGATACCTTGTAAACAAAATTTATCGATTTGCTGAAGGAATGATAAGGATCGGATGAACCATACTCAAGTTATGAGCAAAAAACGGCCAGTAAACACCCACCACCCCCCACCCATCACCACAGCATTCAATTGAACGGCAATCTTAGTGAGAGAGAGAGAAAGAGAGAGAGAGAGTGAAACTTAGAGATGAGCGAGTCTAACTCGTGAGCAAATGCGAGCTGCGACGTTAAGGGTACAGAGTATGTTATAGTCGGGCTTGATCGACTTTCTTTCTTGTTTGGAAATTAGCGATGAGGAATAATCAAAATTGTTGAATAATAAAAATTGGTTGTGTTGATTTTTTTAAATATTTTTCTCTGAAATCTAAAAAGTATTGAAAATTTGGACCGATTATTCCTACGGATGGCATCAACATTTTTTTTGCTACAGGGATCCGGCTTTTTAGCCCCACTGTGCGCCGGTTTGTTTTATAAAATTTTTTTAGATTTTTAAAGCTAACTTAACCTGGGTTTCGGTTCGGTTCAATGGTTCGCTCTCAATTTATTATATGTTTATTGAAGGCCTGTTTCCCGTTTTGCGACTTTCCGTATATTATGATAAAGTGAATATGCGACTTATCTCACACATGGCAAATTGAGTTCTTCGAAAACATTTGAGTAGCTTTAAAATCCTTATATAAATGCTCCAAAAATATGATGTCGGGTATTTGGTCTTGGTTCAAATTTAATGGTCTGCCAAGATTGCTGAATCGAACGAAAGCAACGCTAAGTATCGAACAGGAAAATAGTTACCTGGATATTGTTGGATTATGGTGAAGAAGCACAATAGAATATTATAAATTTGTGTCCCGCAGTGGAAATGGGACACACAAACTAATCAATTAGCAACTATTGAGGAAGAAAGGTCAGTGGGCAACTGCAGGAGATGTAAGGGATCAGGTATTTTTTAATGGTTGACAAATCAATCTTAGAGACTACATCAATCCGTCATCGCTAAGGATCAATTCGAAAATGAATTTAACTATTCGAATAAATCGTAACTTGGGGAATCTATTAAAATTTCCAAACTTAGAAGTATCATTGTCTGAAGGTTAGCGCTTTTCGTCCGAGCCGAATCGTTTTTCTTTGTGGCTTTCGGTTCGGTTCAGCATTTAGCGGTTCGGTTCGGTTCAGAATCGGCTTGCATCTCTAATTTATCTGCATTGTAAGCTAAGCTACAATTAGCGCACTTGAGACCAAGTCTCTGCTGCTCAGTGAAAGAAAGGACTAATTCAACCTGATTTCATATCACAGCAGAGTCAGACACTCTGCATGTAGCATAAGCAGATTAAGATTGTTTTTAGATTTGCCATCAATGCCAACTGAGATTGATATTGCAGCATTCAGTTGGATTTTGCGAATAGTTATTGAAATGCAAATTATACTATTAAGACGACTAAAATAGTTTATTTATGAGATGCAACCAATCCAAAAATATACCGTAATTTCCATTTCTAAATTTACTTTTCTCTTTTGCACTTGCCCTCCTATTTTCTAATCAATCGGGCATGCCACAAGGGAATGACTGATGTTTGAGCGCCAGGGTTGACAGCCACCCCCCCCTTTATATCTATCTGTCTATCTATCTGTATTGTGTACTGCAGCTCGAAGCTTGCATCGCAGCCTAAAGTATCTAAATCAATTATGCTAAGTGTATTTTCTAGGCATGTTTACTAACAGAACTGACCTCGTGCTGTGGTTTCATGTTTCAGAAAAAATTAATAAGCACCTCGATGGCACATAGCCTTGGGCTCCATACCTTTCAGCTGCTTGCAAATAATTAAACAATCTTTGGAATAAATTAATTCCGGTGTTGACTATCACACTTTCCTTATGCATGTTATCAATAGTTTCATTAATTAATAAAATGATTTGCAGGAAGTGAAAGCCACACAGCGTAGTTGCGCGTGGACTGCAGAGCCTACAAGCCATTCGTTCGACCTCTTGTCTAATCATATCAATGGATTGCGTGTCCTCCGCAATAATTATAACATTATTATCGCCAACAAGAGATATTATGTTTCAGGAAGCGAAATAAAGTCAAATCGAACACCTATGTTTAATTTGAATTTTTGTTGCGCAATAAAATCAAATTGAACATCAATATTTAATTTGAATTTTTGTTGCCAGTCATTTGTAAAAGTTGAACAACGAACAGATGGTATCAAAATGCAAATGCTGAAGGACAGGAAACTCAATTCTTTTTCAGTGGGAAAACCATATTAAATAGATTTGCAAATTTGGCCATTAAGGTGCAAATAGACACAAAAAAAAAACTAATCAAACTTTGTCGTTCGAATTCTGCATTAAGTTCAGCTGTCCCTTAGAGCTACTTCTGTTTTAACCACACTTACGAGTCTAATATCATCAAGCTTAATACTCAGATAAGCTAAATCGATTCCATCAACTCCAAGTAAAAATAATAAAGAAAATCAAACTTCGGCTCGACCGAAGTTTATATACCCTTGCAGCTCTGGAAATTTATATAAGTAATGGTTTTAAATGATTTTCATTCAACAATTTAATTTTCGCTTTAAACAATGCGTCTCTAACCCACACACACTAACTCAACTCTTTTTGCATTCTGTAATACTCATTCTCCGCGGCAGGACGCCAAGAAAATAAAACCACAAAACCTGTGTTTTTCATTATGTAATTAATATGGCCCAAATCGCCACAACCATGTGGCTGGCCAGTTTGTTTGTGTTTTGTTGAAACTTGCCAAAATTGTATTGAAACAGATATTATTCATAACTGGACTGCATTCAGACTTTAACAGTTTTTCTCACTAGAACTAAACTTTCGACCGATCGTTCATATGGCCGCTAAACGCTATGGGTATCCGATTTGGAGCAAACTTGGCAGAACTATGTGTAAGCTAATTAGCATTGAAAACAAACAAGTTTTTAAACTTTTTCTATGGCATCTATAACATTTAGTTGTCCAATTTTCATCAATTTTGTTGGAATTATGAAAAAGCACAGAAAACTTATAAATACGAGGTTTGCGTTGAAAACAAATAAGTTTTTTTTCTTCTAAAACTAGTTTTTCGACCGTTCGTTCCTATCTGGCCGGTTCCGACTAATGTGCAGCGTACATATTTATACCATAAAACTTCGTGCAAAGTTTGACAGACGCACGTGGCTATATCAACTCAGCTCGCCATGATGATGCGGAATATATTTACTTTATATGGTTGAATATGCTTTCTGCTATGCGTTTCAAATATCTGGACAGTTTTAATATACCCTCTACAAGGGTATAAAATAACAATATTTTAACGATTTACCCCTAAAATTTAACTGCATTGCCATATCCAGGTTCAATGATTATTGTTTGAGAGGATTGTGGATAGATACTTTTAAATTCTTTACGGCAGAAACATCTGATTGAATGAACAGAACAAATAGTTATTAATTATTCAATCGCTATCCATTGGAAGCAGCAGCAAAATACATCAAAACAACATGGATTGACGAAATTTGAAATGAACGACAAGATTTTACAAATATGCGTGAATATTAATAAAAACACAACAAAGTTAAAATGGAACTCTGTACTCTTAGGAAATTTAACTACAGATATTTTTTCACATATTTTGTTGTTTGAATAAGTGACTGCTACTACAGTAACTATACCAAAGAAATAATAACTCTGACGTGCTTTTTACATTTCATACTTTGTTTTTGCAGCAATTAACTGTACGCACAAGTAAATCTAACCGCACATATGGTATAACTTTTTGAATGAATTTGCTGCACGGCTTAACTGCAACCGCGAAAATTGTGTATTTAGCAAAATTCAGTTGGTCTTATATTGTGTACTTGAACGGAATTTGAACTTGAGAGTTACTAGTGGTCTCATTTATGCGATTTGCAAACAATTTTCTTACATGTGTAGGCAGATTCAATACAAGTAATATGTTATGTAACTGGTTAAGACGTCCTTCCAATCGTGTTCATTCCAAGAGCCCCGAGTTCGAATCCCCCCAGAGTAAGTTAAAATTTAAAAAAATTAAAAATATGATTAATTCGAACAAATGTTTCAGAACCATATTTGTTGGTTTGGGGAGATGATTAAGAGCTGAAGTAGATTGGCAACAACTTCTGACATCTAAGCTCAGATCAATCATAATAAGCTGACAGAAAATTTAGCTGATCTGAGCACTAAGCTTAACCCTTCGATGCCCAAGAGCGCGTATAGAAGAGAGTAGCGTTTGCCACACATGCTGATGCTTACGTTAGCTGTCAAACATTGGATCAAACTTGACAGAATTGTGTGGTAGCATATAACATTGATCAGTAACGATAGCATTTTCCTACTAAGACTTTTTTTCAGAACTATATTTTGTATGGCAGCTATACTATATAGTTGACCGATTTTCATCAAACTTGGTGGAATTATGTAAAATTCCGTAGAAAACATAAATACGAGGTTTGGGGACGTTAGCGTTGAAGATAAAAAAGTTTTTCTCACTAAAACTACCTTTTCGACCGATAGTTCCTATGGCAGCTATATGATATAGTCATCCGTTCCGGCCGATTCCGACAAATGTGCAGCGCATATGTACCAAAAGACTTCGTGCAATGTTTGGTTAAGATAGCTTTAAAACTGACGGAGGAGATAGCATAGAAACAGACTGACGAACGGACAGACGGCCATGGCTATATGAAGCTCGTCATGCTGATCAAGAATATATATCCTCTATGTGGTCGGAGATGCTTCTAAGCGTTACAAACATCTGGACACTTTTAATATACCCTTCACAAGCGTATAAAAATAACAATATTTTAACGATTAACCCCTAAAATTTAACTGCATTGCCATATCCAGGTTCAATGTTTATTGTTTGAGAGGATGGTGGATAGATAGTTTTTAATTCTCTACGACACGCTTGTGAAAACGGAGTTGGGATATATATACGATATATTGCTCGTTTTTGCGGTCAAAATGTTTCAATTTGCCCTTTTCATCCCGCCAGATCCGTCTTATGTTTTGTGTCTGGATGTGAGTTTTTGATAAAACCTTGTTCGGATGGTCTGGTTCGGGGGTACGAACACATGGAGATGACTATTGTTCGGTTCTCGCACCGGTTCATTTACATACGGAACCTAAGATTCGAAGCTTGGTTTTTTGATTCTTAGATCGTTGAGATAGATCTAAGTTGAGATAGATTATAGACGAATCTTTAAGAAACTTTACTTTTAAAGTTATCATTCATAAATGTCTACAACAACTTTCAAAAGTACTTGAACTATAAAATGATGCCATTTACCAACACGACTTAAGTTTTATTTCATTCTCAAAGTTGAAATATGACGAGCTTGGATATAATTTTGAAATGATAATGCTCCGACTCAGCACTATGAAATTATTTGTATCCGTTCAATTTATTGGGATAGTAACATAAGTTCTAAAATAAACTAACTAAAGATGTTTTTTGAACCGAACTTTTTTCAAGCGAAGGGTGTCCGGTTTGGGTACAGGGTTGTGAGGTAAAAGATTTTAAAGTTTCGGTTATGGGTCAATTCTCTGGTGGAATCAACCTTTTTTACGACCACTCAGTCTGTTAAAATTTTGATTTAAAGATAGAGATTTAAAAAGAAACCATGGATGACCGCTGCCACTTTTAAGCCTGATAGTTCTTCATAAATTGCGATTCATCGAAGGACCCCAGACTATTGTCGTGTTTTGGTAATATTAAAAACGCAAAAGTTATTTTACATTGAAAAGCCTTTGTTAACATTTTGTAAGTCTTACTGAATAACCCGTCTTTCATTTTTACACCTTTTTTGTCACTTCTCAATAGCAACTTACGATGAATTGGATAATTTTTGAGTTCGTATATTACAATTTAAGTTGGGATTGGTGTTAAGTTAGTGTGTGTGTACTAGTGTGTTTTGGCAGGTTCAGATACGTCGTCTTCAAAGTGGCCAAGGGAAGATTCTTAATAGGCTTCTTCTGGCTCTGACACTAATTATCCTCTTTTCTGATTCTGTCAAGGCTGTCCGCAGATTGTTTGATAATAATTTCGACTATCATTGGGACATACCTTCTCGTGCACATGTAAACCAAAGTTCGGCGCCTTCCTATCTGAAGTGTATACGACATCGCTCTGCGGCAGCGACGTCCATACACCGACAGTATACGAGCTATACTGTACTCCTTGCCGGCCTTTGATGTAAACCAATGGGCCGTTTTCTGCCCTAAAATCAATGTGCAATATAACAAGAAAGAAAGTCGGTCAAGCCCGACTATAACATACTCTGTACCCTTAACGTCTCAGCTCGCATTTGCTCACGAGTTATACGCGCTCATCTCTAAGTTTCACTCTCTCTCTGTCTCTCTCTCTCTCTCTCTCACTAAGATTGCCGTTCAATAGAATGCTGCGGTGGTGGGTGGGGTGGTGCTGGGTGTTTACTGGCCGTTTTTTGCTCATAACTTGAGTATCGTTCATCCGATCTTCATCATTCCTTCAGCAAATCGATAAATAATTTTGTTTACAAGGTATCTCTAGAAGGTACGAATGATCTATCTTCAAAACTGTAGGAGATATGACGTTATTTCCGAATTGCGGGGGCGGGAGGGGGCGTGGCAAAAATTGAAAATAAACTTGATCTGCCTGCAGGTATAAGAAATATATGCCCCATACATGTCAAACCTCTATCTCTTACCATCTCTGAGATCTCTTCGTTCATACGGACGGACGGACGGACGGACGGACGGACGGACGGACGGACGGACGGACGGACGGACGGACAGACGGACATGGCTATATCGACTCGGCTGTTGATGCTGATCAAGAATATATATACTTTATAGGGTCGGAAACGATTCCTTCTCCCTGTTACATACTTTTGCACAAACTTAATATACTCTATGTACCTTCGGTACAGAGTATAAAAACTTAGCTATCTCGGTGTACCAACAACACACTACAAGCACCGCTAATGCGTTGCGCAATTGAATTTGTGTTTCTTTTTGCGGATGGGGAGTTAAAAAATTAAGACCAAACTTAGGTTCTTTTGTTTGATTTGGCTGCCCTACATCGTTTGCTCCTAATACTACTCGATCGCAGAAACGCAAAAGCAAAGTGCTTGCTGGGCAGGATATCAACATGGAGAAAGCATCCTAAGTGAAACCAGGAAGTGTATGGGATCTGCTTTGGTTATAAATTCAAAATTGGAGTTTTACATATTAAAAAAAACTTAGTGCTCGATATACCATGGCCATTGGAAACGCCAACGTTTTGGTAATGAAAAAATAAAAATTTTATTGGCCTTTAGAGGGTTATGGGTTATTTTTCAAATTTTTTGAACTTTTTCTTCTGCCCATATCTGTCTGTAGCTTGTTTTCAAATTCTTTTTGCGCTTCCGTTAGCCTTTCTTCCTTCCTGCCTTAAAGTTTCGAAATACGGGGGAACACCAGGAGGTCTTTTAACTTTCCGTTTCCCACCATTACCCTGCAGTAGAGAACATACTTGTAGAAAGGAAAATGGGTTTTGGCGTGGATTTCCAAACGGATGATGGAATTGTACCCGTATGTGTGTGCACTCCTCCATCCAGCATTTCTCAATCAATGTCGAAGGGGTTTGCCGTCGTTTCTAGCCCAGGGTGCCAGGCAAACAATTGCTCTACTCGTTAGCCTCTGCATGGCACACAAGTCTCTCGGTCTCAACCAGACCTTGACAACGGGCCACACGGTCTGGGGCGGCTGTTTCCTTCTTCGGCTTCAGTTTCATCTTTTTTTTTTATTATTTGGCTCTCTTGGCAAACAGCCAAAATAATTTCGTAACGTTCGTTTTGGCTGGATGGTTTCGGTGGGGTTTTTGTTTATTCGCCCTCCCCGCTTGCCATTTGTTATTTGTTATACATTCAGATTCTGATTTTCTTGTCGTTTCAAATGACAGGGAAATAATGAAATGAGCTAAATGCGTTTATTGTTCAAGCATACAATTATGCATAATTATTATGTTATTACGTTGTGGTTGCCGGGCAAATTGAGGCGCATCCCAATTCAAGCTACGGCCTGTCGATGGCCCTGACACATGGATTCATGTCCCTGTCCAAGGAGTTGCTTGCATAATAACCATTCACACGCATAACAAACAAAAAGGAGGGTCGGTTTAATGTTAAGTGAGTTACTTGTTACGCAAGTCAAGAACACGAATAATAATAGTAATAATAATGAAGGGTTCAGCCAGACGGGGGTAGACTTGCGAAATCCTAAGCCAGGCACAGATGCGACTGCAGTTGGTCCTTGGGCAGCCATAGCAATAATGTGTGACAAAGGCATACCAATTCCCTGCCCACACACACACACACACACGCTCACCTGCACATACCTTGAGGCAGTTGTCGCTACAACTTTCCACAACTGATTTGTGCCCCATTTCCAACCGCCCCAATTCCATCTCCTTGACTATAAAAGGCAGGCGGAAATGTTCACAAATTGTGGCAAAATGCAAACATAATGCTCGTAGGTAAAATTTTGAGTGAAGTTATGCGTGAAGAGAAATTATGAACTGAATGGGAACAAGTAAGAAAGTCGGAAACCGGAACCTCACAAGGTAATTGTGTGCGTAGCGGCTGTCTGTGGCGATGTTGCTCTAAACAACTTGTTTTGCCTATAGCTCCCAAACTTGGTCGATGCATTACTAATTCTTACTATGTACTATACTTTTGTAAGCTCCAATCTATTCGGCTACAGAACTGTGAGAGATATGAGGTTTTCTTAATTTTTGGTGGGAAGCAGGGCGCAAATTTAACATATCGCTGAGCCGATCTTTACGGAACTGTCTGTGAACAGTCCAAAGTCCAAAGCGGTTAAAACCGGTTTACAAGTGGTTCCGAGCCCTAACTCCAAAACTATGAAGGTTAGAAATTTTGTGTTTACGTTAGTAATAAGAAGTTAGATAGTTTACTGGTTCAGTAACGGCCAGAGCACCGAAATGACAGGGAAACATTTAACAGACTCGCTCACTCTCTCAACAGAACACTAGATATTGATTTTCTCGTGTTTTCTGTTTCATACCCAGCGGCGCAGAGCTAAATGTGTTTCGTCGAAAGTATGCATTACGCCTGACGAAAAAGTAATGCGTTACAATCGCTGCTTTTCGTTATAGAGATAGTAGTCGAAAACAAACCGAAACAACGAATCGTGCCACACACGAGCATAAGAGTTTTCTGACATTTCTCCTATTTTCTTCATTTGTATTTTTATACTCTGTACCGAAGGTACATAGAGTATATTAAGTTTGTGCAAAAGTATATAACAGGGAGAAGGAATCATTTCCGACCCTATTAAGTATATATATTCTTGATCAGCATCAACAGCCGAGTCGATATAGCCATGTCCGTCTGTCCGTATGAACGAGGAGATCACTGGATGGTATGGAGATAGAGGTTTGACATGTATGGGACATATACTTCGTATACTTTTTGATAATTCTTGGTAATAGCCATGCTGTTTCTTTATACAAACAAGTAATTGTATCAGCTTGGCTAGGTAGGTGTAATCATAGAGCTCATCGGGGTTACCAACTTTAGATCATTCGAAGATTGTTCCTCTCGAAAACACAAATTTGTGTGTCCCGTATGAAAGGGCGGTTGTAGGTTCGGAAAGTTAATTTTTTTAAATGGTTCGGTTCTTGGTGTGGTGTAAGGGAACCAGTGAATCACAAGCTGAATTTGATTTGAAGCTCTATTCTTGGCCCTTCCAACGATCGATATCAAACACTAAGAGCACAGCTTAGAAACAGAATGTAGCTAGTCCCGCTTTTAAGAAGAATGCCTGTTGATTACAGCTCTTCCGCTGTCAATTTAGTCATTTTGTGGCGTCTAGTGGAACCCAAATTAGAGCATCGAAAAACTAACTGGCTTAATAATGTTCCATCAGGTATAGTGTGTTTTGCTATTCACACCGACACGAGCCGAACGCTTGCCCAGGCTTTTGCCAAGGGTCGAGTCGGCTACCAAATCACTTGGAACTCGGTATGTCAAGGATATAGGTAAGTAACAAGAGAAATAAGTTGACATTAACTAAAATGCCTATAAATAGGTTGCTATTTGCTGATGCCCATCACACATTTGAAAAGATAATGGAGGAAATGAAAAACTACAGAAAAATGCCGAAACCAGATAAAAATAACACTCAAGAAATAAATAAACAAACAAATTAAGTAAAAGTAACAAAATCATAAATATCTATCGCTAGCCGATCAGCTGAATTTTGATTGGCAATTTAATGAAAAGAATAAAGAAATAAAACGGCAATGTTTTTCCCAGGAACTCAACTTGTTCAAGTTGAGATAATGGAGTCAGCAATGAAAAACGAAGGCAAAATGATTTGAAAATAAAATTAAAAGCGAAGATGGTTTTAGACGTGTTGACTCAACAGCGTCCACTTCAACACTGAGCGCTCTGCTTAACTGTTTTGAAGTCAATTATCATTTGGGAAGTCCAGGCCTACTATATGGATATAATAATCATATTTTATACTCTGTACCAAAGGTAAACAGAGTATATTAAGTTTGTGCAAAAGTATGTAACAGGGAGAAGGAATCATTTCCGACCCTATAAAGTATATATATTCTTGATCAGCATCAACAGCCGAGTCGATATAGCCATGTCCCTGTCCGTCTGTCTGTCTGTCTGTTTGTCTGTCCGTCCGTCCGTATGAACGAAGAGATCTCAGAGATGGTAAGAGATAGAGGTTTGACATGTATGGGACATATATTTCTTATACTTGCAGGCAGATCAAGTTTATTTTGAATTTTTGCCACGCCCCCTCTCGCCCCCGCAATTTGGAAAAAACGTCATATCTCCTACAGTTTTGATGATAGATGGTTCGTACTTTCTAGAGATATCTAGTATTATTTATCGATTTGCTGAAGAAATGATAAAGATCGGATGAACGATACTCAAGTTATGAGCAAAAAATGGTCAGTTAACACCACCCACCCATAACCTAAGCATTGCGTTCAGCAGAAGCCATCTTAGTGAAAGAAAGAGAGAGAGAGAGGGACTTAGAGAGCGCACTGCGTTGTGCGTTGTGTGTTAACTGGCCGTTTGACTCGTGACCAAATGCGAGCTGCGACATTAAGGGTGCAGAGTATGTTATAGTCGGGCTTGACCGACTTTCTTTCTTGTTATGCTGTACACTTGACTTGACTTGACTTGAAACATACATACATGGCGAGGAGTCACTTGAATTTGGCTTAGTTGTTAGTTAATTTTAGAGCACATACTTATAATTGTCGGAAATTTGAAAACTTAATTGGCAAAAGTGATGGAGGCTGAAAACACGATTATGCAGAGCCAACCCCAAATTTAAAAAAAAACCAAATTGATATATTGGCCATCCTTAAAAAGCTGACGGAAGCGGACATGCCCCTGATGACGATGCATTTCCCATTTGTAGTCTGGACAATTTTGTAAAACCATACATTTTATTTATGGAGTAATAACAAATAAAATCATTTTACTATTTAGTGTTGGGAAAATAGCGCACCGCGACCAATCCTGGTCTATTGTGCCCCCTACTGAGTTTACAACTCTCCTAGCAGCCCTATTTCCTGTACAAAGGTCAGGATTTTCGACTGATATTGGTTGGGTGTAAAATGTGTTTCCCAAATCTGCTGAGTCTGCGCCTCGCTAGAGCATCGCAGTGTGCTAGTATATGCTCGGAGGACTCCTCCCTCTCTTCGCAATATCTGCATAGTTGGGTGTTTGTGATTCCCAACTTGTACATGTGGCTCCGTGTAGAGCCCTGTCGGGATCCTAAGGGCATTCTTTCCTTGTTGGATTAACTTTTTGAACATTTTCACTATTAATACATTAGCTTGTCTCATCCCCCTGGTGTTTACCCAGGAGGCTTTCCTAAGACTTTTTATGGTGTGTTGGCCTATGCCGCAGTAGGGTTCCGGGCCTACCATTGCGGTGGCTGCACCCCAATTCGTTTCCAGGGATATTATTATGTCCCGGTATCCAACGTAGGGTCAGGTTGTTCCTGCTGCCTAGTTGGTCCAATTTGTTCTTTGTCTCTAAGACTAGCTTAGAGGTGAACTCGTTGCTGCTAAGCGCATTGAGCACGGCTTGGCTGTCCGAAAGGATAGCTATCTCTCTATTATAGTAGTTCTTTCCCATATTAAGGTCCGCACAACGGGAGATGGCACATACTTCGGCTTGAAAAATACGTGCAAGTTCTCCCATTGCCTCAGACCTTTTCGTTTCCGGTCCTGCTATCCCAAGTCGACTGAATTGTGTGTGGTTGCATTTTATATATTTCTTCTAGTGAGGTCCATTCTCTCTTATTACTTTTGTGAACAGTGAAATTTCTGTCAAAATGGCACTCTGCAACCATTTCGTCTCTGGGTTGGATGATTATAGAGATTTCCTTCTCCATCTTCTCAGAGTCCCTTAGGCTTACTATGTGGTTTCTACCTTCTTCTTCAGGCAGATGGTAAATCAAAAATCATTTTAAATAATCTAAAATAAAAATCAGTGCATTACTACATCATTACCCACTCGTGCATTACCACCCCATATACTTCTCCATCAGTGACACATTGCCTCGTATAACACGTGCATTACACACCCGTAAACTTTTTCATCTTTAGTATATTGAATCGTATTACAAGTGCTTTACGGCAGAGTATACAACATTCTGCATTACAATTTAAAACAAGAAAGAAAGTCGGTCAAGCCCGACTATAACATACTCTGTACCCTTACACTCGCATTTGCTCAGGAGTCAAACGGCCAGTTAACACCCCGCGCACAACGCGGTGCGCTCTCTAAGTTTCTCTCTCTCTCTCTCTCTTTCACTCTCCACTAAGACTGCCTGTGTTGAACGGTTAGGGTATGTTGCTGTGGTTGTTGGTGGGGGGGTGGGTGGTGTTAACTGGCCTTTTTTTGCCCATAACTTGAGTATCGTTTCATCCGATCTTTATCATTTCTTCAGCAAATCGATAAATAAATTTGTTTACAAGGTATCTCTGGAAGGAACGAACGATCTATCTCCAAAACTGTAGGAGATATGAAGTTTTTTCCAAGTTGCGGGGGCGGGAGGGGGCGTGGAAAAAATTTAAAATAAACTTGATCTGCCTGCAAGTATAAGAAATATATGTCCCATACATGTCAAACCTCTATCTCTTACCATCTCCGAGATCTCTTCGTTCATACGGACAGACAGACGGACAGACGGACATGGCTATATCGACTCGGCTGTTGATGCTGATCAAGAATATATATACTTTATAGGGTCGGAAACGATTCCTTCTCCCTGTTACATACTTTTGCACAAACTTAATATACTCTATGTACCTTCGGTACAGAGTATAAAAATATATACGCATTTGTTATGGAAATCCGATGGCGGTTCGGCTCTGGCACACTTGTTTTCTTACTAGTAATGCAGGCTGTGGGCACCCCGTTTACAAAGCGGCCATGCATACGCCAAAGTAAAGCAGATTGTATGGGATTATTTCCTTACACTGAAGGCAACATTACGTCCATTATGTAATGTCAATTTGCGCCGCTGGGAAGTGTCAGTGCAAAGTGTCTTTTTGTGCTTGTGTTATAGCCTGATTCCACTGACACATATATATGCATTGTACATTCGGCCAAATGTAAATTTTTTTGACAAAGCCTCCTATATACATTTTTTTTCCACCAATTTCCAACAATTTGAAAATATTTTGTTATTCGCCCCTAACACTATGAGTAGTTTTCCTAAACGTTCTTGACTTCTTTTTTTCAGAATGTGGAATCACCAAATGTAAAAACGGCAAAATGGAAAAAAGTAGGTCTCGGCATTCCCAAAGCTTATATTTGTTGTATAATTAATAATTGGGAAAGTCAAAAAGTTTTATTTTAATTTTAAATGGGCGCGACAGGGACTTAAAGTTTTGAAAAAATGTATCATACGACCCGTTCACCAAATACAAATTTGTACCACGAAGTTATTAGTTAATTTCAATTGCCGTCATCTTTTGAAATTCAAAAAGGCAACTAAATTTGTTGAAATATGGCAGAAGAGACTGCTGTTCTTTTGGTAAGTTTATCGAGTCGGCTTTCCTTAAGCCTAAGAGATAAATAAAGGATTGGCTGGTTGATAGCGCATACACAAATCAAATCCACTAAATTAACATAGTGCTCCCTTTTTGGTTTTGGAATTCGAAATAATTTTTAATTTAAATCAACGCCGACTATTTTTAAATGAATCAATTATGTGATGATAGTCAGCTGGATCTTTCCAAGCGTTTTAACTACAATCTCAGTCTTTAAAAACGTCAAATTAATTTATTGCATTTATTGGCTTGCGTTTAACCATAACCTTTATGTTCTCTTTTATGGACAGCTCTTTCACTCGTACATGATCCATTATATTTCTCGAGGTTAATGAAGCCATTTGCAGGGCATTATATATTGGGCTTACAATTTCGCGAAACTTTTCGCAGTCTAATAGTAAAATTGGCCTGCCGTCACTGGTTACAATTTTCATGATAGACGCAAATATTGTCTCTTCATTGGCCTCGTAGGCTTTTTTCCTTTTCTTTGCATCGGTGTTCTCGTTGATGTCGCCTCAAATTTGTAAAACGCTGCATAGCGATTGATTTATTTGAAAACAAGAAGGCCAAGCTAACTTCGTCTGTGCCGAAGTTTTTATACCCTTGCAAAAGCTGTTTTTGAAATTTCGACCAAATTTCGCGAATCTTTTTGAAAACATCAAATTAACAATCGCCAAGTTTAAGAACGATAAAATTGAAAACAAAAAAGTTTTTCTCACTAAGACTCATTTTCCGACCGATAAGTCCTATGGCAGCCTGAAGATATAGTCATCTGATTTCGACCAAATTTATCAAATAAGTTTGAAAGCGTTTAATATTAATAATCACCGACCTTAAGAACGATTTACTTGAAAACAAAAAAAAAATTTTCCACTAAGACCTATTTTCCGACCGATCGGTCCTATGGCAGCTATAAGATATAGTCATCCGATTTTGAACAAAGTTTGCAAATCTGTTTGAAAGCATATAATATTAATAAGGGACGAGTTTAAGGACGCTAACATTGAAACCAAAAAAGTTTTGCTCAGTAAGACCCATTTTCCGACCGATCGGTCCTATGGCAGCTATAAGATATGGTCATCCGATTTTGACCAAAGTTTGCAAATCTGTTTGAAAGCATATAATATTAATAATGACCGTGTTTGGGAACGCTAACATTAAGAACAAAAAAGTTTTTCTCACTAAAACCCATTTTTTGACCGATGGTTCCTATGGCAGCTATAAGATATAGTCATCCGATCCGGTCGGTTCCGACATATTAGCAGCGTGCAGTAAAAAGAAGACTCTGTGCAAAATTTCAGCTCGATAGCTTTAAAACTGAGAGACTAGTTTGCGTAGAAACAGACGGACAGACAGACAGACGGACAGACAGACAGACAGACGGACAGACAGACAGACGGACGGACAAAGTTCAATCGACTCAGCTCGTCGCCCTGATCAAGAATATATATAGTTTATGGGGTTGGAAATGAATATTTCTATGCGTTGCAAACTTCTGGGCAAAATTATAATACCCTTTGCAAGGGTATAAAAAGGGCACTTATTATTTATTTGACGACTCATAACACTGTGCAACACAAAAAAGTTGATAGAGACCAAAATATTCTGAAAGGGTATGATGGTAGTACAAAAACCTTCGCTGGGTTTGGCCTGGTTAGCTGCCGTTTTAAAGTTTTCCGCTTCTGATTGGGATTCGCAACTCCATATCTCGTAAACTATTGGGAGTTTCGCTTTGACGTCTTAAAGGAAGTTGTTGCTCTTGGCTAAGCTAACAAAACATTCTTAAGTAGCAAGTCAAAAAAGTCACATCTTTATACTCAAAGTTACAAAAATGTCTTAAAATCATCATGTTTCCCCTCATTTTGTACTGTTTTTCATATTTGTCTTGAAAACTGTAACGAATTTGCTTAAGCAATGCTAGACAAAAACGTAGCTTGGACTTAAATAAACAAACGATTGGAAGATACCAACTTCATTCGATTGGTCCTTTGTATAGTTACGGGCCCTAAAGCATGTTGAATTGGAACCAAAACTCGAAAAATGGCAATTTTTGGTACCAATTGGCTGACACATTCAAAAATTTCGATTGTTTTGTATTAAATCAAAAAATTAGTAAGAAAATATAGCTTAAGAACTGTAATTTAAAAAAATGTATTATTATTACTTTTTTACCGAAAATGTTAGTTTTTTCGAGTTTTTATAACAGTTGTACATGCTTGTGGGCCTATAACTATATGAAAAAGTAACTAAATGAAGGTGGTTCGTTCTTACGGTTTGTTTTTTTTGGTCTAAGCTACAATTTTGTGCTCAATTACTTGGCCAAATCTGAAACGGGTTTCAAGATGAAGTTGAAAAACTGTAGAAAAGTGGTCAAAATTAGGCTTTTTTCGCCAACTTTTATAATTTTGAGTATGTAGATGTAATTTTTTTGATTTGCTACAAAGAAATGTTTTTTAGGTCAAACCAAGAGCAACAAC
This sequence comes from Lordiphosa magnipectinata, assembly GCA_037044535.1. NCBI lineage: Eukaryota > Metazoa > Arthropoda > Insecta > Diptera > Drosophilidae > Lordiphosa > Lordiphosa magnipectinata. Next base: position 21,711 of record JBAMBO010002115.1, on the reverse strand, counting down.
TTTGTTGAAGAATTAAAAGCGAAATTCAAAATAGTTTACGAGATATGGAATCGTTAGTCCTGCTCTGAAGCTAAAAAGTTCAAACTGCAATATAAAGAAAACGGGAGCTAATCAGACTAAACCCAGACAGGGTTTTTATACTACCATCATACCCTTTCAGAATTAGTTGGTCTCGACGCTATCAACTTTTTTGAGTTAAAAAATGTGTCAGAGTGTAATTGACGACCTTTGCACTTTATAGACAACAATCAACCAAGAAGCACAAAAAGCTTAGAAGACACATTCGTCACATTCTGCCCAGCAAAGTTTCTCATGGAAACACATGAACAAAGCAAGCGAAAAAAAACTCTCATTGATTGAGCAATGAGCACGTTGAGATAAGTCAGAGGTGAGAGTGACTGCATTTTTTCTGAAATGAAACCCTTTTTGGGAGCTCTGGAAACGGCAACCGGTCCAAATTTGGTTCAGAAATTATTTGAACTACTGGATATTTGGAGTGAAGGTTAAAAACATTGAGCTTAGGTTAGGTTGTGATGGCTGAGAGTCACAAGTCGCGCTCCCATTGCGATGCCATATTTATTGCCGGTTAATGCTTTCAATGCTGACGGGGTCCTCGGTTCTGTTGCATTGTGTGAAAATATGAAGGTTGAAACTATGGAGTCTAAAACTTTATCAACTCCAAATTGATTCCGATCAACTTAATACCGAATTTCAGCCAGCTTAAGCTGTAATGTAAACTCTTTTTTGTCTCTTAAGGGCAGCTATTTGAAAAATATCTGTTCTACAATGGGCCCTTGGGTTTGACAAGCTTAGAAACGGGTCCGCGAACCGAACCTTAGTCTTTACAACGGGTTCGAACATCCGAGCCTAACATTCTTCTAGATTTGAGAGGTTTGCAGCCTTGCTACATGACACTGACTACTGTAGCTCCTTTACTTTCAAGTTTCAAAGAATAGTCACTATTTTGTTTTTAATCAGATATACGGGCCTGCATAAACACTCCTTTTTCTCTTTTTCACTAGCACTCCCACACTTACACAAAAAGCCTTTCTCACCTGCTTAACTGCAACAGGGCGCAATGCATTTTTCATAGCATACAAAACGGGGCAACAGCTTGCATTAATGGTGCGCTGTCAAAACAAGAAACAATCGTTGTCTGTGTGTGTGTGCGAATTCAATAAGTGCAGATGGCATTTAAAGTGGGCACAGCAAAGAATAAGATGCCAAGCGAACAGCAATTACTATAAATGTTAATGGTCCGTGTGCAGTCAGCGCGCTTAAGCTCCCCACTGCCGCCCTTTATCCGCTCAGCTGCATATTGTTTACCTCTGATGTCTGAATTAAGCCCTGCCGGACAGCGGCTGTCAAAGTGCGCAATGCAAGCCGCCTGGGGATTGCCATGCAAAACTGTAATGAAATCCGGATCACAGATCAAAGGGCTTAACTGTAGCGAACGAGTGGTGTGACTTATGCCCGTGCTGGCAAAGGGATCAAGCTAATCGAGAGCTGCCCAAGCGTTGATTAATAGGCGTGAACGTGGCAGTAAAATGCAAATGAGAGCTTAGCAAATTGAAAATTCGCAAGTAGGCCAAGTCGTTGTCAGCTGCCCTCATCGCCCCTATGGCCAATGTTTGTTTGCAGCCGTTTTGCATAAATTTGCAATGTGCATTCGCATATGTGGCCGCTGTAGGGCTGAACACAACACACAGAAACGACATGCACTAAATGGCAAAGCCCGACCCCCTTCCCCTTGGCGGCTGCCTCTCCTCATGCTTCTTGCTCTTTGGGCAAAGGCCAAGCGGCTTACGTGCTTGCAGTGGGGGAAAAAAGCCCTGCATACTTTGTGGATTTTGCGGATTTGAGATAACTTTTTGGTATGCAGACTGAAGCGAAAGAGAAGTGTTTAAAAATAAATAAATACAGTTGGAATTAATGCAAATTGCTTGAAATAAACTCGGAAATGTGAGAGAGTTTCCATGGCAGCATGGTGAAAAAATAATGGTCAATGATTTTATTTTTTTTTGGATTTATGAAACCTCTAACTTGTTGATGCCCGTCTGTTAGAGATACGTCTGAATTCACATACGATTTGGGTCGATGATGTTTCTGTTTTCCGAAATGGTCCATCACGTCGAGATTTTTAGTAGTCAGGACTTAAAGATACAAAAAATGGCTTATTTGCTCTTTGTGGAGAACCAATACTTCTGTTTTGACTTTCTTTGATATTATCAGAAAGAACTACTCCTTAACTTTTAAATAAACTATCCCAAACAATTCTACGATTTTTTCCAATGAAGATATACCATTTTTAGTAATTGTATCCGAGATCACAAACACCCAATATATTGTTGCTGCCCCAATGTATGCAATGGGTTTTGTTGAAAATTTTCATTGAAATTCTGTAAAAATTACTAGCCGGTTGTACTGTTTCTGTAGGGCATACTTTTGTTCAGTAGACAGTTTTGGTTTTTTATTATTATAGAGACTTCGCTTGAAAAAATTGTACAATTCTTTGGGATTGCTTATTTTAAAGTTATGAAATACCAATTTACGGTAATATCAAAAAAAAATCACGCCCCCTCCCCCCACCACAATAAAAAATGCTGAATAACTCCCACAATTTTAGAGATATCGATCTCTGCCTTAAAACTCACATTTATAAACCCAAAAATCATAAACGGGGGTGTTTTGGAAATCCCTAGTGATTTTGGACTCAGTTGGTTTGCAAAAGGTTCGAAAAATTCGTCGAGGTCGCAGAACTTCAATAGATTTTATTTTCTTATTTGAAAATCTAGTTAGAAGGATTGTGTCCAAGATAATGGTCGATCTCTATCTAATCTCTAAAAAAGGGTTGCCTCTTTCGCCAAAAACAATTTCCCATTTTATAGTTATGAGTTAATTTGATGTTTAAATGAATATTTTTGATTGTGTAATAGCATATTTCCACTATAGCAAATATGTACGTACTTTCACATATTATCCCATACCAAACAATATGTAACATATTCTCCATAGGAAAGAAATGTTCATCTTTCAAATATGTGTCCATTCACCCCGAAGGTTTTTACATTTTGTGTTATCTATGTCATTTGAAATTCATGGAAGCCAGAAAAGATAATTGAGAGTTAATAATAATAATAATAATAATAAATTTATTTAAAACCAATTATACACATGCTTTATACAAAAAATTTCAAAAGAAAATATAACATATCTAATTGCTAGAGGTTTTAAATAGTACTCGACTATGACTATATGTCGTCAGTCGGAGAATTCGCTTCTATTACTTTGTTGAGTTTTGTTTTATTTTATTTGAGGGTTCCCTAGATACCATACAAAAAGTCTTACTACACCCTGCTTCCCCGCTCGTCGCGAGATACAGGATCGTTGGGACCTAGTGTCGGATTAGGGGCCCACCTAATTTCTTTAGTTTATATTATTTGTGTTGTTGTGTTTTAAAAATATTCCGCCAAAATCCGTTTCCTATACTGGGTGGCCTGTTGCAGAAACTCTACTAAGCCCTTCCAATTAGTGTCGCTCGCATCATTTAAAATGTCTCTAATCTGAGTTGGGCTTAAGACAGGTTGACTAAAACATAAAATTCTGTGCTCTCGTAGTATTGGACATCTACCCAGAAAATGATTTATGTCCTCTACCTCATTTGTGTTGCACAATTCGCATTTATTAGTTGGTCCTGTAATGAATCTGTTTCCATTTAAGAGTATCATGTCACTTCTTGCCTTAATAATCCATGACACTGCCCGGGTATCTACTTGTGCATATTTTTTGCCGACGGTATGGTCAAGTTCTCGGTAAATTCTCCATTCACTTCTTAATTTTTGCTGCACGAGTTCTGTAAGTCTGTGTCTCTTAAGCTCCGCTAATAGTGCAATGCGATTGACATTCCATAAGGTCTCGTTGCCCCAGTTCCACTCTATGTTATGCAATGAGCTCAGTGTGAATAGCTCTTTTGCCCAGAATACATTTTTATCCAATACCAATTGCGACAGGATTCGTGGCAACCTATGGCTATCATATATAAACAGAGTTTTGTAGATATACCGAAGGTGCTGGTCCAGCATGTAGAATCTGCTACCGTATCTATCCGTATCTAGAGCAAGTGAATAGTGTGGCGTTGTTTGTGGCAGGTTATAGATACGCTTAATGAAAAAGGCTTCCAGCTTATCCACTTCCTCATGTTGGCCATAGCCCCAGACTTGCGCTCCGTAAGCTTGTATTGCCCTACACACGGCATCATAAATTTTCCACTTCATTTCAGCGGAGACATTGTTTTTGGCGAGAAGGCTCTTCCAGGTTATGTTGATGCTTTGCTTTGCAGCCGCAGTTCTAGCTTTAACATGCTTCTTGAAATTTAAAGCGGGCGTCAACATAACTCCTAGATATTTGGGATGAGGTAAAAGATAGCAAAGGATGGTGGAAAGTGGCACGAGAGCTCAAAAATAGCCACTTCCAGACAGGAAACAACATCTCAGCGACCGATTTTCAGAGCTATTTCCAAAATCTACTGAGCCCTGTACAAACTGCAGCGGATATTATTTTTGTGAGGACCTTTGCAACAGATGATTTGTTGGATATGCACATAACCAGGACCGAAATATTGAAAATACTGGATCATGTAAAGCTAAACAAAGCACCAGGATAAGATAGAATACCATATGAATTCTATATAAATGCCCCGATGGCCTTCATAGACTCACTGGCTGTAGTCTATAATGACATGCTGGACACAGGAAGAATTGAAGAAACTTGCACATCGAGTGTCGTATTCCCAATTTTCAAAAAAAGGTGACCCAGACCTGCCACAAAATTACCGAGGGATTTCCTTTATAAATTGCATAGCGAAAGTTTTTATGGGCATTCTGAACAGTCGACTAACAAATTGGGTTAAGTGTCACGACAAATTAAAAGAGTATCAGGCCGGATTTCGAGAAGGGTATTCGACTGTGGAGAACAGATACAATTTAATATCCATAGTGTATCTGAAACAAGAGGAGAGAAAGAAAGTATACGCCTTCTTTGTCGACTTTCGTGCTGCGTTTGATAAAATCCCAAGGAAGCTTTTGATGTACAAATTATATTCGATGGGAGTCTCGACCAAATTCCTAAATGTGCTGGAGAATATTTATGCAAACACGAATGTGGCAGTCTGGACAGGCACGGAGCTATCTGGTTATTTCGAAACCAATATCGGAGTGAGGCAGGGCTGTCTACTGCCGCCTCTCTTGTTTGCGCTCTTCCTAGACGATCTCCATGATAGCATAGGTGGCGGCCTAACAGTGGGAAGTGAAAATATACGCCTTTTATTATATGCGGATGACATAGTTATAATGGCTGATGAAGTCATTGTACTGCAGGAAATGATCGATCGCCTGGAAATTTATTGTCAGACTTGGAATATGGAAGTGAATATGGCCAAATCGGTTATAATGGTATTCAGGAAAGGAGGGCGCCTTGCAAAGAATGAAAAGTGGACATTTCAGTGTGAACCAATAAAGATTGTACCTGAGTTATATAGCACATTTAGCTGGCTACTGTATCTTAACAGCTATGGTGTAGAAGTTAAGGACTGAGACCAGAAATCAAAAAATGTTTGATTTTTCAAAAAAATGTTTGCATTTTTTTAACATAATATGTACACTAGACACTAGATCGGACCTCAAAACGGCAAAATGGAAAACAGTAGGTCTCAGCATTCCCAAAGCTAATATTTGTTGTATAAATAATAATTGTGGAAATTGAAAAAATTGTATTTTAATTTTCAAAATTTTTTGAAAAAAATTACTCACACGAAATTATTAGTTCATTTCATTTGCTGTCATATTTTGATATAACATATAGTAGTAGTCTTTTATTACTTTTCAAATTCGAATAGTTTTTAAATAAAATCAGCTCCGACTATTTATTTATGAAACAAATATATGATAATGGATAACACTGCGCATGAGTTACTCAGAAAAACTTATGAGCCTAAGCGCGCCAGTTAAAACTCGACTATTTATACTCTGTACTGAAGGTACATAGAGTATATTAAGTTTGTGCAAAAGTATGTAACAGGGAAAAGGAATCGTTTCCGACCCTATAAAGTATATATATTCTTGATCAGCATCAACAGCCGGTTCGATATAGCCATGTCCGTCTGTCCGTCTGTCTGTATGTCTGTCTGTCCGTCTGTCCGTCTGTCCGTCCGTCCGTATGAACGAAGAGATCTCAGAGATGGTAAGAGATAGAGGTTTGACATGTATGGGGCATACATTTTGCCACGCCCCCTCCAGCCCCCGCAATTTGGTAAAAACGTCATATCTCCTACAATTTTGAAGATAGATCGTTCGTACCTTCTAAAGATACCTTGTACACAAAATTTGCTGAAGGAATGATAAAGATCGGATGAACGATACACAAGCTAAGAGCAAAAAACGGCCAGTAAACACCCCCCACCACCCCCACCCATCACCACAGCATTCTATTGAACGGCAATCTTAGTGAGAGAGCGAGAGAGAGAGACGAGAGCGTGAAACTTAGAGATGAGCGCGTATAACTCGTGAGCAAATGCGAGCTGCGACGTTAGGGGTACAGAGTATGTTATAGTCGGACTTGACCGACTTTCTTTCTTGTTGAACCTGTTCACTTGTGCAGTTTAGTGATAAACTCAATTTTGTTTACTCACTCATAAGCAATCCAACACAACAATAAAGTACGCAGAGTGTTGCACCATCCCAATAAACATACTCTGTGTTCCTTTCACGTTCACTACAAAAGCAATACATAATTTAATTACAGTCAGTAACAAGTTGTATAGTCGGAAATTTTAGCTTCTCCCTATTACATATATTTGCGCTACTTTTTCCACCTTTTAATGGGTGTTAAAGGCTAAGACGCATATTGAAATTCAAACCTTAAAATCTTAGCTGCTGGCTATGCCGCGGCCTTGCTCTGTGGCCTCGAACAAGTTTAAGTAGTTCAGAATATCTGGAGTATGCATTTCGAAGATTTGTTGGCTGCTTTTAGTTCATTATAGATATTTTTCTGCTCGGCATCATTTCCTTCCGCTTTGTGCTTTTGTCATCCTATATTCCAGAACAAGCACAACAAGCTCTAATTGCCAGGGCAGACAGCACAAATGCAGCACAAACAGTTTGCTGGTTATTTGGCAGGGGCATTAATTAAAATTTACATGCAGCTCATTAGATGTCCCGACATTTGTCTGCTGCTGTGGCCCCTTTAATTAGTTGCCCAGCTGGACACGGCCGAGCAGCATGGACGGCCTGGGCTGCTGGGACTGGTCTGTAAACTCTGCTTCGATGGCTTGCATAAATTGCAATTAAATCAACCGTCCCTTGCACATTTGTACAGGCCACATGGCGTATGATTAATTTGGTTGTAAAATTATTTTTTCACTCATACTCAACCGCAAAACTATGCGGGTCACAATAGAAGCAAGCTTAATTCAATTTAATTTTTATTACCACACAGTCGAATTAACCGGACCAACAGCCACACATAGCAAACAAAAAATTTAAATAAATAAATAAATGGCTAACCAAACATAATTCAATTGGCGAACACACAGTATCCCAATTGGATCACATTTCAAGGCCGTTGGACGTCTGAAAGTGGGAAACAATTTATAGAACTCTGCATGAAATTTTATTAAAGTGAAAAATACATATTTAGCGACCTGTTTTAACTTTACTTTAAGTGTTTGTTTAGTCGGCTCAAGGTCAACGGGTGATTATAGTTCAATCCCTTCAGTACCACTCAGTACTGAATCAGGGCTGAATCAGTCCTGATTTGGAAGGGATGGTACTGAAATCATTTGCTGTCACACTTCATTATTCTTGATATCGACAGTCCACGAAATAAGCATTTGGGGACTACAGCGAATGCCAAAATCATGTAGAAACCACTTTTGAGCATTTTGAAGCAAAGTTGCCGATAAACATAGCGTCGATGTCAACCATCGGACGAAACAGTGGTTCACATATGATTAATAGAGCGTTTTACTACCTTTATGGAAAATGTGACCATTTTTAAATGGAAACCAAAACTGAATTTTAAAACCAGGTCTACAAACCCTATCATTTTATGCGGAGCTCCGATTCGCGTGTTCGAACCAAAATTTACCAATGTTTTAGGTACGGGTTTTCTTGGTGAATGTTTCGTTTCGAACCAGTGTTTTAATGAAAAATCAATTGATTTGTTAAATATGCGAAATCATATTTCGAATTTCTTCAGATTTGGAAAAGCCTGTTTAACCTAGACTTGAGTTGATAATGATTTAAAAAAGCCGAAGGCTAAAAGAATATAATTTATGGTATTCACTTTAGAAAGACATTGGCGAGTGTGAGCATTTCGAAGATAACTTTCTAAATTGTCATCTTCTGAAAGTGAGATTAAAGTTATGTACAAACCAAACGAGACCTCGAGCCAGCAAAAACTGGCTCGTTAAATCATACACATGTATAAAACGCAAGGCACGGCGTTGTTAAAAATAGTTTCAACAAAAGCCCCTGTTTGAATGCAATTCTGCGCTCAGATTCATTGGTCACTATGTAAGCAATGGAGAGGAAATCTCTCTCACTTACATTGTAAGACCACTTGGGGACACACACACACGTACAAAGGCCATAGACAGCGCAGCTCAAGCTCGTTGTGCCTATTTTTGCTGTTAAGTCCCAAGCGATTATGGCATTGCAGTCATGAGGAGGGAGTTGTTTTCGGATTGTGGACCAGGTAAAGACCGCTGATGATTTGGTAGAGATACCATTGAAACAGCTGTTCGGTCAACTAGCCTCCTTTGTGGAGTGGTTTGTTCCTGTTTTAAAGAGTATGTACAAGCATAGCGAGACCTCGAGCAAGCAAAAACTTGAAGGTTTGATTATCATAAATAGACATAGAATTTTATGCGCAGTCGACACACGTATAGATAGAGAGAATGCGTGTGTTCTATAAATATCACGCTCGGCGGCTTACTCTCTTACGATGCGAGTGTTCGGCTTTTTGTTACACTTCACAAGGCTTTGTTTGTTGTGACGTCTACTTCGTGTTTTACTGCTAAGCTCACAAGCGTAATGTTTGATTGTGTAAGTTTGGACACCACTGGCTTAGATTGTTATAAAGAATATAAAGATGGCATATATAGACGGTTAAATGGAAGTTGTAGACCGAGCAAATGAAAGGTGTACTTTAAAAGTTCTAAAATATTGGGAAATTTCTAAATTGCTTATTAATTTCGGATTCTTATGAAAATTTTATGGACGGCCAGAGAACACGGGTAAATAAAGGAGATGTGGACGGGTAAATAGGAGGAGTAGATAACTATGAAGGTTGAAAAGATAGCAATTGAAGATATGACCAAAGATTATTATGAAGACTTGAATATAGTAAATATAGCAATAGTAGACGGGTAAATATAGGAAGTGTAGACCGAACTGTCCAAAAAATCGCGAAATTTGCCAAATTTTATGAGTTTTGGTAATCATTAACATATGATAGAGGGCAATTGTGGACGCGTAAATGGTTAAACGGTCCAAAAAGTTGCGAAATTTACAAAACTTTTGCATGGGTTAGATTATAATGTAGACAGGTAAATTGACGGGTCAAGATCAAGCGGTCCAAAAATCTCGAAAAAATACACAATTTTCTGATTAGTTCAAATTATCATGAAGATTTAATGGTTGGAAATTTTAAAGAAATTTTAACATTTGCGAAATTCGTATAAGAGTTTAGATTGACACGAAGACGAGTATATCGACGGGTAAATAGGAGGTGAAAATCATACGTACCAAAAAAAAATTTTAAAAAAATTTAATGAACTTAGATTAGCCAATTATCATGAAGATTTGATAGATGGCAATTGTCTATTACGCTTCACTTTTTCGTATTGTGTTTAAAACTCTAAAGGGGGCGCAGCAACTCACGCCGTGTGCCTGCTATGTAAATATGTATTGCAAAACAGTTTGATGGCAAATCTCTTAGCCAGTTTTGAATTAAAAGTGTGTTTTTATCACTCATTTTCGGCATTTTAATTGATTACAAGTTGAATTGGTGACGTTGATTTACAAATTCAAACCGATTTGCAACAAAAACAGAAAATAGTTAGCACAGAATCATTATGTAATTTTATAAAAAAAGGTTTCTTGCATATTCTGCATATTTTGTATATTTTTTTATGTAAAATTGTTTTAAGCGGCTTAGTTCATTGATCAATAAAAAAAAGATGTGTGCAATCAGAACTTAAATCGAACATGCGGTTCAAATATGGCGAGTCAGAACAACTGATGCCCAGCAGATCAAAATCAAGACTGACTTATGCACTTGAGCTGAAAGCCAAGGGCAAGCAAATTAGAAGATTTTAACAGAGCAAGAGAGGGAAAGAGCGCAGGTGAGAGGAAGTTACGTTATTTGCGCCTTTGCTAACACAGAGTAACATAATTGTAGATTTTTAATTTGAATATTAATGCTGCTGCTGCTCTGTTGGTTTGGTGACCAAACAAAATCATATTTAAGATTTGTAGCCTTTGAAAAATATTGCCAATTGGTTAGCCAATTGGTACTCCGACTAAGCAGCAGGAGTTTTCTTTTTGGACACGACGTAAGAGCTAAAGGGAAACAACTCTAGCGGTTTAGCACTGCTCATCGAACCTAGATTGAGTAAACGAGTGTGAAATATGTTTCCACGTGTGCTAGAGCGTGAGTCATGTACCACACTGAGACGCGTACTTACTATATTGGTAAATCGAATCGCACGTACGCACAGTGATTCAAACTGTTCCTACTGCAGGCAGCTAGGGCGATTGTGAGTGTGCTTGTGTGATTGCGCGCGTGTGTGTGTGCGATTGTGTATGTGTGTCTCAATTGTATAGGGTAATTTTGTAGTCGGGCCACTCAACTACAGCGCTCTTATATGTTTTATTTCCTTTTTATTTTGTATTCTTCAGAAAGTTTCGAAATCTTTCACATAAGCTTTTAGATGCCACACTGATCCGCTGTGAGTTTTTGAAGTGACCATTGCTGAAAATTGCCGGCAATTCTTGGTTGATATTAGTTTCCCTATAAAAAAATGCCATTGAAATTTTTCTATTTAAAGTCCATTTTGATTTTATTGTTGTTAGACATGTATTAAATATACAAATATGAGTTTTACCCGTCTATGCATGTATAGTTCATAAATTGTGATAGAAGTAAGCTGTTTTAGTAGCTTTGTCTTGGTCACCCAGCACTACCTTTCTTTGCAGTATAACTAAAATCCGACAAACTTCGACAAGCCCGTAAAGTTTTATTCATAATTGTGAGTCCTTATGGTGTAAAATTGTCCAATATGAAGTGCAACTTTCCGCAAGTTCTCAAGAATTTGGACTTTTCAGGCGAGATGGCAGTATCCAAGCGCGCCCTGTATTTGATGTGTCACAACGAAAATATCACAGCAAAAAAAGCTGGTGATGCAGTCATATGGTTTTGGTACTGTTTTAAAAAACAGATAATGTACTGATTATGAGCAAGCAAAATTTGATCAAAAATTATACAATTGTGTTAGCAGGATTGCTAAGAGATGATAGACAAGTATTTCCTTTACTTAATCTTGTACTAGTTGGGCACATGATGTAAGAGATTTTTGGAGCATTTTCTGATCCAATTTAAGAATATTCAACAGTCGGAGTACGATGAAAATAAGCAGAACTTAGTCGTGGCTTTAGTGATCTACTTAACCGTTTTTGGTTTATCCATTGAGACAATGATGCACTGGATTTTTGTATATCAACTCCAAGAGGGTGATATACGGATCATAATTCTACAATGGGATGATGATAATTGAAATATGATGTGTACAAAAATCATATAATATTCCCATTTGAAACATTTGTTGCGGTCGCTAAGAGTTTCGTAGCGTGCGTGGGTGCAAAGAATGAAGCATGTTACACTGGAGACGGGCAATTAATCATTATTTGTATAATGCTAAACTTAGGGTCTTACGTTCCGGGCTGCCAGTTGCCCATCGCTGATGTGAAAACCAAATCGAAATATGTTTGAAAATGTATTTCTACGCCCCCTTAAGTATTAAAAGCATAAAACGAAGAAGTGAAGCTAACATTACTATTGCCATTTATAAAATCTTCATGAATTAAACTCTGTTTAGAATTGAACAAATTTCGCGATTTTGTGGACCTTTTGATCCTTATTCACTCAAAATCATCCGAAAATTGAGTAATTTTCGCCATTTCTTAGAGCTTTCGATCTTTACCATCCGTCTACCAATGAACAGGGAGTACCAATAAAAACTCAAAATCTAAGCTTATTATAAAATTTTTTTTTAAATTTTCCGATTTTTTTGACCGTTTGATCTGGACCTCCAATTTAACCGTCGACTTACCCATCTGTTAACCCGTCTCTTTGCCCGTCTATTTGATTAATAAAATTAGCTAATTTCGCGATTTTTTTGACCACTTGATTTGCACCTCCTATTTAGCCGTCTATTTACTCGTCTGTTTAATTGTCTATTTACCCGTAAATATTTAACGGTCTTTATGACAATCTTGTCGCATTATAAAATTTTTCAAATATCGCGATTTTTTTGTGACCGATTGGCTAAGCATCCTATTTGCCCGTCTACAATTGCTAACTATTAAGTCTTGATGATAATTTAAACTCATTATAAGTTTTTACCTTACTTGCGGGTTTTCTTAGGCCGTTTTGGTTCATCCACAATAAAAAGACATTTTTTTTTTGTTTTATTGTAATTTTTCTCCTACGCGTTTCGACGTCATTTTGGACCAGTAAAAAACTACACGCGGTTTTTTTGGACGGATTGACATTTATTCCTTCTTCCTGTTACACAAACTTAATATAGTTTGTGTACCTTCGGTACAGAGTATAAAAACAATCAGAAGATGGATGGATGGAAGAAAGAAGGGTGAGTGGGTGGGAAGCGGGTAGGGAATGGGTGAGATGTGTGTGGGAGCAGTGTGGGAAGAGTGTGGGAAGAAAATGGGAAGAGTGTGGGAAGAGTGAGGGAAAAGTATGGGAAGAGTGGGGGAAGCGTGTGGAAAGAGTGTGGGAAAAGTATGGGAAGAGCGTGGGAAGAGTGTGGGAAGAGTGTGGGATGAGTGTGGGAAGAGTGTGGGACCGTTGCGGTCAGTGCTACCCATCATAATTACTTGTTTTCCTTATAACTCGACTATCGTTCATCCGATCTTTATCATTTCTTCAGCAGATCGACACGAAATGTTGATTACTAAATATAACTAGAAAATCTACAAAACTGTGGGAGTTAAAGTGTTGTTTTTTTCAAATTGCGGGAGCTGTAGGGGGCGTTGCAAAAATTGAAAATAAACTTTATCTGCCTGCCAGTATAGCAAATATATGTCCCATACATTTCAAACCTCTATTTCTTACCATATCTGAGATCGCTTCGTTCATACGGACAGACAGGCATACGGATATGGCTATACTCGGCTGTTGATGCTGATCAAGTATATAAATGCTATAGAGGTTCGCAAATGATGCTTCTCCCTGTTACATAGTTTTGCACAAACTTTATATACTCTGTGTACCTTTGGTACAGAGTATAATAAATTTCCACAGACATACGCAAAAGACACTTCGGAAGTTTGCTATCGACAAAACGGTCGGAGAAGCAAAAAAAAGCGCTCTTTGGTTGGGACAGTTGGGAACTGTTTTTTTTTGCAGACACGCTGAAAGTGTTTTGAAAGTGTTGAGATACCCTGGGTAACGGGTATATCGAAGTCAGGCAGGGCCGATTTTAAATTATGCTCTCGTTTATATGTACTTATTTTTCCAAAAATCACATGTTGTCACAATACTTAATATAAAATAAAACACTTTGCCTTCGCTTTGATGCTCATGAGCTGTGGGAACGTGTCTCTATTAGAACAAAATTTTGATTTTTTTCGAGCTTAGTACTAGACTTAAACGGTGACAGCTATAGAGCTGAAATTTGGACGGTAGTTTCAATCTTTCTTAAAATTCGGTAATAATGTTAACCTATAAGTACCAGTATAATTTCTGACAACTCATTTTGGCAGCTTTCGTGGCTTGAGCTTAGCGTTAGTTGTTAAACTTTAAGACCAATCCCAAAGTCGCATTTCCCGGCGCCTAGTTTCCGTTTTCAATTTTTCGCATGAATTGCAGATTTAAGCATTTCGTTTCATGCTCACACACAACATTTAACTAATAGATTCCATTGAAGTTGGAGTTGACTTCTTGGCTAATCAGTGAAATGGACGCCTCTGCAAGCCTCGAAACAATAGAGTGGTGCTCGAACTGAAGCGAAGCGGAGGGGCCAAGGGGTTCCGTTTCAAATTCAGCTGCTTGTTCGCCATGTGCTGCGCCATGCAGTTTAGCATGAAAGACAAAGACCCTACAAAATAAGAAAAATTATCAGACAACGCTGAGAGGCAACTACGCCCCCGCTCAAGTGGGGGGGGTGCTGCAGGAGGGCAGGGCAGGCGCTTTCTTATTATTATGTATTATTGTTGTTATTATTGCTGTGCTGGACTGGGCTGGGCTTTGTTGGCCAGGCCGAAACTGTTGCATTGTTCCGGCAACCAAACACAAAACAAAGCCACTGACTGCCCGAGTGGAGCGGAGCATGCGACGCTGTTTTTGCTGCTCATTGTTCACCCCAAAAAACACAGCATGGTTGGAGGCGGATAACAAAAAGCGGCAATGAAATGTTATACTCAGCTTGTCTACAGTAGGCCAAAAGTATCTTGGAAATTTGAGGTACAGTGTCGCGAAATTAAACGGCTTTTCATTCGTTGTCATCGATTGAAGCACGTTGAAAGGGTGCTCCAAGTGATTTAATACCCTTGCAGATGAAGTAACATTTTGTCTTAGTGCGTCTAACACTTAAAGGAAAGCAATACCGATCGCAAAAGGAACAGGATAAGGGTATCATATAACTGGACTTTAAAAACTGTATACTCAAAGAAGGTTAATGACCAAAGTGAATTCCTTCTGCAGAATTTAAAATCAAATGCTCAGCCCATCAATTTCAAAATCTTCAATCCAAATCGCGTTCACCAATAGGGCTAGCTGCCAGCCTGTAGAAAGTACTACCCAAATGGGATCACAATGCGCTTCTACCTCAACATTTTTCATAATCGAATGGCTGGTTTCCCAGGGACGCACAGCACTGTGCCACATTGTTTTGCCCCTGTGTCTATGGATGTTGCCAACGTTGGGCCTGGCATTTATGTTAATCAGAAGAGCAGAGGCTGAAACTCATGCGAGTGTGTGCATGTGTGCCTGCACATACTTAAAAACTGTTCCACATGCTAGCTATATATGTAGACGACTATCTCTTCGTGTGAGAGGAATGGGGGGCAGACAAGATTTGCATATAAAGCAGTTGCAGCTGCCACTGGACCAGGGGACTGGGCCACATGCATCACTTGTTCTACTTATAAATGAGCCAGCCGTTGGCAAAAGTAGCGCAAACAGAGGCAGTGGCGGGGGCTGGCGCAACGCTGGGGCCGACCTTGATCTTGATGTATTCTGGTAAGTGTGTGCCCGGGTCTGTGTTTCACACGACAAAAGTGAAAGCAGGACGGGGATTGAAAATAAAATGTGTATTAGATTTTGATATTAAAATTTTGTAGAATTATTGAGCTAATGAGATGGGTGAATGAAGAATGCAAGCGCGGCAGAGAAGCTTACTGCGACCCACCACACTATATGCAGGGTGTTTCGACGAAGGTTGGATATGATGAAATGGAATACAGCGAGCTGGTTCTAGGTTTATTTAAATGACCCATACAGGACATAATGCACGACTTCTTATGATGAACCGCATTCAACCGCATGGACCGCATTCAATTTTCAAGACTCTGTCTGCATGGTCTGGACTATGTGGATTCTAGGGGTATCGACCGATTGCGGCTTATAAGCATGGAATTGGTACTTCAGAAAACCCCTTCAAATCGCACGATCTTGGTGGCCAATTCATGTCACCTCTGCGAGAGATAAGCACTTGAGGTCATATCGTTCAGTTTTAAGCCTAAAGAAATCGGTTATCACAGATCTGTAGCGCTCGGCCTTGACGGTGATGGGCAGATCAATTACGCCGGTGGCCCAACATTCGCACCAAACAGTTGATTTTGTTGTGTTCATTGAAACCTCGCAAACCTCTTGTGGATTGGCTTCATTCCATTTACGGCTATTTTGGTTAGTTATCTCGACATTACAGTGGATTTGCGGACGAGTTTCCAAATCTTTCTATCATTTGAACGGTCTGCTCAGTCTTAATAATTATGATGAAAATAAACAACAACTCTCCATTTTTGGAAAACCCTTAAAAAATATGAAGCTGATGTTTACGCAGGATATAAAGACAACCATTAAACTTCTGATTTACTAGAAAACAATGTTTATGTGGAATTATCACAAGACTCACAATTGTTGGAAGACATAAGTATCAAAAAATCAACGCATTACAGTTCCAAGAAGAAATGCTTTAAAATACTAACCTAGCTTAACAAAAAATCAATACTTCTTGATAAATATCAAAAGGAGCAGCAGCATATTGGAATGCAGCTGCTTGAATGCCCGAAGGGACTTGATTCTTTAATAGCTGCATTTTTATATGAAAAGAGAAGAGAACTTAAGTTTGCTGTTTAAAGATTCCATCATAAAGTTATGTTGTTAAGGCTTTGAAATGAAACATATTGCCTATGCAATTTTTAAAGGAACAAAAACCATTGTGTTTTTGCTAATATATAAACTGATTTAGGGCCGTTTTCTCATGTTTCTGTTTTTGCTAAAATCGAAATCCACCTAAATTTTGCTGAACTAGGTGGTTTTTGTGCAATTGGTTGTCTCATGTAGGTTGATTATCAATTTGGGCATTTGCGCCACGGTCACACCGGCAGGTCTGGAAAGGCACTACTAGTAGGTTGGCAGCACCACTGCACTCGCCTGTTTATTGTTGTCTATTGGGAGCCAATTTTAAAAAAAAAAGCAAGCATTTCACAGAGGAGGACTAGGGTCTTCATCCAGAAAAACTCGTTACTATGATGGGAGATTAAGCAATAGGTCTAAAACTAAGTTTACACAAGCAAATAACTTGGACAATTTTTGATGAAAATTTTGCTATATAGGCCAAATTGGGCAACTTTCCGGCCATATTTGATGAAATCATTTGCGTATGAAACCATAGTTTTTGTTCTAAATCCTGTAAAATCTTCAATCATGACTATTTTAATCATGATTTTTCCCAACCTATTTGCCTGTGTGAACTTAGCTTAAGCAATGAACTAGAGGAGTTAGTATGCGCATCAGTCTCTTCAGTAATGTAGGCAGGTGTTTTGTATACAAAAGGCACATCCAATATTTTACATTTTTTGGTTTTAGTTTTCAAATATTTTTCAGTGTGATCACATGAATGTAAACATAAAAATACATAATTAGCACTAGCATGTACATAGTTTTGAAATCAATTAGGATGAAGTTGATGGCTACGAAATCTACCTAGATGGTTAGCCTTGAACATGAGTAAAGCAAATGCAGTAAATCCACCAAGATTTGCAAAACCAGCAACATGAGAAAACGGTCCTTGGTTTTCCAATCCTTAGACTAGAACATGATAAGTACTCGGTTGCAGAGAATCCATTCTCCATTGCAGTTTTAGAGTTGGTTGGGGGATGAAGCCAAAATTTGAGATTTCAAGGTTTTATTTATTGTTATCGGTAATAGTCTGGCATTCCGGCCATTTCTTAGAAAATTAAAAAATAACAAGAAGGAAAGTCGGTCAAGCCCGACTATAACATACTCTGCACCATTAATGTCGCAGCTCGCATTTGGTCACGAGTCAAACGGCCAGTTAACACACAACGCACAACGCAGTGCGCTCTCTAAGTTTCTCTCTCTCTCTCTCTTTCTCTCACGGACTAAGATTGCCTGTGTTGAACGGTTAGGGTATGTTGCTGTGGTTATTGGTGGGGGGGTGGGTGTGGTTAAGTGGCCGTTTTTTGCCCATAACTTGAGTATCGTTCATCCGATCTTTATGATTCCTTCAGCAAATCGATAATTAATTTTGTTTGCAAGGTATCTCTAGAAGAAACAAACGATCTATCTCCAAAACTGTAGGAGATATGAAGTTTTTTCCAAATTTCGGGGGCGGGAGGGGGCGTGGCAAAAATTGAAAATAAACTTGATCTGCCTGCAAGTATAAGAAATATATGTCCCATACATGTCAAACCTCTATCTCTTACCATCTCTGAGATCTCTTCGTTCATACGGACAGACAGACAGACAGACAGACAGACGGACAGACGGACATGGCTATATCGACTCGGCTGTTGGTGCTGATCAAGAATATATATACTTTATAGGGTCGGAAACGATTCCTTCTCCCTGTTACATACTTTTGCACAAACTTAATATACTCTATGTACCTTCGGTACAGAGTATAAAAACTAGATTCGGTCAGTCGGAGAAAATTTCAAATGCATAAAACACCACCCCCCGCATTAAATAAAGATACAAATATAGCTAAAAGAATAAGTGTCAGTAAAATTACCGTCTTGTCATACAATTTTCATGGATTACAAAATAAGCTATTATTCCCGTCCTTCTTTGAATACGTCAAGTCATATCACATTTTTCCTAAATTTTGACAGACCTTAATCAGATTAGCGCGCCTTTTAGTTTTGTTTGGAGCGAGCAACTATTGGAGCCGACTATCTGGACACAAAACCGAGTAATGCAGTTAGGTGCGTTATCTGAAAATCGAAGGCAAAAACTTTTTGAAACGAAAATGAATAGTGTGAAACGAATCTACAAAGACCTCGATGAATCAGCAGGTAGTTGACTAATGCAATTAGAAAGCAGAACGGTATCATGGGTGCTAAAAGCAAGATGCGACATGATCTGGCTCAACGGAAATAAATACACTTTGCAACAAGGAGGAACGAACATTTGTGAGCTTTGCAACACCAACGAAATCGAGGACATTCGACACTATATTGGAAGTATTGGTTGCTTTATTTTGGGAAATTGCTTTTAGGTGAATAAGAAATTAAAGATTTGCTAAATGATGCTTTTGAAAATAACTGGAAGAATTTAACACTATTTCTGCAGCATGCCATTAGACACAGAAAACAAATTTTAATGGAATATTTTTAGTTAAATACTTTTTAAACGAAATGGCGCATCTTGGGAGTTCCCCCCAAACCCCAACGGTTCTGTATCTCGCGACGAGCGGGGAAGCAGTTTGTATTAAGGTTGGGAGTGACAAACATGTTTCTCTCTATAATAAAATAATTTATGTACAAATAAGATTTATCACTAATAATTCTCCGACTGACGACTTGAAAGTCATAGCCGTATTACTTAATTAAAAATCAATGTTTCTGTGAAATCTTGTTTGCAATTTGTTTAAGCCATCTGTTTTTTGATTTTTAAAAAAGTATTATTAAGATGATTCCTTCTATGCGTTGCAAACTCCTGGACAATATTATGATACACTTTTCAAGTGTATAAATATGCAGGTTTTATACAAAAATATGTGCTATATTTGCTTTTCGTCACATGTCAAATAAATTGTGCAAAATAACAAATTTTTGTACGACTTACCCCAAGAATTTAAGTTGATTGCGTCGTATAGGTCCCCCTTAGTTCAAAGAATACCTTCCATGGACCGCGAATTATAAAGAATTATCATGCAATAAAGTTGCGGCAGTCAGCCATGGTTTCTTTTTAAATCAAAATATTAAAATTTCGATTGTGCGTTTTACCGTCTTAAAAATGTTTAAAAAAAAAAGACTGAGTGGTCGTAAAAAAGTTTGATTCATCAAATAATTTTCGGTAACAAAGGGTTTTTCAGAAACACACACCCACACACAAATCATAAAAAGGATCTGGCGGAATGTAAGGACCGAATCGTTACATTTGGTCGCACTTCGAAAATGTACACAAATTCCGTTTCCACAAGCGAATTTTAAAACACAGACCCCAAACATAAAATGTTTCAACCCATGTTGTCAATGAAGCTAAATTTTATTTTATGTTAGTAGCAAGGCTGCAAACCTGTGAAATTTTGCTGAAGGTTCGGTCCAGAAGGTTAAACCCGTGGTAAAGCCTAAGCTTCGGTTCGCGGACCGGTTCCTGTACTAATCGAACCCAAGGTTTTCTTAAATAGTTGACCGATGTTTTCCTCAACATTCTATCAAAATTTGGAATTATGTCCGATTAGGAGAACGCGTCCAGATTACCAAGCTATGTATATGAGTCGTCAAGTCGTCTATACCAAATTCCTTATTGTTATCATTCAAAGAAGTTGTAAAAGTTTTACAAAAGTGCGTGGTCTTTGAATTGTGGAAGCCTCACCTTGTACGTACATACCCAGCCAGCATTTTATGAAATTTCTGATCACATTTAAGTCTTTTTTGAGTCCTCTGTCGGATTAGAATAGTCATAAATAATACTTTTGTCGGGAGAATATGGTGCCGATGCCGAGAATCTTAGAGTCGTTTATAGTCCGATTTCTCATTAGTTTTGACTCAATTTCGGGTCATATTTCCAATCACTTGCGAGTCTTTTTCTAGTCGTATTTCAATAAATCACGTTTTGAGCATATCGTTGAGTTATTTCCGAGTCTTCTTCAAATCGGACATGCATTTAATCTATTTAATCTTCAAAAGAGTTTAAGAAGGACTCATCAGGGCGATTCTTGTTAAAATGATCTTCCAAATGCATTTGCTATCCCCTTTTGCGACTATACTTATCTTTTTCTTTCTTCTCGAAATCGCAATATGGATTGGATCTCTAAAAAGTATTTTTAATTATCAACCGAAGCGATTCTGTACTCTACCACAAAATAGTTTTTTTCGTTCATAATATTGAGAAATATAGAAAAGATCTTAAGAAATTGACTTAAATGATTGTTAGAACCAAACCTTTTATTTGATTGTAAGGGCTCGGATCGGGTTCAGGTTCGGGGGCTCAAATATTTGTGGCGTCCGGTTCATGGTCCCGTTCGAGGAACTCAGAAAACCCGAACCGAATCGGTTCTTTGGGGTTCCGTTCAGGATCGGTTTGCTGCCTTGTTTAGCAGTGTTTCAAATTATTTTTCATTTGTTTGTTGGTTTGGGTTTTGTTGGGTCCACTGAACTTCTTCTCATAAAACTAATAGACAATATAATTTTTAGTCCGCCCCCTCTAGTATTCGAACTCAGGCCCTCCGGGGGATAAACGACATGGCAACTTAATTCGCTGCGCCGTCGGCCGTCATTTCGGCTCCCCTACTTAAGGTAAAAGCCTTCAGCTTGTAAAATTCTTGACGTTGCAAATGCTTTGACTGTGCCTTGGAACAGCGGTGTACTGGGTTCGAGCCTCAGTGGGGGCGAGTTGCATTGCAACCTAAAATTCTTTTTTTTCGTGTTATTTTAACGAAATAAATCTATTACGTAAATGTCATAAGATTTTTCATCTTAAGCTTTACAGAAAACTGAAGGATAGATTATAAACCTTCTTTTTTTAGATTTCTAAGCTTATTTTAAGGTTTTCCAATCTTGTTTTGTTAAAGATTGCAAGCTTCCGTGTGTTTGTAAGTTTATGGTGTATATTTAACGTGAAAAAAAAAGTTATGTTTTAATGGGTGGCTCCAAAGTTTTTAATAGTACTCATACGCCTCTATATATCGGATATTCCATGACAGGTCGGCCACCAATTTTT
>JBAMBO010002114.1:0-15266 GCA_037044535.1 Lordiphosa magnipectinata | reverse complement strand
ACGTTTTTTCCGAATCGCGGGGGCGGGAGGGGGCGTGGCAAATATTGAAAATAAACTTGATCTGCCTGCAAGTATAAGAAATATATGCCCCATACATGTCAAACCTCTATCTCTTACCATCTCTGAGATCTCTTCGTTCATACGGACAGACAGACAGACAGACGGACAGACGGACATGGCTATATCGACTCGGCTGTTGATGCTGATCAAGAAAATATATTCTTTATAGGGTCGGAGAAGATTCCTTCTGGCTGTTACATACATTTGCACAACTTCATGATCCCCTTTTCCCATTTTTAATGGGAGCAGGGTAAAAAAAATATGTTTTTAGTGGGACAGGAAACCATTAATAGGTTCATTTTAAAAAATAAATGGCAAAGAAAATTGGACAAAAACATTTTAAAATTTGTTTATCATTAATTTAAAATATTTTAGTAATAACATATCATTGAAAAAATAGAAGTGTCACTATAAGAGCCATTATATGTGTCAATTAACCTTTGATTGAAATATAAATTGCCTCACTTGATAGCTTTTCCATAAAAATAGAGCGGATTGAGAAAGAGCATCTTGAGATGCATGAAATTTAATAACTTGAAAACTTTGTTCTGTTGCCACCAACTCTGACAATGTTAATAAAATAATGTCTCTTCATTACAACATTAAATTATAAAAAAACAATAAAAATTTTTAAAATTGTTTCATTTAATTTTGCTACTGAATAAATTTACTATTTCGCTTTCGTAATTTGTCCCCTCCCATTTTTCACTTGAAAATTACTATTTATTTTCTGAATATATTTGACCCTCACTCTATTTGCAGTTCAATTCAATTCGGGCTCTTATCAATTGAATGTTGTAAACTTGACACTCTACCAGCATTCTCATTCATTCAAATTCATTGAAGTGAGTGTCAGAACTCATTCAATTAATTTTGACTTTGAAGGCTTCAAGAGTTGCTTTGATTGCAATCATGCAGCCCTCTATTGTGTATGTAAGAAGAAAAGTAATGTACAATTTTTAAACAACAAATTTTTCATCTGCCTACTCTTCTAAACTACTTAAATGAAACTTTTACATTACTTCTCATTACTTCACATCTCCTTATGGGGCTTTTTTAGGATATTCACCAGTCCTCGTAAAATGGTAAATCAAAAATGGTAAACTCCATAAGTTTACGAAACAACAAGAAAATGTGCTTATGTTAATTATAATGTTTAAGTATTGTCTCTTCCTAAGTCTTCACACAATTGCGATGTTTTTAGCTTTAATAAAATGAATGTCCCTTTTAATAATTATTTGAGGTAAGTTTTCAACATTAGACCGAGGAATCCGATTACTGAATTTGCAAGCCAATTATTTAATTTGAACTTAAAATGGTTTATATTCTTAAAGGTCCTAACCATGCTTCACATAATAATTTATACCATGAAAGCATCCTACATTTTCTCTTTGTTAAGCTTTAGTGCGTCACAAAGAACAAGAAATCTAAATTGTACTGAAACCAGGCTAAAAAGCTTTGATTCCCAATTCATTATCCATGCCGTTCGGCTCTGGAACCAACTTCCTCATATCCTAAAAACAATTACTAGCGCATCTCTATTTAAGGCCAAAGTTTTTAGTCACCTAAACACCGCATAAAATAAAATATATCTCTTAAGTTAGTGTATCTATCTTCTTTTTTCCTTTTCCTGTTAAATAATCTTCAATCTTAAACTTAAATGATTGTATAAAATTTTGTTTAACTTTTTTAGATTTATGTCTTAATTTTAACTAGAATTTAACAACTAAATAGGATCATTGGACGGATAGCCCAACCACCTAGCAGCAGCCATAAGCAACAGAATTAATTACAGCGGATTAATAAACAAACACCTGCAAACATATACCATAGCCAAAATTCAGGCTGCGAACTTACAACATTGGAATTCCTATGTCTTTATTCGCCGCCTGAAGAAGCTTAAATACTAACTGGTATGTTTGTTAGAAGTGTGAACATCAAATTAAGTCCGCTGATGAGAGAATTTGGTTATTCTCGAAACAGCGATCGTTGTACGGACATACCCAATTGCTATTCCAAAATGTTGTAATTAATATCTGTTGATTTGTGTTGATTATATAAAATTATACTCAATCATAGACCTTGAGCCAGCCAGATGCAAACTTTAACTAGAATTTTTGAAATTATGTTTTTATTCTTTATATTATGTTTAATGTTATAAAAACTAAATGTATGTCTTCCTTAAGTCTTATGTAATGTAACAATGGCCTTGTTCAGCAGAATAACTTACTCCCTGATCATGTATACATTTTTAATGATCTTCCTGCTGAACTCGAGTGATACGGTATCATGATAGCCAATTTGACGTATCATGATACAGGAGCAAGTAGCGAAGAAATAGTACGCTACTTTGAAGTGATACTGCTACCACCAGCTTTGGTTGTCTATCGATAGGCTTGTTATCGATACCAATATGGTAATTTTTTCTCACTTTGTTGGGCACATATTTTTAAAATGAGTTTACCGTCGAACGAGTTTTTTGGATTATAATTTTTTGAGGATATTATTGCGCCCTCGTTAAACAAGTCCTTGATCGACATAGTAGAGGGGAATAGTTTGCACAGACGTCAATTCAAAAAAACCAAAAAAATTACGGTTAACAACTACCGAATGGACCAATTTAAGGAGCCCTTCGGGATGTCTCGGACTACGTTTGGGGTACTTAAAACACTGTACACAAAAATACTTAGACTAATTCATTTTATAATTTCAGTCCCTTGCAACATGCGCTGCATCTACTGAGGAGCCAATTGCCAACGTGGTTCTTGAGAAAAAACTCTTATTTACAATTTGGCTTTTGGCCAAATAAGAGTCGTTTCTGGCTGTAGGTGACCGATTCAACATAGCAAATAGTTCTGGACACCAAATTTTTGGGTACATCGTGCATATACTCGCTGGATTAGCATCCACCTATATTGAATGGCCCGATTGTGCCCAACAAGCAACTACTGCTGGCATATTTAAGGAGAAATCTCGAGGCATTCCAGGTGTAATAGGTGCTATCAACGGCTGCCATATCCCAATAAAGCAGCCAGTGGGAAATGCACACGATTTCTTTAACATATATATAACATATAACGATATATAATCATCCGCTCGTATCCTCCAACATATATTTGATAGGTGATTCAGCTTATCAGCTTAGTGTACATCTGATTACACCTTTTCGAGATAATGGTCACCTCACTGAAGCACAAATTATCAGTATTTATAATATCAGATTTTCTTCCATAAGATCAGTTATTGAGCGCGCATTTGGATTATTAAAAGGAAAATTTCGAAGACTTAAATATCGTGATATTAAGTCGCCCTGCTTTGCCAATTACATCTTAATGGCCAGTTGCTTGCTTCATAATTTTATTTTAATCAACGGTGAATTTGAGGAATGGGTTGGGAAGGAAATGAAGTACCAAGTACTGAACCAGAAGCATCGCGCCGAGATGAAGATGAGCCTTAACAGACAGCCTCACTAGAGTAATCGCGAAAACGGGATTTCATAAAAGATTTGTTGTATTAACCTACATATGTGCATAGAAAAATAAATCATGTTTTATTAAAGGAAATATCATATTTTACTTTAAACGGCCATTGCGTGGAAATTGCAAGACTTGTTGGATTGACGCAACTAATTCTTTACATACATATGTATTACTTCAGCGAATTAGTCACTTATATTTTGATGTATTTTTATTATTTAGCGGCACATTTGGTGAAGGAACATTTTAAGAGATTCAGTTCTCATTATAGACTAACTTTAATATAACTATTATAAGTCTTATTGGGGTGCTTTGAAAAGATACTCCTTTAGAAGCTGGATGCGCTCAGCTTGCAACTTGTTGGACTCCTGCAGAACCTTTCGTAGCTTGCTTAGCTCTTCAGTACGGGACACCTTCACTTCAATAGCCTTTTTGTGGGCGTAGTAACGTTCATTTTCTACAGCAACCTTCCGTTTCCGTTAATTACGGATGGGACAGCTCAATTGTGCTTCCACCGGAGCGCTGCTGGATTCAACTGCGATAGCGTCATCTTCTACCATCTAGCTGCTGTTACGCCCGTCATTTAAGGAAGGAGCAAGTTTGTTAGGAGTTTGCCCAAAAACACCGTGGTCTTCCATTTTAGCCACGATTTGCATCCAACTCGACTTTTTCTTTGGGTCACGGAAATCACCCCCAAAAAAGGGCAAGCGCTACTATAACGACTTCTAACGCTTCTGAAAAAGTGCTAACGCCTAAGGCGTGCGGCGGGCCGTTTTTTTTGTTTTGACCAACTTTGGAGGAAAATGTAGCACTGCGTTCAGCAGATCCTTTTCGATGTATAATTTTTTTCTGATACTTGCTCAGCGATCAATATTTCTGGTGAACACGCCCAATGTTTTTATCAAATGTTTTATTGTAGTGACTAGCACAATATTTATAAGTTA
Source organism: Lordiphosa magnipectinata (assembly GCA_037044535.1). Lineage (NCBI taxonomy): Eukaryota > Metazoa > Arthropoda > Insecta > Diptera > Drosophilidae > Lordiphosa > Lordiphosa magnipectinata. Next base: position 10,786 of record JBAMBO010002114.1, on the reverse strand, counting down.
AAAACTTTTCGTGCTAAGATGTAAAACCTTATAAACTATAAGCTCTTTCAACCGCTGCAACCGTGTGCCCTTCTGACATGCTCACTTAGCTCACTATCAGAATGAGTATATGAGTATTTTGGCAATGCGTTAAGCGTTGCCATATACATAGCTTTGACCGCTCCAAGTATTCTTGACCAGTGGACTCGCTTCAAATGCAAATCCAACATACAAAGTACAATTTTTAATTTCTTAGACAAAATCCGACCCTGTAGAGTACATGTATTCTTGATCAGACGAGTCGCTAGATCCAAGTCCGTCAGTCTGCAAAAACGCACGGACTTTCTAGACATATATAAATAATAATCCGCATTATTTATCAATTCTCAAGGTTTGGGAATGATTACACAGGCCAACAGCCATTTTGGTCCAGCCTTCTCGTTGCAGCGTCGAAATAGGCCATTGAAGAGTAATTTTCATCAAATTATTGCAAATTTTTCAAACTTAATCCTCGTGTATAAGCCATTGCGGTGGTTGGATTTTGACTACAACCACTTTCACATGTAGCCTAAGGGCTCCTCTATTTTCACAAATTGTTGCATTTAAATCAGCTGGATGGACAAAGTTACAGCCGGTTAATCCCGAAAAAATGAATTAAAATTTATGGCAGGATAACTAGATTGATACATAAAATGTTTATAGGAAATATCAAAAGACTACGTGATCTAACATAGACCTTACATTATTTGTCAAGCAAATGTACAATAACATTCAGGCAGTACTAGATTCAAACAATTTCCCCCAAATTCAAACTTGCTTAATATCAAACACCCTCGCGAAAATGACATCAAAATGATATGAATTTGGCAACGAATATGCCAAATGAGTTTCGCACTCACCATAATCTCCGGACTAAGCCCTTTGTGACTATTATAATTTTCCAAATTTAATCAAATGGCTGGCGGAAAGAGATTTCAGTGAACTACCAAGCTATTTCTTCTAGAGTGTTCATTGATTTAACGAGTTCCACGTCCTTAATAAATTTTGTTTGATCAAGTCCAGAGATATCGTGGTCATTGCAAAGCGCTTTTTTTAAGTGGATCGGCAGGAGCAGCTTTCAAAATGATAATTTTTTCAAATAAGAAATGATAAAATACAGTTAAAAGTTACCTTAATATGTGTAAAAAATTTGTACATTAATTAATTTAAAGATCTTCTCAAAAAAAATACATGAAAATAGTTTTGTTTTTGGCCACTTAACTGTTTCCACCACTAAACCACTTAAATCAAATTAAAACCACAAAATTCAAATTTCCAACTTAAGACTTATCTCGTCAAATGACGTTACAGACTCACAAACACATTCGCTTGCGAAATGAAGCAACTATTTGCACTACCTTGTATTCATTACTCAATCCTCCAAATAAAAGAATTTAATACAAAGAAGACTGGACCTCACAAATGTGGTCATTTCGTTGGCCTATGTTATTAATAAGCTGCAGCAACAACTACATTTGACGCAACAACGGCCGCAGCCATGATGCCCAGCGCTTCAGTTTAGTTCGTGTGACGCCTCACTTAAAGGGTATCCTGATAGCCTCTTAGTGTACGGCAAAAACTTGCTTTCATCTTGAAGTGAACAGTGCAGAGTAGAAACAATTGTGTCGGAATATACAACTTCGCATAAATATAAATAAAACTGGGCAAAATTATAATACACCTTTCAAGTGTATAAAAAAAATTATAGTAAATATTGGCCGTGTTCACCAGCATTCTTCAAACATCAAAAATCAACCATAAAAAAAAACGTTTATTGGCTTATGCTGACCGGATCTGATGGAATCTTTAGTAACAAATAGAATGTGCGAAAGATATCGTTTTAATAACAGCTTAATATTTTCTGTTTTTTCCATCCATCACAATCACAAAAATTAGCAATCATGATTGCACATCACATTAGTTCACCACAACTATCGAACTAGATCCATCGATTTGTGCTAGTAAACACGGCCCTTATTTACAGATTGTCTTGGCTATATTAAAAACAATCATGGTACCTTTGGTTCAAATGATACAACTTCAAGCCAAGTCTCCGCCAACTACTTAAAAATTTGAAATGTTGGCAAGGGCAACATGTTGTATGAGTGATAAACTTAAAATCAAATGTACGCTCTCACGTGCATTCATATTTTGCTCAGTCATTAACATTTCCATTCTTTTTCATTTGTGACATTATTTTTATACTCTGTACCGAAGGTACATAGAGTATATTAAGTATGTGCAAAAGTATGTAACAGAGAGAAGGAATCGTTTCCGACCCTATAAGGTATATATAACCTTGATCAGCATTAACAGCCGTGTCGATATAGCCTTGTCCGTCTGTCCGTCTGTCTGTCTGTCCGTCTATCCATCTATCCGTCTGTCCGTTTGTCCGTCCGTCCGTATTAACGAAGAGATCTCAGAGATGGTAAGAGATAGAGGTTTGACATGTATGGGACATATATTTCTTATACTTGCAGGCAGATCAAGTTTATTTTCAATTTTTGATAAGCACCCTCCCGCCCACGCAATTTGGAAAAAACGTGTATCTTCTACAGTTTTGATGATAGATGGTTCGTACCTTTTAGAGATATCTAGTAATCAAAATTATTCATCGATTTGCTAAAAGAATGATAAAGATCGGATGAACGATACTCAAGTTATGGGCAAAAAACGGCACAACATTTTGGACAACACTGAAAATAATTGTTAAGCTTTTCCACGACTAAGTGAAGCAAAAATAAAGGCAGGTATGTACTATTTTTAAAATTACTTTTTTATCGTTTTTAATTCTTTTGGCTACGTTTAAGTATTTTTATCGGATCACAGATTCGAAAGCCAATGAAAAGTGACCATTTCAAGACCAAATTGGACATTGTTGAGAAACGAGCTTGGGAAAGTTCTAATTTTCTTAGCAACAACGCAGGAACGATGCCTAAGTTATAGTTGTAAACAGTTTTTTAAGCGCTTACAATGAAACGGGCTGCAAATTTCTTCCCAGATAATCTGGGTCAGTTCAGCGAAGACCAAGGTGAACGGTTTCACCAAGAAATCGCTACAATAGAAAAGCGCTTTGATGGCAAAAATAAAATCAACATGATGACAAATTACTGCTGGTCACTTAAACGATAAACCGATGAAGATTTAAAAGAATGAATAGCATTTCCAAAAACGGTGTACTAAAAGTTCAACAAATTCAAACAGGCATGCCCAAAAGCAGCATACGACAGAGCACTCACCAATAATCGCAAAGATAAGCACCAATACCAATAATGAAATAAATGTTCGTCAGTTTGCTTGCAGCTTCACCATATTCCATCGGATCCGCAGAAATCTCTATACAGCTTCGCTTTAACAATGTATATCTCACATTCTTCACAAAACTGTTTGGTGTGTATAAGCCAGAACTGTAATGTAATTATTACTTCCCGTATTAACTTTTCATTGATATAAACACAATTATTCAGATAATGGGAAAACAATTCCTGATTACGATATTTTAATAGCATTAGAAGCACTCACCGTAACACATTTTTGTCTGAAACGAGTTTCTGAACGGATTCCAAAAATTCCGAAGGAATCAAGTCCGTCTTTCAGTCATATCTTTAAAACAAGAGCTGATAGAGCTAAACCAAAAAAAAGTTTTAGAATCAGTGAACATAAATTTATCACAATTTTATATCGGCAAGGCTGCACCTCACAAAGTTGCTCATTTTGTTGGCCAGTGTTATTGATTTCAGCTCCCTGTAATAGCTTTGCTCAATATTTTTGTATACAATTTTTTTTCAAAAACCTAAAGCCACGTTGCCTTTGAAACAAAATTCACTCTGATTCTCAATTTGGTGCCATATGGAGTTCTAGTTTTCACAGTTTTTTTTTAGCCAAATTGTTAATTGTTTTAAAAATTTTTACTTCTTACCAAGTCGAAACCAAAGGTAAGTTTCATTAGCGACCATTTAAATGCAACAATTTTTCGAGTAAGAATTTCGAGTATCTACATATATTCCTACCATCAGTGTTGGCCATGCCGATAAGTCTTCGCAATAATCTCGGTTGGAGGATCCTCCGATACTTACGACACATAAAGGAACCTGTGACGGCTGAGGAAGTCAATGATGTATTGGCCAAGCGCCTACGTGTGCCCGCCGTCCTTACTGAAATGCAGGTGCGTGAAATGCTAACCGAAGCCGAAGAGAGCGATTTGTTTGGTGTCGTCGTGGAGGATGGACGTTACACGTGTGCCAGGCTGCAGGAGGCCAATAAGCTGGAGTTGGTGAACCTAATGTTTCTGGCTCGTGACACCCTGCCCAGTTTTAAGATTTTGATCGTTTTGATTAAAATGTACAAACTGCAGCAGCACCACGACGCACAGCAGTGCAAGCCCTGATGACGGCCGAGAGGGAGGAGCAAGTCATGGGAGTGGTGGAGCAGATGCAAGATGCGGACCCTTCGTCAGCTCCAATACAAAAATCACGCGACTCATCGTCGGCGCCGCAGCTAGTTGCTTTGAACATTATAGATCTGGTGGAAGTTCTTCCTCCTGACAAAATCTTTTCGTAGTTATGTAAAAATTTAAATCAGTAAATGCCTACACTTCGATTTCAATCGATGAGCTCAGTCGAAATTGGCTTGCCAGCTTTCAAAAGTTCGCCAACTGGCCGAGTAAATGATTAGTGTGTCCAGGGCTGCCACAATGGTTTAGTTACGAGGTTTTAATGTGTAACTAACTTTATTGAACATAACTTAAGCTAACAATTATTGTTTGATTGTAAAGCGCGATGCTGCCGCCAGCCGCCTTGGCGGGAGCCCAGCCAGAAACTGAGCGCCAGGGATGGCGCATGAATTGTCGTTCAGCTATCGCGTTAGGGATCGTGTTCGATGAATGGTATGACCAGAGATGGCCAGGGCTGCCACAATGGTGTGGCAGCACTGGCTACCTCTGGTCACACTATTCATCGAGCAACATCTTTAACGCGATAGCAGAACGACAACACGCGCCATCCCTGGCGCTGAGTTTCTGGCTTGGCTTCGGCCAGCGCGGCACGCGTCCGCATCGCTCCGTTCGACTTGGCGATAATTGTTAGCTTAAGTTATATTCAATAAAGTTAGTTACACATTAAACACTCGTAGCTAAAGTGCTGACCCGCGATGATTGAAAAACGACAAACACGCAACTTCTGCAACAATTATCTAATGCGTAAAACATTGCGACCGCAAATTCACACACACGCACATACAATGAAGCCGTTGTGAAATTCATTTCGAAGAACAGTTTTCGATCAGCAAATTCAGACAGCAACCCGCTAACTGAAGATGACCGCGATTTCGACAGCAGCCAGCCAGATCCTCACCAGCGGCAACGGAGCCATCTCGATGTTTTTTGGGCATTTTGTCACATACACACACACGACAGACGCCGCGACGAAACAGCACACGCACACAGACACATGCTGACGGCGTCTGCAGGCGAATTTTGGCGCGTCGCCGGCAAAGTACACACACACAGACACCAACGCATGTGGTCATAAGTAGACATATGCTTTAGCGCTTATTTCGCTTGCATGACACCGACCGCTGTCCACGCATGTAGTCCGCCGACCTCCCGTCTGTCGCACAGCCGACCTTGCTCCTGCACGTCCAGCTGTCCACATCCTGCTGCAGCCAAAGCATTCCACGTCAGGCTGTCCACGTGTGAAAACGTTCATCGCCAGCCTGCCCTACACCGCTGCTTGCGCCTACTATTTACGCGCGCCTAACCGACTCATCAACTACATGTAACCGATCTCACGTTGGTCTAGCATCCGATCAATTTTTCAGATCTTACATTGTACGCAGCCTGCCAGACGATCGATCATACTTATGGAAGTACGTCGCGCAGCTGAATTCGGATCTTCATCGCATCTTTCATCATCGCCGATGTTCATGCACAACGATCCCCATACCTAATCGACCGCAAGCAACCAGCTTCAACTCAAGACGCTCTTTGTTTGGCAATTAATGCCAGCCTGAGTTTACCTACAAGTTCTCGATCTCATCACGAAAGTCCTTAACGAAAGGCACCACGAAAGTCCACAACGCGTGGCAAGCGAAAGTCCACAACGAGTGGCAAGCGAAAGTCCACAACGCGTGGCAATCGAAAGTCTCTACTCGGGGTACAATACCCAGTACTATTGACTCTGCAAATTCAACCCTGATCGATCGAAATTGCTTATCGACCCCCAATCGAAGCAACGACCTCATCGCGAGGCAACCTCAACCCTGCTTGGGCGAACTTGCTTATCGACCCCCACTCGAAGCAACGGCCTCAACGCGAGGTTACCATTGACGCCTCAACGCAAAGTTACCATCGACTCAACTGCGACACAATCATCACAGCGAGAAGTATACGCAAGCATTCCTCCACATTGGGACTTGTACAAATCCTGTAGATGCTCACCCCGGACATACATTTATCCCAGCTGTACCTAAATTTTGAAGATCATTCGTTCCCACATGGTCTCTGGAGGGGGAGTACTGTGGCAGCACTGGCTACCTCTGGTCACACTATTCATCGAGCAACATCTTTAACGTGATAGCAGAAAGACAACACGCGCCATCCCTGGCGCTGAGTTTCTGGCTTGGCTTCGGCCAGCGCGGCACGCGGCCACATCGCTCCGTTCGACTTGGCGATAATTGTTAGCTTCAGTTATATTCAATAAAGTTAGTTACATCAAACCTACTAACTAAAATGGTTTGACCATTGGCGCCATCTAATGCTGAGTTTGGGAAATAACTCAGCTGAGAATGTTAGACGAACATCATTTAAAACCGTTATTTATATAAATTATACGAGCTGCAAGGGTATATAAACTTCGGTCGAGCCGAAGTTAGCTTTCCTCTATGTTTTCAAATATTTTAGAAAAACATTAAGATATATTAAAAAGGAGATCTTTAATTAGATTGTTTTAATTGTGGTTTTAAAACTTTTAAAAGTGTTATTTTAAACAGTTTAAACAACTCATATTCAGAATCGGAACTCTGCATCTCATTATTTCCCTGAGCCTCTCTCATTTTCCTTTCATCCTCCTCTTGCGCTTTTTTTTCGTTAGCCGTAGCATGGGCAGGGGCAATATTAAATCGCATAAAGTTATTTCAAAATTCTTTCTTTTAGTTTTTATCTTCGGATCCTCGAGCTAAATAATAGGAAAGATAGTACAGACATTTAAGAATGCAGCCTATCCAACTTGTCAAGACCGGGACTTAAAGGGCCAACCAAGAATCCGGGATATTCGTTTTCTATTCTCTTTTCCCAACTGATCTAAGCAATGATTGTATGGAGAGGCAGTTGGCAATCATGCTTTCTTCAGCGAAAAGCCTACTGAAGAGTCGTTAGGGATAACGATGAAACTGTTCTGTATAGACAACCAGCTCTTTTTAGTGGTACAATGCATAAGTTGTTTACAGTTGTGAACAAACGCAACTTTTTCGGATCTAGAGCCAGCTAAACTCACTAATTTTCAAAATAAATATAAATGAACAAATAATTTGACAGATTCTAAGAAAATTGACAACCGAACGCATGTAGCACAGTTTTCTTTGTTAAAATTTATTTGTAGCTTACGGGACGTATGGGTAACTTTTAGTTTTAGCATTGCGGCCTCGTCACACGAAAGAAAGCGGAGAGAAGTAGCAGCAATTACAACTACACACATGTACCCCACACTTAATTCTGTTTCCTGTATTTGGATTTGGCTTCTCGTAACTCCACAAATACCTGTCCACCTGTCAGGTAATTGTTCTCTCCCCACTCATCTTCAGCCTTATTGTACATATCTGAAATACCACCACCGCCTCCGGAACTCAAGATAGTCAACTGTGCAAGCTGTGGGCCACCCTCGTAACAGACAGGGACTATACCAAGGTAGTTAAGAGTGTAAGCTCCCGCATACATTGCTGACAGAACGCTTGCTCTTTCCACTAGGAAATTCACTGCACGGACAAAGAAAGTGAACACCCAGCTTAATGTCACTGTGGATGGCCCGCTATCTTTACCCACTATCGAATAGCCTACAGTATTGAGAGTAACGTTTGATAACCTTTGCTTCTTTGCAAAACAGGCAGAAACACACAGCTTGCGAATTACGAAAGATGAACAGGGACACTCAAGGCCTTCGCTGGAAGCTCATTTGACACTTAAAAAGCCATAGGCGGATCCCTGTGCAATTACTCAGCTCCAGTTTGGCCTGCAGACAGGCCAGAATGCATCGACAGCCGAGTCTCAGAAGATGGTAAGAGCTAGAGTTTCGACTTATTATTTTTGCTGGCAGAAATAATAACCCTGCTAAAAAATAGCCCTGCCATTCACGTTATTTAGAAACAGCATCATATCTCCCACAGTTTGGTAGATAGGTGGCTTGTACCTTTAAGACATACTTAGTATTCGATCATTATTTATCGATCTGCAAAAGGAATGGTAAAGAGCGGATGAACGACAGTCAAGCTCTGTGCAAAAGAAAGTTTGCAACGGCAGTGCAGCAGCCGCGATGCTTTCTAATGCTACTGCAGCAGCAAAGTACACACTGAGTATAAACTTTCGCAGGCAGGAGTATATTACAGTTGGCCGACCGAGTTGACCGAGTTTCTTGCTTGTTTAAAATTCAAATACCTTTTACCTTAGCAAACTAGAAAACTAAGGAAACAAAAAATGTTATCAGAAAATCTATATTTTCACATATGTTATACATAAATGTCCCACTGCACAGAGATCGCTCCCTTACGACAAAAATAAAAAAACCGAAATCAAAACAACACTTTGAAGCACGTCGATGATCTTATAAATAAATTATCTTATTGAAACAAGGTTTTTTTAGTGTGATGTGGGTGGGAAGTAGATGGTAAGTGGGTGGGAAGTGGGTGGAAAGAGGGTTGAAAGTGGGAGGGAAGTGGGTTGGATATTCGTTCCATACTGATAAAGGCTACACTAAATGGGTGGTATGGGCGCTTAACCACTCCCAATTTTTTCAAAATAGTTTTATAGTATTGCTGTAGGCTTACAGTTAAAACTATAAACCTGGAGGACACGTAGAACTATTTTTGTCGCATAGTTCCATACAAGTCCGACCACTGTGCACTGTTACGAAAATGAACAAAAAAGAGACCAAGAATTGAGAGCTCGAACTTAAGGGACATTGCAGAGTAGAAATATTGTTGCCTGACTGTGTCGGAAATTAATGGCAACTTTAATTGATTCAACTGGAAATAAAAACGAAAGTTAGCCATTATTTTAAACTTTGTTCAGTTTGCATCAAGTGGACAGAAAACTATTCGACGGTTAGTCTATCTCTCTATTATCTATTATTATTTATCTATTAACGATTTTTTAGACCCTTGCAAAGGGTATTATAGATTTGCCTAGAAGTTTGCATCGCATAGAAATATTCATTTCCGACCCCATAAACCATATATATATTCTTGATCAGGACGACAAGCTGAGTCGATTGAGCTTTGTCCGTTCATCTGTCTGTAGTTGTAGTAGTAGTGGTTTTTATTTATAATACTGTACAAGTAAATCTTAAACTATAGCTGGCTAACCTGATCACAATTGTAAAAAGTAATGAAAAAATATACAAAGTTTTTCGGTCTGTTTTATTCTTTCTTGTTTTCAACATGGTTATATAAAAACCGTCCGTTGAAATTAGCATAATGCAGCTGCTGAATGATGTTATAGGTAGGTAGGGCCGAGAACAATTCGCTTATGATGCTGTTGCGACATGCATAGCGTCTTTGATGAACGCTGCAAGGGTTATCCAATTTACTCCGTTGTGCAGTTCGTAAAGTTCGTTTTCCGATAGATATAGACGCCGAAAGTGCAATATACGTATCTCCTGTAAGATGGGGCAGATTCCGACAAAGTGGGCTGCATCTTCCTTGGTACACATATTGCAGAGGGTACAATCTTGCCGAGTGTTACTCCTGTGAGGTTGAAAATTGAGGCTTAGAGTTTCACATCTCGGCCTGAAAATAGAGTTTATCCTCTCCACACCTAGACTGTCATTGAAATAATTTTTTGCTCCCAGGTTGAGATCCAGGGATTTATACAGAGTCCTCTCTGTGCTCCTTTTTGCTCGCGCAAAAAATGGGTCTTAGTGAGAAAAACTTTTTTGTTTTCAATGTTAGCAACCTTAAACTCGTCCATTATTAATATTATATGCTTTCAAACAGATTTGCAAACTTTGGTCAAAGTCGGATGTCTATATCTTATGGCTGCCATAAGACCGATCGATCGGAAAATAGGTCTTAGTAAAACGAGAGCGTAAGTTAGAGTCGGCTCTAACCGACTTCGATGTACCCGTTACTCATGGAAACAAATGTTTAATAGCCTTCCTGTGAGCCTGAGGTGGGACAGCCGAAAAGAAGGCAACATTTGTTTACTCGGCTATTTATCATCCGATCTTGATGAAAATTTCAGGGCTTATAGATATTGCGAATATAAATGTACGTTTTAAATTTCAGATCTGATCAGATATCTTAAAAATTATGGGAGTTATAACTTGATCTACGTGCAGACAATAGGAGTCTAGATTTCAAATTTGGTTGCTCTAGCTCTTCTAGTCACTGAGATCTAGGTGTTCATACAGACGGACGGACAGACGGACAGACGGACATGCCTATATCGACTCTGCTGTTGATGCTGATCAAGAATAAATATACTTTATATGGTCGGAAATGATTCCTTCTGCCTGTTACGTACATTTACACGACTTAAGTACACCCTTTTACTCTACGAGTA
>JBAMBO010002113.1:0-72512 GCA_037044535.1 Lordiphosa magnipectinata | reverse complement strand
CATGAGTTTGCACTACCATGTATTCATTGTATCATGGTACACGTGCGATAGAGCTAAGTTAATCGCTTTAGTTTAGATGCAGATTTGATTAAACAGCAAATCTGCAATAATTACACTTGGCAACAAAGTCCAGTATATTGAAGGGATGGGGCTGATTCTAGATGATTTTCATGTACTGAACACGAATCTGTTTTCAGAAATAGTCCATCACGTCGAGATTTTCAGTAATTTGAGCTTAAAGTGGCAAAAAGTGCCTCTTTTGACCCTTTTCAGACGCGTTTTGTGGGGAACCTATACTTTTGTTTTAACTTTTTTTGATATTATCGTAAATTACTATTTCTTAACCGTAAAACAAACTATCCCAAAGAATTGTACGATTTCTTTAAGCGAAGATATACATTTTCGAATACATAATCTCGATAATAATAAAAAACCAAAACTGTCTACTGTACAAAAGTAAGCCTTACAGAAACAGTACAACCGGCTAGTAATTTGATTAGAATTTCAATGAAAATGTTCAACACACCCCCTGGGCCTACATAGGGGCAGCAACAATATATTGGGTGTTTGTTAACTCGGATACAACTACTAAAAATGGTTGGTCATTGGAAAAAATCGTAGAACTGTTTGGGATAGTAGTAGGAGTAGTTCTTTCTGATAATATCAAAGAAAGTCAAAACAGAAGTATAGGTTCTCCACAAAACGCGTATAAAAAGAGTCAAAAAGGGCATTTTTTGTATCTTTAAGCTCAAATTACAGAAAATCTCGACGTGATGGACTATTTCTCGATATTGCTTATAATAATTTTTACAATTAGCAGGCCAATTGAGGAAATTAAGTTGTCATTTGACTATTTTTAAAAATGCATTCTAATTCCGTTCAAAATCTAGGGAAATAAAGATTTAGTAATGCTTTGTGTCAGATAAACTTACAATTTACTCCGGTTTTTGTTAGTTTTTGTGAAAGATAACTGTGTAGTAGATGTGAAATTGTGAAATTAAATGTAACAGTAATAGCAATGCTCTCTGCTGATTTGCAGTTAAAGTGCAAAAACTACTGAAGATAGAACCGGGAGGTTCTTGAAACAACTATTTATTCGACATGCCCCCTTTGTGTGTTCCTGTTTAAAGTTCTGTAACATGACCTCGAGTCGCCTAAAATTTGCTAGTTTGATTACACTAGGCAACAAGTTCCAGTACATTGAAGGGTTGCTAGTGATTCTAGATGATTTTCGTGTGCTAAACACGAAACAGTTTTCAGTTACAAAAAAAAAAGGACTCAGCAGCAAGTGATCTTGTTTGTGACTCTCCTCCATGTAATTTTTCTTCTTTTGAAAGATTACCATTGATGATTTATATATCATTGAGAAAGCCTGTGATTTTGAAATTAAGCCCTTAAATTTAGCATCATGATTCTTATCAAAGCCTCGTGAGTGTTAACGACACTCACACCTTTTTTTTGATACTATCGTAAATTACTATTTCTAAACTTTATAATAAACTATCCCAAACATTTCGACTATATATTGTGTATATTGTATATATAATATATACTAGAGATATTAAGTTTAAAATTTAGATTTTTTATCGATTTGCCAAAAAAATTATAATGGTGGAAGGAGACAAAAGACTATCAACTAGTAATTTTTGAGAATTTTTTTAATTATCCGAATATTTTTCAGAATAATTTAAAACCGAGATTATCAAAAAATTACCATATTTTCCATTTTAAAATCCAACAATTTGTATTTTGTGAACAAAATCAAAACTTGATTGGAAAAGGTTACTTTATATGGCCACAGGACCTACAAATGTTAGCAAACCTCGCTCAACATACGTTTATGAAAATATTTCGTAAACCTGACGTGCTGGGGGAAAACGGACAATTGATTTGAATTCAGCGGCCAAAAATACATATGAAACGTTGGCTATCTTCTCTGGTGCTACTGCTTGTAAGCCTGTGTAATTATTCTTATATTATTTTAAGATCACACTCAGGTTTTTGAAACTAAATGATCTTTTTGAAAGCTAAAGAGAGTCTAACAAGTGTGTAGTAAGTTATGTATATAAGCTTTAACACTTCGGTCTTACCGGTCCTCGTCTTTCTTGGCCTGAAACTTGGTTTGAGAGCAATATTTTAACTAAAAATCACGTCGTGAAGATTACTTTTGAGAAATTATGGACATTTATGCCAAGGGGTCAGTTCGCCCCTGTGCGTGAGCGCACCTCCAATGTGAGTGGGTGGGCTATTTTCGTAGGCCTCATAATATTTGCTTTGTTTGCCTTTGATTGCATCTTCCGTTTTTACTTCGGAGTCAATATGTACAATCATACAAGTATTACTGATAAGCGGATGAATCAAACTGACAACAGCTCTGTTACTAAATACCAGTCGCTGTAAAGCAAAAGTCGGTAATCTAAACGTTGGTTTAAACAAATTCTGAAAGCATTTTTTATTATTTACACAGCTTGAAATCGCCATTGACTGATAATGAGCAAGCAGCGAGTCGCAGTATCAAAACAACATTCCCATGAGGACGTCATATGCTTGGCTCGGTTTCTTGGTTTCGATTTCTGCGTAGTGGAACAAAGACTGATAAGCGGCAGTCCAACAGTTTACCGGGGGAGAAGAGTGCGCAAAAAACAACTGAACATGCACATGAGGCGGAAGCCAAGCAAAAACACAAATCAACTGCAGCAGCAGTGCTTTCCATTTCGTTTTCTCGATTTTCCTTTTCTTTTTCTGGCACACACACACACACATAGAAATATACACGCCATATGGCAAAATGCAAATAAACTGAAAATAGGGAGAGGTTTAGGTCCCACAAACAACAGATAGAATTATCTGCACTGCGGTGAAGGATATTTAAGCTTTACATACAAACATATGCAGGTATGTATGTAGGTATGCACTAGGCGCTGCAATTGCATATGACGGTGGGTAAGGATTAGTTCGTTTGAAGATTATGTCATGGAAGAACTAAAGAAAGCCTTTCTAGAAAAGGTTTTCATAAGTTGAATTGGAAAATTATATTCATTTATATTCAATATCCAAAAAGTTTTCTTCATTAAACTGGCCGATTAAGAAATTTGTTTTATAAAAAGGATATACTGAAGTAGTGCAGAAGGAAGCATCTCCTATATCAACCCAACAAAATTTTAAATATACAGGCATGCTCCCATTATCGCTTCGGTTCGGTATCGGTATTGGTTTGAAATCCGCCCCCAATTAAATTTATTCAATACCTCCTTCAATTTATGGGATATCGGTATTAAATTAAAAACTCACTTTGAAATATCCATACCATCCATGATCATATGATCATACATTTGGGGTCAGCATGCGCTGTATACTAACAAAATGTTACTGTGTTAACATTAATGTTAATAATGTGTGAATTAACATAAGGGAACACTACTACATTTATTCCCCTGAGTAAAGGGTATATCGAAGTCGGGCGAGCCTACTTTAACTTAAGAGAAAAACTTTTTTGTTTCCAATGATAGCGTCTTTATACTTTCCAGTCATGAATATTATCGGTTTCCACAAAATTTTGGGGAGTTTGATGAAAATCTGTTGAATACATCTTATAACTGCCATATAACAAACTGGCAAACAAATGGGCAAATGGTTGGCGACTTTAACTTTAGCTGTCGTTTTTTTTTTCAAATAATACACTCATGGAAAAATAACTAGCAGAGTTTTAGATCGTTTTGTACACTAAATTTAAAGAAGGCTTTGTTACTGGATGAGCCTAAATTAGGTACGAAGCATTCCAAAACGAATATTAACTACTGAAACGAAGATCTTTTCGTACTTACAGTCCGTCGAAAAATGTAGGAAAACGTGTTCTTAATTCAGGAGGAAAATACCTTTGTTCGATTTAATACAGAGAAGTCGGTTCAAGAAAAAATTTGGAATAGCTTTAGAATTTTATGGGCTTAAACCAAGAACCTGTTATACCCTTTTACGTAGTCTAATTTTGTTAAAAGAATGTATAGGGATTGACTTAAAAATTTATTTGACTTTTACGAAGAATATTTTGTACATATTTTATAAGTACTACAGTAAAGCTTATATGATAAAGCTATAATGCAGCAATATTTTAAATATATTTATATATATATATATTTGAATACAAACGGTAAGCAAAAAAAAATGTATATAACTTCAGGTGTCATTTTTTAAGGATTTACAAAAAATTAAATTACACAAAAACTAGTTTTATTAACAAGCGAGTTTTTTTATTCGATTGGTTATCGGTTAAATTAGGTTTAAAAAGTTTTTGTTGTTAAGTTGCTGCGGCTGTTGTTGTATTCCGGTTCAAAGTTGCCAACAAATTTTAGACGTATGCCCATGGTAGCAAAAATTGATTGAGAACAGATTATCTGAAAGTTTCGTTTTCATTTATCGGGTTTTGGTTAAGAACTGATGTAATTCTGGTCAGAATCAGGATATTTGGGATCGTTCAATAAATACCGGAGTTGTGGGACTTCAAAGTCAAAATTTCCAAAATCAATTATTTTTCCCCCTTTAACGGTCCTAACTCCGTTGTTTATCCCGATCCCAAATATCCTAGTTCAGACCAGAATGGTGAGAATAAGGAGTAAATTAAAAAAAAATATTTGAAAATCAACCATTTTCGAAAAAGAAGTTTCGAGATAGTCGCGCTTAATGTTTCGACAAGTGTTTTCCATAAAATAAAAATATTCAGTTAAAGTTTTTGCTCTAAGCTAGCTCAAGTTCAATGGTTAATTATAATTCAATACAATCAACACAATTCGACAAAGATAACTCGCAATATTTTTGGAATAGCAATGGTATGTCTGGACAACGCTGTTTCGGAATTGACCCCAATTCACTCATAAGCAGACTTGTTACTTTCACACTTCAACCACTTGCATGCATATATCTTTATTTATTTGCCCAATTTGGCCGAATAAAGACTTGAGTATTTCACTTATGTGAAAATCCAGCCTGAAATTATGCGAAGGGTTTTTTGAAGGTGTTACCAATTTTGTTGTGAGTTAAAATTCGGTTATCTTTGGCTGTTGCTAGATTCTGAGTTCAGTCATTATTCTAGAGGGGGGCCAAGACGTTTCATTACAGAAGCTTCAGGCTAGATTTTCACCAAAGTTAAATTCAATGAGGAACAAAACTTGAAAGCTTTAAGCTGCCTTTAAACTTATCATATATCTCTAAATAGTCGGTTGTCAAAATTCACTCTTATTAATTCGAACCTGTTAAATTACATCAAAGAAGGCTTAATTTTCCAAATATTTAGAGTTATTTGCTTTGTTATTACACTATCGTCAGAGAATTCAATTAATATGCACTTTGATTTAACTACAAACATATTTAATCACCAAATTTTCTTTGCACCATTTATATGAACTATCCAGGGAATTCGAACTTGAGAATTACAAGTGATCTCATGTTTTTAGGCAGATGGTAGATTCGATTCAATACAAGTAGTATCCTAGAAGCTTTGACGGCAGCGCGCGCAATGTTGCAACCGGTAGAGAGGACGTTTCAATTGTGTTTCAGACCAAGGAATCCCCGCAGACTAAGTAAACATTTTGAAATACAATTTAATAGAATTCGGTGTTTATCAGGGTCCAACTGGTGGTGGCTCCAATGGGGGACTCCTACTCTTGATTCAGAACAAACTAATTGGGTTAAAAATTTAATTTAATGAAAATCTTTTTTAGTATTTTCAAAATTCATATATTGAAGTGTACACACTTTGTATTTACGAATTCCATAATTAACGCTGAATCAATGGTGAAAATGTTAAAGTCAAAGTGTAAATATTGAAGTTTCAGATCATTTTTACCTCAGTGCAGCTTTAGTGATCGAATTGCATTAATATTATTAAAGATTTAAGGAGTTTAGAGTAACAAAAATCAATTTTAAATTGTTGTCCACTAATACAATGCAAAAGTCAGAGAGCAGCACAAAGCAACAATGAGCAAACCTGCCAACTTATTCCAAATATAACAATAACATTTTAGGAGCTTTAATTTTTTTTACAAAGCTAAAAGATTATGCGCTTAAATGAAGTAGGAATTAATCAAAATTATGTGGATAAATTAGCAGTTTAATAAAATATGATTTAAAAGATTTAATGCAATGAAGTATTTAAAAAATTATATTTATATATTATATCGGCGAGAATTTCAAACTACGAATTGGAAGAGAAGTTATCAGCTGTGAAAGTGCAGTGAGGTGGCTTCCTTCAAACAAGACTTCTTCGTTGATATGTAGGGGGTTAATTTTAACTTTGATAACACTAGTTTACAACCAAAATGACCCATTTCTACTGAAACTATTTTTAAGTGTAGTTTGGATTGGTGATCTCAAAAATAAATTTCAAAAATTTTTTGATGGCAACGTTTTTTAAATATGAATTTTTTCCATTTTTTCGAGTTTATGCCATATCTCAATTCATAACGGTCAGTTGGAGTTTAGCAAGATATGAATCGAAAAGTAATTAAATGGTCAATAATCGCACAAAACTCTTTTTTCCAAACGGTTAAGTAGTTTGAATACAATAATAAAAAATATTTCAAAAAAATCAATTTTTTTGTCGTTTCCAAACGCCCAGGAAAAATATTTAAAAATTCAAAAAAACTATTTTTATTTTTTCTACTTAAGAACCGCACCTCTTCGAAGAAAATAAGATATCGATGAACAAAATCTATAAATAAATACAGGAGCTTTGAGCAATTGAAAGCTGAAAAAGTGGCGTTTTTGAAATTTAAAAAAAAAAATTTTCATTTGCTTCGACTTTTGTTCTGTTCTGGAATATTTTTCTTATCTGGCTATTCGACCACTCTAATATTGACCAAAAGACGAAGAAAATAGAAAAAAAATGTTCTAAACACTTAAAATACTCTAAATTGATACAGCTACAATATTTATTCATATATTTTCTTTATCAATTCCTTATTATCTTTGTAGAAGTGCGATTCTTAAGTCAAAAGAATAAAAATAATTTTGTTTGGATTTTTTTATATTTTTCCTAGGCGATTTAAAAGGAAATTTTATGCATTTTCGAGCAAAAACTCGATTTTTTTGATATATTGTTTTCAAACTTCTGAGCCGATTTGAAAACAATGTTCTACGTTATTATTGACAATTTAATGACCTTTCGATTCATATCTTGCTTGATACCATCTGACGATTATGAATTGAGATATGGCATAAAATGTAAGAGTATCTACCGAAAAAATGAAAAAAGAAAGAAAGTCGGTCAAGCCCGACTATAACATACTCTGCATCCTTAATGTCGCAGCTCGCATTTGGTCACGAGTCAAACGGCCAGTTAACACACAACGCACAACGCAGTGCGCTCTCTAAGTCTCTCTCTCTCTCTCTCTCACTAAGATTGCTTCTGCTGAACGCAATGCTTAGGTTATGGGTGGGGTGGGTGGGGTTTGTTAACTGACCGTTTTTTGCTCATAACTTGAGTATCGTTCATCCGATCTTTATCATTCCTTCAGCAAATCGATAAATCGAATAATTTTGAGTACTAGATATCTCTAGAAAGTACGAACCATCTATCATCAAAACTGTAGGAGATATGACGTTTTTTCAAAACTGCAGGGTATAAAAACATTGCCATGAAAAAATTTTTCAAATCGATTTTTGAGATCACCAATCCAAACTCCACTTAAAAATAGTTTCAGTAGAAATGAGTCATTTTATTTTTTTTTTTGTAAGTGTAATTAATGGTTTTCGGTATGACCTTAAATTTTTCGATTACTTCAAGGTTCGATTAATCGAACTAAAACCTAACTAAAACTATACAATGAACTTAGATTAACTAGATTCTATTACTATGGCTGAAGGGTTTAACTATAGTTTAGAAAGATTTTAAAATAGTTAGAATTGTCCGTAGTTTATCTCGAAACAGTCATAGATCAAGTATTTCGGGGTTGTAAAAATTGTACTTGAAATACAAAATTTGTTCTTGACCCTACCGTATGATTTTTTTCCGAGTGTATTGTACTAATGACATTACTTGACTTCCGATCTTCATTTCCCTCAGATTTGAACTTTTTTTCCCGCCCTTTTTAGAATGGTGAATTGCATTTTCCTGATGTTTTTACTTCATTTACATATGAATCCGCTGCACAAAGCCGACCGAAAGACAAGAAATGTGGAGCAAGTAAAGTTACCCGCAGGACCAGCCCCCCTTCCAACACAGCTGACGCTTAAAAACTTGACACAAACGTTGCATGCAGTGAAAAATAAGTGAAATGAAAAGAAATGTAGGCGGATATAGCCATGTCTCTGGCTATGGCTGCGCATATCATATGAGCAAGCAGTTATGCATGAATGTGTGGGAGTTGCCAGCCCAGCAAGCACCTCTCCCCCTCAAGCAGCACACAGCTTGTAAGCCGGCTGTATCTGTACAGATTTTCTTGCATAAATAGCAGCATGAGAGGAAGTCTGTTTTATTTTTTTATACAAATATTTTTTTTTTATTGCATTTAAAAGTAAAATGCTACTTCCTTTTATGCAACTGCGCCTGCTGGACCTTATACTTTCTCCCCGACAATCGAGCGATAAGTTGGCTTTAAAAAAGTTGTTTCCATGTGGTTTGTTATGGTAAATAAATAAAAGCTGCATGTCTGCGGCATTGCTGCCCACTGCACATTGCTCAAAGTAAGTGTAAGTAATACACAACTCTTCTGATATTTGATTTATTATATATTTATTTAAAGCTTCATTAATTGCAAGTGGCGATGCTTTAATATCAGGCACTGGAGGGGCGAACTTGCTTAGCTGCGGCTGACAGCGGGCGAAACTTTTTTTTTTCAACTACAAACTTTGTTTTGAAGTGCTTTTACTGGCGTCAGAGTCTAAACTTTAACTCGTGTGCGAGTGTGTGGAGAAAAAATATGTTGATTAATTGTTAAAGTTTACAATTTGTTTGTGGCAAAAGTCAGGACAACATTATGATGAAAACGAAGGCAGTGGCCCACAGAACGAGAGAAGCCCATGAACCATTTAAAACTCAGAATAAATATATCTAGTTTGGGTATTCTTTATTCATCTCGAAGGGAAATTAATCGGTTTCATGAAGCAAGCCACACATGCTTCCGTTTTGTAATTGGATTTTCCTAGGTAAAGATTTGAAGCAATCAATGATTTTGATTTATTATTATTATATTGGCCAATCGCTGGCCTAAACAGCTCATTATACAATTTTTTCCCACTGAATTTCAAAATAGTTTAAAGAAAATCAAGTAAGTAAGTAGGTTGATATCCAAGGCACTACACTGAGAAAAAAATCAATCTAAAGTCTAGATAGAAAATCCCGTTTTCGAGAATCTTGCAATCTTATAAAAGCAAGATGGAAAAACCTTGAAATGAGCTTAGAAATGTTAAAAGCAAGATTTATCATCTCGCAACTTATCAACCATCCTACAGTTTTCTGTAAAATTTCAGTTGAAAAATTTTATGATGTATATTTAGATTTATTTTGTTAAAAAAAAAGATAGTTTTCGTTTGCAATGCAACCCACCCCTCCTGGGACTCGAAGCACGACCTCTTCGTTCCAAGACAAGTTGAAGCTTTTGGCAAGGCCGCTCAGCTGACTTTACCATCGGGTGTCAATTGTTAGGGGCAACCAGTTGCAGTATAAGAACTCTGCCTGCAAAAATCTCTGCTCTTATACTGCAACTGGTTGAGCCTAACATTTGACGCCCGATGGTAAAGCAGTGATGTGTGTGTTTCAGTCCGCAGAAGGTACTGAGTTCTGAGTTATTTTTGTCATTTTTTTTCATATATAAAAATGAGATTGTTTCATCTTAAAGTTGAGTATAGACGATCTGAATTCAATATTGTTTGATTAAGATTTAAATTGAGAATATTATCTTGGTTTAAGTTAATCTCGTCTCTGTCGAATTGATTGATTGATTTTTATTCTCAGTGTAGAAATAGTAACTCTGAAGTGATTTCAACATCTCATAGTTTGTTTAGGGGCGGCAAATTTTGCTCATCTAACGGATTCAATTCTTGGTGGAAACTAAACCCCAAGGTTTTCATTCAGGAATCCAGTCCTCTTCACAATCAAAACTATTTTAAATGGAAAGAGCTGGAATCCAGAGTACAAAAAGGACAGCATATTGACGAATCGGAGCAAGACATTGTGGAACAAGAATCGAAAAGATTCCAAGAAATTCTCGGCAGAATGTTCAATATTATAAGATTTTTCGCAAAGCTAAATCTGGCCATATGTGGTCACAGAGAAGATGACACAAGCTGAAATAGGGGCAACTTTTTAGAATTAGTCCACCTACTTGCTAAGTATGATCCTGTTCTTTGTGAACACCTCAAATACAAAACGAGTTTATTGCGACTTTGGAAAAAGCAGTCCGCCAATAAATAATTGAACGAGTAAAGAAAGCCAAATATTGTTCCATGATATTTGACAGCACCCCGACATTTCTCACAAGGACAGGACAAGCCAAGTATTGAGATATGTTGTAAGTGAATATCAAGAAGAACAAGTTGTCGAATCATTTATAGATTTCATTGAAAGCTATGATAAAACTGCTCAAGGTATTTCAAAAAAGATTTTGGACAAGCTTAAAGCTGATGGGTTAAATATATTGAACTGTAGAGGCCAGGATTATGACAATGCTGCCTTCTTTCTTATCATAATGTTGTCCTGACTTATGCCACAAACAAATTGTAAACTTGTACAATTAATCAACATATTTTTTCTCCACACACTCGCACACGAGTTAAAGTTTAGACTCTGACGCCAGTAAAAGCACTTCTAAACAAAGTGTTATGTCTGGAAAACATTCAGAAGTTCAGCAAAGAACTAAAAAAATAAATGCTAAAGCCGATTTCATACCATACTCGAACCATTCCTTAAACCTGGGTTGCTTGTACGCCGCATCAGTTGAGTCAGGTGCAGTAACTTTTTTGGTACCTTAGAACGTTGCTATGCATTTTTTGCCATATCCACGCATCGCTGGAGTATTTTGGTATTAACTACTGGATAAAGCTTAAAAAGGGTACAAGATACGCGTTGGAGCGAGAGAGATGATGCCGTGATTGTGACACGAAATCATTACAAAGATATATTGGCCACACTGGAAAAGTTGACGGATATAGATGAAAGTTTAAGCACTAGAACAGACGCAGGAACTTTGGTGGTTGCGATGCAGTCATTTTCTTTTCTATGTTTCTTAGGCCTTTGGCACCCTGTGCTAATTGAAGTAGAAGATGCCCAAAAATATCTACAAACAAAAGGGCCTAACTTTGATCGCTTAGAAAATAAGAGGTTTGCAGATGACGTTACTGGAAAAGCGAGAGGAATGGGCAGATGGCGCTCTTAGCTATGCTAAAGATATGGCTGAAAACCTTGGCATATCAATGGATCATCCTAGGTGAAGAGTACAAAATCATCCTTTTGACAATGGCAGTAAAGACGTTAATTTTTCGTACGAAGGCGAAATAGGGTGAAAGCTATACGAATCGATGGACAAAATCATCACAGAAATACGGGAAAGGTGTCAGCAATTACAGGATTTGGCGAGCAAGTTTGCTTACCTCTCTCCTCATATATTTTACTGGATTCCGATGACACGAAGTGGCTCAGCTTAGTGCATTCCGCAGGCAACCTACTTGACGAAGTTAATGTGGAGGAACTTCAGACGGTGCGCTTGCATCTTCGAACATTTGTAGCTGCCGCAAGGAGCACCGATAAAATGAAAAATGAGGACCCGCTTGCCTTACTTAAGTTCATAATATACACGAAACTACTATTCGCTACTGCATTTAATAGTGATGGTACGAATTTTTCTCCCGATTTGACGATTGCTATAAGCAATTAATTAAAAATTACTTAAATTTGGGCAAATTGTTTGCCTGTGGGACCTTTACTTTACTGTAAACATAGTTAAATATTTCTAACTTTGTGGGTTGGCGCATTTCTAAGCGGTATTTTCGATTAGATTTATTATAGCAATAGTTCTCTTTACGTAAAGATTTACAGTAAAATTTGATTAATTTTACCAACTATGTGGGTTGGCTCATTTCTAGCCCACAATATCGGTTAAATTTACCCACAGATTTTTTTGTGTGTACGAGAGACCTGCACGAGGGATTCCGGCATCGTGTGATTACTTTATATTATGTGTACCGTATGTGAAAAAGTTTTAGTAAGACAACTATCTAAAACCTTTTTATAATTTGTGAGGGAATAGTTTCAAGACAAAAACATAGCTCTCCCGACACGAACTCCTTCGAAAATCTTGGGGGGGAAAAAGGGCGATCAGCAAGCGTGACATGGCGTACCTAAAGTGGAAACGCTATAGGACGGACTACTTACTTCATGAATACCAAAACTTCAGAAGAATGGTAACGAGTCTATGTGATGCATCAAAGCGTAGATACTATACTTCAAAGTTTACTCTTGCACTATCTGAGCAATCTTCTCAAACTGTATGGAGAAACATAAAACAGCAAGGAATTGCCAGACTGAGATCTGGAGTGACTGAGAGTATTGATTTGAATGAACTCATTAATAAATTCGTACAAAATAAATCGTTAAAAAATAATTCGTAATTCCACTAGTACCTGATAATATATATACACCGACCCTAAACCCCCTGATAAATAACAGCTGTGATAGTAGTTTTAGTTTCGTATGTGTCAGTCAGTGTGATGTCTTGGAATCAATTCTCAAAATAAAATCAAATGCAACAGGGCTAGATAACATTGACCCAAAATTTGTAAAAATCGTTCTCCCGCAAATCTTACTACATGTTACGCATATATTCAATACGGCTTTGACAACTTCTTGTTTTCCAATGGCTAAAGTCCTACCAATCCCGAAAGGAAATAATGAATACAGACCTATCTCTATACTGCCCTTCCTTTCCAAAGCGTTAGAGCAAATTATAGCATCCCAAATCAATGGTTTTATGGAAAATAATTTTTTATTAAACGATAGACAGTCCGGGTTTAGAAAAAATCGAAGTTGCACTACATTAGTCACTAAAATTACAGAGGACATACGGGACAAACTTGACAGTGACCAAATTACTTTTTTAACTCTCCTTGACTATAGCAAAGCATTTGACACAGTAAACCACGAAGTACTATGTAAAAAACTTAAAATCTTATACAATTTTTCAAATACTGTAGTTAACTTAATAAAGTCGTACCTTAACGATAGAAGCCAAGCTGTTGTTAACCAATTGAAATCTTCAACTTTTCTTGAAGTAAAATCGGGTGTTCCACAAGGCTCTGTCCTTGGACCATTATTGTTTAGTCTTTTTATCAATGACCTCCCCAGTGTTTTGTCTAAAAGTGAAGTCCTAATGTATGCCGATGATGTGCAAATGTATGTTAGTCGTCCGTTAGCCCAAATTTCTGAGTGTATTAGCATTTGTAATAGCGAACTAAGTATTATTAGTGACTGGGCTAAGAAAAATGGATTAAAGATTAATCCAAAAAAATCAAAGTGCTTAGTTATATATAAGAAAGGTTATAAAACAGACACATTGCAAAAGCTTGAAATTGATAGTACTTATATTGAATATGTGGAAAAGACTGCTAATTTAGGATTTACATTTAACAATACATTAACATGGGATGACCATATTAACCAAGCACTTGGAAAAACATATGGAGTTTTAAGGCAATTAAATTTAACAAAGCAGTTTATACCCACGACAACAAGAAAAATTATCGCTAAGGCTTACCTTCTACCTAAGCTATTTTATGGCATAGAGGTTTTTGGCAACTGCAACTCAAGCTACAAACATAAATTAAATGTTGCATTTAATGATCTGGCCAGGTATATATTTAATAAAAAAAAGGACCGATCACATATCAACATTTGCTAAACAGATATATAATATCAACCTTAACTCCTGGATATGTCTACGGGTCTTAATATTTCTGCACAAAATTATTAACTCTGGACATCCCTCATACCTATTTGATAAGTTAAGGTTTGCGTCATCGCTAAGGACCAAAAACATAATTAGCACGAAATATAAGCTTTCCACTTCTGATCGACAATTCTTTCCGCATGCTATTCGACTTTGGAATTATCTTCCACACGATCTAAAGACAATTAGGAACGCACAGACATTTACGGAAAAACTCTCAAGACACTTACAACAACAATAACAAAACTCAAGCATTTAAGGAACATAAAATTAATTCAATTGTACTTTTACTTAAACTTAACTATATTAAATTAAATTAATAGTACTTAACTTAATATAATCGTATATGAAAAACTTAATGTTACTGTTTCAGTCGTGATCATATGTAACTGAACTGATTATAATTTCTTTGTTTGCAGACCCATTATTAGTAACTAAACTAAATGATAAGAAATTGTGAATCGTTGTGATTAGTGTTATAAAAATACGTAATTAATTACTTGTAGCACTAAGATGATAAGTAAACCAAATTAAATTAAATGCTTTAATATAATATTCCTGAAGAAACTTGCCGCAAGCTAATATTGACAATGCCTATTAGAATAGAAGCAGTCCAATGTAAAGGATTTCATTCAAAAAAAAAACCCATTTAAGGGGGAATTCTCCATGTGCAGAATTTTTTTCCATTTTTTTTTTTCATTTTTATACTCTGTACCGAAGGTACATAGAGTATATTAAGTTTGCGCAAAAGTATGTAACAGGGAGAAGGAATCATTTCCGACCCTATAAAGCATATATATTCTTGATCAGCATCAACAGCCGAGTCGATATAGCCATGTCCGTCTGTCTGTCTGTCTGTCTTTCCGTCCGTCCGTATGAACGAAGAGATCTCAGAGATGGTAAGAGATAGAGGTTTGACATGTATGGGACATATATTTCTTATACTTGCAGGCAGATCAAGTTTATTTTCAATTTTTGCCACGCCCCCTCCCGCCCCCACAATTTGGAAAAGACTTCATATCTCCTACAGTTTTGGAGATAGATCGTTCGTTCCTTCTAGAGATACCTTGTAAACAAAATTATTTATCGATTTGCTGAAGAAATGATAAAGATCGGATGAACGATACTCAAGTTGTGGGCAAAAAACGGCCAGTTAGCACCACCCACCCCATTTTTGGTTACTTTTAAAACAACTTTTGTTGGACTGCCAAGCCACTTTTCTCCAGTTCTACTAAACCGAGTTTGATGAAACAGAATGCACATCGGCGCAGAATTGCCACCATTCTCGAACTGCATTTAAAAATTTTTTTATTTTTTTGCAAAAAAAATACTTTAAACTTTAAACGCATTTATCTCGAAACCACGTTTTTCGAACTGGCGGCCATGATATCTCCAGTAACACTGAACCGATTTTGATGAAACTAAGTGAAATCGACGCAGACCATTCGTCACCATTCTGGTCTGAACCTCATTCATAGTTTTAAAAAAATTTGTACAATTTTTTTTACCTTAGACTGAGAAAAACTTTGTTGTTCTTAATGTTAGCGTTCCCAAACATCGGTCATTACTAATATTATATGCTTTCAAACAGATTTGCAAGCTTTGGTCAAAATCGGATGACCATATTTTATAGCTGCCATAGGACCGATCGGTAAAAAAATGGGTCTTAGTGACAAAAACTTTTTTGGTTTCAATGTTAGCGTTCTCAAACTCGTCCCTTAGTAATATTATATACTTTTAAACAGATTTGCAAACTTTGGTCAAAATCGGATGTCTATATCTTATCAGCTGCCATAGGACCGATCGGTCGGAAAATGGGTCTTAGCTGAAAAAACTTTTTTGTTTTCAAGTAAATCGTTCTTAAGGTCGGTGATTATTAATATTAAACGCTTTCAAACAAATTTGAAAAATATGGTCGTAATCGGATGACTATATCTTCAGGCTGCCATAGGACTCTATCGGTCGGAAAACTGAGTCTTAGTGAGAAATAACTTTTTTGTTTTCAATTTTATCGTGGTCTTGAGGGGGCGTGGCAAGTATAAGAAATATGTGTCCCATACATGTCAAACCTCCATCTCTTACCATCTCTGAGATCTCTTCGTTCATACGGACGGACAGACAGACGGACAGACAGACAGACGGACATGGCTATATCGACTCGGCTGTTGATGCTCATCAAGAATATATATACTTTATAGGGTCGGAGATGATTCCTTCTGGCTGTTACATACTTTTGCACAAACTTATACTTATACTCATACTTGTACCTTCGGTAAAGAGTATAAAAAACAGAATTGGAAAATCTCTTTGAGTTTTCAATTAAGATTTTTTTTAAAAAAGGTCCAAAAGACAGCCTCCCCCTTTAAATGTCTTGCTGAACTACCAAAAATTTACATTTTTCTGATTTGTTTCTTAAAAAAAATAAATTGATTATTTTATTAAACTTACTTTTATTAAATGTTTACACCTGTTTATTTTGATTAACTTATCTTAACCGCGATCATTTCGTGTTGAAACAAATGTTCATATTTAAATTCATAGAAATTCCCATGTCCCTATTGCCAAAGGCATGAAAACCACGACACGTTAAAGTTTGCTTTTCAATAAAATTTTTTCAATAAATCATGTTCATTGTCACTTTGGCTTGCGGCTATCTTAATTATTTGTATTTTATGCGTCATCCATTACAAATTTTGTTGCTGTTTCATGTTAAATGTTAACTGTATGAAAATTCATTAAAAGCCATAACTATAAGCAAATGACCAAAAATGTTGCCAAACCGCTTTTTTTTTAAATCTTTTTTTACAAACTCCAAACATGCGCGAAATGTCATTTTTTTTCACCTCCCCTGTCAAAGGCATTGAAAAAGTGCAACAAAAACCATCTGCAGGCTGATGCTGACAGTTATGATTTCGCAGAACGTAAAAAATATTCACAACTCGAGAGAGAGTAGGGGAGAAAACACTGAAATTGCATTGCAATGCAATTAATCAAATGGTGAAACAGATAGCTTAATTTGTTTACATTTTGTTGTCCTCTGTAATGGATCCTGGGACAGGTTGGCGCAGTCGGAGCTGGTGTCATTATTATCACGATGATTACCTCTACATTTTTAATGCGCTTTAATTTGTTTGCACACATGTGCAAATGTTGGTGAATTGGTCTTTGGAATGCTGCTGTGCTGCTCCCGATGCAGCTTTGCAAAAATGTGCGCGATTGAAATCAAATTAATTTTAAATTAATTACAATTTTGTGATTCTCTATTCAAAGAGCTCTGATATTTATCTTTCACTTCAATTTCAAGATTGTTATTTTTAAAGGGAAATCAATTAAAGCTGAATTATAATGTAAGCGGAAGCAGCTGAATTGAAACTGTTATCATATAGAACTTTTTGCGTGAGATTATTGTTTGCTATGAATAACACATTTTCGTTGGAAGTTGGCCTTGTTTCCACCAGTTGGAAATAATCATTTTGAATTCTTTTCTTCTTGATCAGGAAGACGAGGTGAGTTGCTCTGTCCGTCTATCAGAGCTATCGAATTTTCTTCATACTAATTTAAAACGGAGAAAATCTACATTATTCCATTAACTTCTCCATTTAACAGATTTTAGCTCAAGAATTTTAAATTAAAATAGATACATTAAAATATTTGGAAAAAAATTGAGAAATCGCTTTCGAGAATGCTTCGTTTGGCACTTTGTGTTATTTACCCTCACTGATTGTTTGTCATATTGACGAAACAACAACTGGCATCCCTTATTCCTCGCGTTGCTCACCCCCCGCTATAAGCTAATTATTTACTGCTTTGACCATCAAAATTGCGCTAATTTCATCAGTTTAGTCCAAAAAGAAACAATTTAAATTTAGAGCTTTCACAACAACAAAACCCACAATATATATTTACGCATTTTGAATATAAAATGCATTTAGTTTCAGTATCGAAACGGAATTATTGAATTAAGTTCGACAAGCAAGGACAATGCATTATTGTAGCTGAAATTTGGTTGCGTGCACACGACGTATGTGTAATATTTAGTGCTCTTAAAGAGCACATTTCTGGCATTTGCATAATGGCAAATATGTGTTTGCGGTGGAAAGGGTAACAAATTGCCAAACAAAATTGCATAAACTAAATAAAAACCAATACGAATTGAAGGGGAATCAGACTCGAATCCTCAATTAATATGCGTTGGCCTATGCTGGCACCGGACCAAATGCCAAACAAGCAAAAACAAATGCACAAAAGGGCGAGTAAATAAGCGCGGCTAATTCGCTGGTATATTTGAAACAAGAGATGATTTCAATTTTGGGCCAGCTTTTTACTAATTCTCAAAAAAAAAAGTTTGGAAGTTTTAAATTGGAGGGGCACATTTGCATGAAGTTGAAGGAAAGACCTTTAATTTGAACTTTTATTTTTGCAACTTGCTGATTAAATTTAGTGCGGATGTGTGTCTTGAGCTTTAGCAGTAATTTGAGCTCTACTCGACGCTTTTAACTGAGCTCTGGGTTCTAGTGTTGGGTAAAGGTTGTTCATTTCACAGAACATGTTCACTTGTTCTTTTTTTCTAAGTGAGTCTCACTCACTCAAATTGCTCACTTGTTCAGTTGTTAACTTGTTCAGATGTTCTTGTTCAGTTGTTCTTGTTCACCTGTTCTAGGTTTTCCGTCGGGATTTCTATGCGGTGGGTTTATGTATCACTGATCGCTTTATTGTTTTTGTTGTTTCTGCATGGCTTTTTTTCTACACACATACCTAATTTGTGTGAATGTGCGTCGTTTACTCTAGCGCTTACTCTCCAGTTCTCTCTCGCGCTCTTAGCAAAAGCGCTTAGATCAAAACAGCGATGGTCACCAGGCTATTTACACATATACGAGCCGAACGCATGCCGAAGCTGAGGAGAAGAGAGCAAAAAGCCTTTTAGTCGCTGGCTAGCCTTTGATGTGGTTAGGTCGAGGCAAATTCACTTTATTTTCGCACACCAATACACTCTCGTTGGCCAACGCTGGTTCAAAATGTTGGCTGACAGAGCTAGGCATACAGAACAAATTACAGAGCAGGGCAGACAGAACAAGTCACAGAGCAAGAGATACAGAACAGCTAACAGAGCAAGATAGACAGAACCACTCTCTGATCAAAAGAGACTGAAAAGCTCTTAGCGCAACTCAGAGCAAGATAGACTGAACAAGGCTCGCTAAACAAAAATGCAAATTACGAACTATTATTTGGCCTCTAATGATAAATGTATTGAATTACGTAGAATTACGTACTTTATTATTGAAGATGAAAATGTGTATATATTAAGTTTTTCAGTTGAAGTAAGAGGATTTGATAAACACTTCCAAGCCTATGAAGTTGGTTTACGAAATAAGAATCCAGAATTGAAAAATATCAATTATTGTATAAGTTATCCTTTTCATATATCCTATGAACAATGGAAAAATGTATTTAAGTATATTTAAGACTGTTTATACTCTGTACCGAAGGTACATAGAGTATATTAAGTTTGTGCAAAAGTATGTAACAGGGAGAACGAATCGTTTCCGACCATATAAAGTATATATATTCTTGATCAGCATCAACAGCCGAGTCGATGTAGCCATGTCCGTCTGTCCGTCTGTCTGTCTGTCCGTCTGTCCGTCTGTCTGTCTGTCTGTCTGTCCGTCCGTATGAACGAAGAGATCTCAGAGATGGTAAGAGATAGAGGTTTGACATGTATGGGGCATATATTTCTTATACTTGCAGGCAGATCAAGTTTATTTTCAATTTTGGCCACGCCCCCTCCCGCCCCCGCAATTTAAAAAAAAAACGTCATATCTCCTACAGTTTTGAAGATAGATCGTTCGTACCTTCTAGAGATACCTTGTAAACAAAATTATTTATCGATTTGCTGAAGGAATGATAAAGATCAGATGAGCGATACTCAAGTTATGAGCAAAAAACGGCCAGTAAACACCCAACACACCCCACCCACCACCGCAGCATTCTATTGAACGGCAATCTTAGTGAGAGAGAAAGAGAGAGAGAGAGAGTGAAACTTAGAGATGAGCGCGTATAACTCGTGAGCAAATGCGAGCTGCGACGTTAAGGGTGCAGAGTATGTTATAGTCGGGCTTGACCGACTTTCTTTTCTTGTTTTTTAATCTTTTATGTATATGTATATTTATATTTAGTTTAACACAATAAAATCAAATGCAAACATGAAAAAATAATTTAATATTAAAAATAGAGGAAAGCTAACTTCGGCTCGACCGAA
Source organism: Lordiphosa magnipectinata (assembly GCA_037044535.1). Taxonomy (NCBI): domain Eukaryota; kingdom Metazoa; phylum Arthropoda; class Insecta; order Diptera; family Drosophilidae; genus Lordiphosa; species Lordiphosa magnipectinata. The sequence continues at coordinate 52,325 of JBAMBO010002113.1, read as the reverse complement.
GTTTTTATACCCTTGTAGCTTGTATGATTTATATAAATTAGTAGACACAAATATGTACATTCGGCCAAATGTACACATTTGTGACCAGACCTTCTATATACATTTTCTACACCCAATTTCTATTCCAGCTATACTATATAGTTGTCCTATCAAACTTGGTGGAACTATGTGAAAGCATAGAAAACTTATAAATAAGAGGTTTGTGGACGTTTGCGTTGAAGACAAAAAAGTTTTTATCACTAAAACAACATTTTCGGCCGATGGTTCCTATGGCAGCTATATGCTATAGTCATCCGATGCGGCCGGTTTCGACAAATGTGCAGCGTATTTGTACCAAAAGACTTCGTGCAAAGTTTGGTTAAGGTAGCTTTCAAACTGACGGAGGAGATAGCATAGAAACAGACGGACAGACGGACCGACGGACAGACGGACGGACAGACGGACATGGCTATATCAACTCAGCTCGTCATGCAGATCAAGAATATATATACTTTATGTGGTCGGGAGATGCTTCCTTCTATGCGTTACAAACATCTCGACAATTTTAATATACCCACTTCAAGGGTATAAAAATGAGTAAAAAAAAACGTCACATATGCATAATCCATAAACGTAAAAAAATGAGTTCATGATGTTTCCAAAATCAGACCGATTTGTTCCCGAAATGAGTCCAAAATGTTCAAAAAGTGTAACCAAAATGTTCCAAAAAATGAACCTAATATGTTCGAAAAAAGAGCCCAAGATGTTTCCAAAATGAGACCGATTTGTTTCTGAAATGAGCCCGAAATGTTCCAAAAGTGTAACCAAAATGTTCCACACAAGGAACCCAATGTGTTTCCAAAACGAGACCGCTGTGTTCTCAAAATGAACCCCAGATGTTCCAAAATGTTTCTAAAAGAAGACCGAATGTTTGCAAAGTGACACCAAATGTTTCCTTGTTGAGCACAAAATGTTATTAACACGACATCGAAACGTTGATGAAGATCGAACAACGGGCTTACAAATTGCGGTCATGAAATGACTCCCACTGTTGACGGTTCAAAAAACAGCGGGATTACTCTACTTTTGTCAACGAACGGGCTTGATTTCGGTAGATTTAGAACGAATTTTTTTCTGAGTATGGATACATTAAGCCGAGCTGCGAATATAAGGCGTTCCAGGCATTAATAAGAAGCATCCTGTACTATGTTAACAGCATTTCTAGCGATTTTTTTTTATTCGACTAAATTATTGAAGTTTTTCATTAGAAATTATATACTGGTTGAAACTGTCCTTTCAACTCTGTATACGTATACACTGCAACTGCATTTCAACTATACAGCCAAAATCTTGAATAATTGAAAACACAGTTTTTGGATGACAGTACCACCATTTCAAACAACTCAGGTTTAATTTTGATTTCGATAATGGGCCGTGTTCCGATGTTTTAGTCGATTGTCGTGTAATTGTCGCGTTTGTATTTCGTATGCAAGTTGTATAAACTTGTATGTAAGTGACAAGCCAATCAGTGGTTACTAACATCAGCTGCTCAAACAATTCCGTTTGGTTATACCCATGGTATAACTAATAAGGTAGTCATCAGAAATTCACCATGCGAGAGGGGTACCAGCTTATATGACAGTTGATATGAACATGTGAGAGCACTTTTACATTCCGTTTGCAACTGAGTGATGTTCACCATTCAACTGGTACCCCGAAAAGAGGCAGCCTACTTTAATGAACTTTATACCTGATCTAGTAACCGTAGGTATAATTGTCACCTTTTGTACAACGTTATTAAATTCGACTGCAATATACCTACACTGAGAAAAAAAACAATCTAAAACCAAGATTATAATCTTGAAACGAGACGAAACGGTGTCAGAATTCGACAGAGACGAGATAATCTTAGCCCAAGATTGTATTCTCAATTTTAATCTTAATCCAACAATATTGCATTAAGATAGTTTATACTCGAATTTAAGATGAAACAATCACATTTTTCAATATGAAAAAAAAAGACAAAAATAGATAAAGAATTTTTTATTTTTGGTGATGGGTGGTGATGGGTGGGAAAGGGGTGGGGTGTTGTGATTGGTTGGTTTAGTTAGTTGTTTTAGTAATTAACACTACTGGGACTTGAGCTCAGTACCTTCTGCGCACTGAAACACTAACATCAGGTCCAACCAGTTGCAGTATAAGAGCAGAGATTTTCGCAGCCTGAGTTCTTATACTGCAACTGGCTGCGCTTAACAATTGACTTCCTGCGGCAAAATCGGTCCGAGTCCCAGGAGGGGTGAGTTGCATTGCAACCGATAATTGTTTATTTTTGTTTTTTTTAGCAAAATGAATCTATATATACCAAAAAAGTTTTCAACTGAAGCTTTTCAGAAAACTGTAGTTGATAAGTTGCGAGATGATAAATCTGGTTTTTAAGATTTCTAAGCCCATTTCAAGGTTTTCAATTTTGTTTTTATAAGATTGGAAGGTTATAAAAAACGAGATTTTCTATCTAGATTTTAGATTGATTTTTTTTTCTCAGTGAAGTACTCGCAATTGTTTTAGTACACGGTTTTTTTTGGTCATAAAATGAAAACGAATGAATATGTTTCAAAACTTTTTTTTTTGTTCGGTCGCTCAATGGCTACAAATCGTAGAACTAATTATTCCAAATGGCCGCCTTGTGCCTTCCAGCAACGCCGAACTCTTTCTGGCCAATCATCGATCGAAGTGCGCACCTCATGCATTGATGGGACAAGGGCGCGCTTCAAAGACTCAATTATTGGATGTCGAGTAGAGCAAGCCGTAGCCTCGAGAACGGACCACGGTTTGTAGTCCAATGGATTCAGGTCTGGGCTACCAGCAGGCCAATCCTCCGTAGAAATGAAGTTCGGTACATGGTTTTTTAACAATGTTTGAGCCGATTTAGCCTTGTTAGCTGGAGCGGATTCTTATTGAGTGGTCAACGGTTTTTTTTTTGCAAATAATGTCGTGTTGAGAAGATTCGCAACCTTTTCCAAAACGTCGGATTGATATACTTCCGCCTAAGTTTTGACTCCTTTTTCACAAAAACGGAGCTTTGTGACCCCATCATAGGCGACTCCCTACCAAACCATCACATAAGCCGGATGGTGACCTCTCTGAACTCTCGGAATGACTTCGGACGCTTGTTTTGATACACATACACTCTATCGTGCTGTTTGTTAAGCGATTCCTCTATGGTAAAAAAGTTTCTCGTCAGTAAACAGAATTCGGGGTGACGACATAATTCCGAAGACATAATTTCGACAGAAAAAAACGACCCAATTTCGCGCGAAATAATGTCGTTTTGTTTTGTCCGAACAATGTCGTTTTAAAACGACACAATTTCGCGCGAAATAATGTCGTTTTATTGTGTTGGAACAATGTCGTTTTAAAACGACATAATTTCGAGCGAAATTGTGTCGTTTTGTTTTGTCGAAACTATGTTGTTTTAAAACGACATAATTTCGATTCCAAATGGACTGGGCGAAATTATGTCGTCGGAATTATGTCGCTATGCCCAGAATTCGTCAGTGGACATTGCTCGCACACCGCCGAGGCAATGCTTTCGATCTTATCTTGCGTTTATGATTCAATGATGTAGTGAGCAAGTGACCGGTGTGTATCTCTAGTATTCACAGAGTCCCAATGCGCGACATGCTGTCCTTACTGATATTCATCTCACGAGACATGATTTTCTGCTTGCGCAGTGGATTTCGACAAATTCTGTCTTTCACGGATTTGAGGGCTATGCCTTGTGGCGTTCGCCCAGACAAATTGCACAAATTTTTCTGACAGCACAGCAGTTATTGGTGGTGCGGGTATTTTGCGCTCACCGTTGCCTTGGAATTTCCTACCAGTTATAGCACTTCCAGCATGAGTCCATTGAAGAGAGAGTAATGTTGTTTGTCTTGTTTTAACAGTTGTATGCAATTTAATGACCTCGAGCCGACTAGAACTTATCTTGTTTGATAATGAAAAAGGTCGTTAAAAAAGTTAAAGTAGTAGTCAACATGAGTTAAACCATCGAGCTAAAGTCAATGTCAGTCATTTTTGATGCAATCCTTTTTCGAATGGAATGTAGTTCAAGTATCGAGCTAAATTTAATCACGGGTACTCTTGCACCAAGCCGACTTCAAGAACAACTTAAGTACGAATACCGAGCTTAAGTCAATATCGGACCTTGATTGGATCCGACTGAGGGATCAAATCGAGTTAGAAGAACAAAATGAAATCAATCCCGTGTGAGCTAAAATCGGGATCAAGACAAGAATTCCGGGATTGAAAATTCCCTACTCCAACCAATGCTTTTCATTCCTGGTTTGAGAAAATCCTGCGCCTGACCGACTTCTAACATCGTTTGGGATTGATTTTAGCCCGGATATCTCGGATTTTTTTTTCTGTGTATGATGCAGTGCCCCGTTATGACTCCTATCGATAGTTCTAGTCCTGTTAATGCTAAAGAGTAGGAGTTGGGAAGTTGGCCAAAATGATAGCGAGATGTAGTTTTGGATTTCCGTTGCACTTCTGTCATGTTGTCTGCAGGGATATGTCTTTGTATGTCCGAGCTTCGTCCAAGGTATAGATTAATTTAGTCGCTTTCCAGAATGCTTAGATATCTGCCTAGAAATCGCTACAACAGTTCGGTAGACGGAGTGCGAGCTGTGTAGCTAACTCTTCTTGTTTCTTGCTTCCAATACTCTCTCTCCGGGAACCAGGTTCCAAAGTTGTTGTTTCATTTCTGCAGTTATTCCTGCTTCAAGTAGGATACTGCTGTGGCCTGAAGCAGGTGCTTTAAGAAGCTTCAGTTTCCAGAGTGAGCAAAGTGATATTTGGTAATCAGCATTATTTATCGATCGAAGAAATGATAAAGATCGGATGAACGATTCTCGAGCAATAAGCAAAGTTCGTTGCCGCAGCGCATCAGCAGGGCTGCTTTCAGAGGCTACTACAGGTACAGAGTATATTACAGTGGGGTTTGACCGAGTTTACTTACTCGCTTATTTTGTGTTATTTTTTCTAAAATAACACTAGTTTACAGCATTTTCGATCCCGACCATTAGGCAGTCGTTTCATACGTAAATCCCTTTGCTGAGTGCAGTCCAAAATTTTTTAACTGGGGCCGTTTTCAGGAAATCGCGAAAAAGATAGTTTTTTTGATTGGGAAGTAAAGTATTGCCTGAAACATTGTGTATATTACGCTCGGTAGCACATTTTGTTTACTCATCAGACTGCCCCAGGTATTGTTCAGCGCCATTAGAGATTTACTCAGCTTTAGTTTAAGATGTGTTTCAAATTTTCCGTTTGCACTAAGTGTAACTCCTAGGTACTTGTACGATGAGAATCTCTCAATCTCTGCACCGTTTATACTCCACGACTGTCGAAAAATCCTTCCTAAAGCCAAACTGGCTTTCGCTAAGCAAATCACGTTTGTCCACCCAAATCTCTAAGCGCTTTAAGAGAATTGAAGAGAACAGCTTCATGGCCGAGTTTAGAAAGGCTATACCTCTGTAGTTGCTTGCCTCTGTTGGGTTTCCTTTTTTGTATAATGGAAATATTACACTCTTTTTGAAGCTATCAGGTATTGCTCCGGAGGTGAGAATCCTGTCAAAGGTACGCGCAGGTTCTTTCACAAAATCTGGTGTTGCATGTTTGAAGAATTCTGCAGGTATACGGTCTTCGCCCGGTGCCTTATTCGTTTTAGCTTTTGTGATAGCCGCCTCAATTTCCGATGTGCTAATTTGCATGTCCAGGTCGTCGTCTGATATATTGGGAAGTCCGAAATGAAATTATGCTCCACTTTGTTGGACGAAAAGGAGATTTTTAAAGTAAGACGCGAGCTGTTCATTTTCCGCTTTAATTGGATATAGACTTGCAGTCTTTAGAAAAATGTGTATATCTTCGGTATTGGTTTATTCATTATGAAAAGGTAATCATTTTCTTGGAAGGTAATTTAATGCTCTACCATTGATTCATACACAACTTCTTAATCTGGTACTTCACTTCGGCGTTATAAAGGCTTTTATCGGCAACTTTGCATTACATTCGGCACTTTTTTAAAAGAAGCTTAATTTACGTTCGATATTCACTATGAAAAAAATTGTGTAAAATTTATTTTATTGCTGTTCACTAAAGACTCATATATTAGAAATAAAACGTCACATATATCATTAAAATCCATTGAAGAATATAAAAGTTATTGGCATTTAAGTAAAAAATGGAAGGTTTCAACTTAAACATCACAACGCTAAATCGGCCAAACTGGCCACAGCACTTCGTAGCACTTCCCTACACTCGGTTTTTCACTGTTTAGTTTTCGTTTATGTCACAGAACCTGCCGTACCTGGTCTCACTAAATTTGGCCATCTTTATCATAAGCGCTTTAAGCCATATTTCAAAACTGTAGCCGTAATTAAACTGCAAGTCATCAACAAATCATTAAGCTGTCAATTTTGTAAACTTTGCCGATAGGTGTAATAAATGCCTAATAACTTATTTATGAGCCACAAAGCAAATAAGCCAAGGAGTAGATAAACTTCAAATTGATTGCGATCCCTAGATGTTGACTGTTTTGGTGTGTATATTACGCCTCACTGAAGTTTCATTAAATATGTATGTGTACCCTTGACAGGCATGAAGACGGCGGTGTGGTTGGAATAAACAAGTTAACATTTTTGGCATATGCATTTGGCATTAAAATGGCATTAAATTGCGAAATGTGGAAATTACACAAATTCTTAGCCTGGATTATGCACAACATTTACAAAAACTTACTTTTTTCTCTCATTCATTTCTGAATTGGATTTATGCGAAGGAAAAGGAAAACAATGCCAATGTTAATCTGGATGACTTTTCTCCTGTTGGGAAATTACAGACAACCAAAAGAGAGTTATGCATTTTGTCTAGCCAGCCAGACTCACTGACATATGCAAATGCCTTTCCCTCTGGCCTGACTTTGGCATATTCCACATTTGCTGCAGTTGAAGTGTTCTTCCATATAAATCAGTTATATATTCACATTTATTTTCATTTTCAACGCGTTTTCCCTATTTGTATGTGCCGCGTCGCGCTTTCGCTTGCCGGAAAGGGAAGGATGATTTACATATTCATTTTGCTCCACATTTTTGGCACTTAAAAAGTCGTTACAAGGTGTAAAACTTTTTTGTGCCAAAGCAGTAACGGGTTAAGGAGGGAAGGGGAGAGACAATGACAATGGAAGAGTTGGCGAAAAGGTGACACACCTGGCGGCTGAATGGCAACCCTCACATAGACACCTGCACACCAACACACATGCATGTCAATGGGCTTGAGAGAGAGATAACTCTGACCCAATTATGCATTGGCGCTTGCGGAAAAGCTTGAACAAATTTTTGGTGACACAAAAATATGTTTTCAAAAAAGGAAACAAAAAAAGAAACAATCGGCTTCTGTCATCAATTTTATCCAAAACGTTTTATAATTGGTCCAGGATTTAATGGATATTGCAAAAGGATTGAAAGAAGTTAAAGCCATTCCTTTGAAATAACGAAAAAAATGAGGGATGCCAACCGGTTTTGAGCCTTTTGTGTGGAAAAAATTGCGTAAAGTTTTGTGTAACCACCTTAAAATGTCATTAGGAAAGGTTTTAAAAAATTTAAATAAAAAATGAGATTGGTACCAAAATCCAGCCTTATCTAATGTGGTTGTCTTGGAAAAGATCTCGTGTTTTTAAGCGGATAAATGACTTAATTTATTACATTGAGAAATTCGGTTATTGGGGGGTCCTGGAAATCTTTAGAGATTTTGGCCATAGAAAACGGAATCTATCCTGGAAATGTTATGACTAAGTGGAGAACTATGGTGGTGTTGTCCTCCTCTATACCCGCCCTACCTTGCAGAGCCTTGTGAGTTTATCAGGTCTGTTCCCGTTTTCGATCAGATCAAGCGGAATCGGAATTGGTAGCTGTTCCCGTTTTCGAAAAACAATCAAGTTTATCGGTTTCAAAAGTTTTGCCTTTGAGTCAGTGGTATGAAAAGTAATTGCCAGTTTTTATGTCAACGGTTATACATTTCATATTTGAAATATTTTTATTATACTCTGTACCGAAGGTACATAGAGTATATTAAGTTTGTGCAAAAGTATGTAACAGGGAGAAGGAATCGTTTCCGACCCTATAAAGTATATATATTCTTGATCAGCATCAACAGCCGAGACGATTTAGCCATGTCCGTCTGTCCGTCCGTCCGTCCGTATGAACGAAGAGATCTCAGAGATGGTAAGAGATAGAGGTTTGACATGTATGGGACATATATTTCTTATACTTGCAGGCAGATCAAGTTTATTTTCAATTTTTGCCACGCCCCCGCAATTTAGAATTCATATCTCCTACAGTTTTGGAGATAGATCGTTCGTTCCTTCTAGAGATACCTTTTAAACAAAATTTATTATTTATATAAATTTATTAATTTATCGATTTGCTGAAGGAATGATAAAGATCGGATGAACCATACTCAAGTTATGGGCAAAAAACGGCCAGTTAACACCACCCACCCCCCACCAACAACCACGGCAACATACCCTAACCGTTCAACACAGGCAATCTTAGTGCGAGAGAGAAAGAGAGAGAGAGAAACTTAGAGAGCGCACCGCGTTGTGCGCGGGGTGTTAACTGGCCGTTTGACTCCTGAGCAAATGCGAGTGTAAGGCTACAGAGTATGTTATAGTCGGGCTTGACCGACTTTCTTTCTTGTTTTTATAAGTCATATATTGAGAAGATTTTGAAGGATCCATAGATATATTTAGCATACATTTTGATTTTAAATTAATTTTTTCAAAGTTGTACCTCAGAAATTGCATGTTGACAAATGCAAAAACGATAGAAATTAATCCGAGCTGTTCGCAATTTCGCAACAGCGGATGCGCAGTGTTGTTCGAAATTTTTAGGGTTACTTTTCAGCTGAAATATAATTCGAACACAAAAATGTTCGCTGTGGTCGATAGCCACGGATCGATATCAACTGGGCAATCAGCTGACTTAACAACAAGAATTTACCATGCTAGTCTGGAAACCATTTGTTTTTAAAATTTCTTTGAATAATAGCATATTCCAGGGGCAAACACAAAATTCTTCAGCAGGAACCAATATTGCTAGAGTTCATGAAGAGAATGAGGAATTTGCAAACAGGACTTTGTAATACAAGTGAATGAAAAGCTGGCGGAGTCCTTGAATGCTGTTGGACCACTTCTCAAATCTACCATAGAATGGAAGAAAGTATATATTTAAAAATATTGGTACCACCTTCAAATCATAGCATAGTTTCAGGCAGACTATACTCTCTCACAAGAGGAATTTTGAGCTGTTTTTCACGGATGTTGAATTCTTAAGCCTTTATTCGACAACATTAAGATATAAATAGCGTCAATTGTCAGTGTTTGAAGTGTGGAAACAACAAAGTCTCCTGATGAGTGAATTGTGGTCAATTCCGAAACAGCCGGTTGTACAGACGTTACCATTGCTGTCCCAATAATGTTGTTTGTGGCTCTGTTGAAGTGTGTTGATTTGCATAGAATTGCAATCAACCATTATATTGACCTTGCGCCCAGCTTGAAAAAGCAAAATACTTTAACTAAAATCAAAACAGGTCACTAAACCCTTATATGTAAAAATATGTTTTGCAAAATAACAATTTTCTTTGTAGTCTGGGATAGACTGGAACGCGGCAACAAAGAAAAAATTGGCTGCCAACCGTAGGGAAACTTTTGAAACAGGCGGCTGTCCCTATTCGCGCCAAATTATTTCGCTATCAGAGGAATTTATTGCACTATTGTGTGGAGGTGGAGAAATATCGATAGTCAGCAATAGCTTTTCCAAAACCATCGATAACTATCGATAGTTTTCCATAGTGTGTTAATTTGAACATTTAATTCCAAAAGTTAAAGGTTTTTTTTTATTAAAATTCCAACAAAACCAAACCATAGTATCTTTATGAAAAACTTGAATTCTCGTATTAATAATATAGTCTGCCTAAGACATCGGTTATCTTCATCCGAAAAACATTTTTATATATATGCAGTTTGCCTATGGAAACCTTCTGCGGAATGATTTAAAGACGCACCTCAATTTCGAGTTAAACTATTTGCACACTTTCAATATCAACTCAATGGACATTAAAAGTTTAGCACATGAGAATAGTTTAATTTCTATATTATTTTGTCCCTCTCAATGCTAATGTTAATTTATTTCGATTTAGGGATTAATTTTCTTCTGTCATTGAAAATTCTCATGTGTTGATGTATGCAGACGATGTTAAAATTTGTATGCAGCTCACAGACCCCGATTCACATTGTCCTTGCAAAACGACATTAACCACTTTCAATCTTGGTGCTTTAACATCTTGCTGTACCTTAACCACTCTAAATGTAGTGCTATGTCCTTTTGCCGCTCTGCCCCATTAATGGGTAACTATTCCCCGGCGCATACATGCTGTAACAGACCTTGGCGTATTATTCAGCCATAATATGAACTTTTCTGTTCACATTGGGATTATAGTTAGCAAAGCCAAAGGGGTGTTCGCATTTGTTAAAGAGTTTGATGACCCATACACCACTAAGCTTCTTTACGTCTCACTTGTCCGACCTATATTTGAGTACTGCTCATGCGTATGGTCACCACAGTATGCAACATACCAGGGCCTTATTGAGTCAGTGCAGAAGCAATTTCTCCTGTTCGCCTTTATATATATATTTTCTTATATATAAGTAGATCTAATTTCGAATCTCACAACCCGTTTCGAATTATATGCACGTTGTATAACGGTTTATACCATTTGTTAAATTCTGAGGGTTCGATGTAAGAAAATGTTTCTAATATTTTCATATACTTATCTTTCCAGAGATTGTAAATCTTTGCCTCCGCCCAACTGATGTGAGTCGGAGCACATCATAAAAATGTTCTCCTAAATCGGACGGAGGCGGGATTAGGAATAACTATATTTTTCAAATTTTTTTTTTTTATTATTATGTTGACAGCTAAATTTGTCAACTCTATTAAATAAAATACAAATACAAAAAAATTTGAATTTTTGTAAGGTTTTTAGTTTTTTGAGGATTCAATCAACTTGTAGCTCTAGGAAGTAAGTAAGTAATAAAATTAAATTTCAAGTGAAAAATTTGAAGGAAATTCATGTAAATTCTAAATTTTGCAATGCAAATGACTATATCCCTATTTGTACTAAATTTGCACTAAATTTGCAATGCTGATTTAATAAATTATGAAAATGTCGAACCAAATTCCGCATGTGATTTGACAAAAGTGCATTTTTAATAACATGGGATAATGTAGACTTTTTTTAGAAAGATTACTTTTTTGAATAATTTGAAATAAATTTGAATTTGATTTTTATGTTAGATTTTACCCCCTTACTCTTCTATAAGCCCCCTCCCCCCGATCCAAAATATATTGCCAGAAATGAAATTGGAGGAATTTTACCACCCTCCCCCCTAGTCAGCCTAATCAGCCCCCCACCGATCGGAAAAACATGGCCAGAAATTAAATCAGAGCACCCAAAAACAACGACGCCCAAAGACAACGACGTTATTAATTTCTGCCAAGACAAACCAGGCCGTCCGCTTGCGGAATTGACAAATAATTCCGATGAGGCGGGTAGGCGCCATACAGAATATAGTTCTGGAAAAAATTCTTTGTAGGAAAAACTTTTTTTTTTTAAATGCTATCGCTCCCAAACTTGTTACTGATCAATACTATATGCTACCACACAATTATGCCAAGTTTGATCAAAATTGGATGACTACAGCAGCATACAGCTGACATAGGAACGATCGGTCGAAAAAGTAGTTCTAGTGTGTCTTTATGTTTTCCAGCTATGAATATTATCGGTTTCCACACAATATTGGGAAGTTTGGTCAAAATCGGATGACTATATGTATCTTATAGCTGCCATAGGACCGATGGGTCGGAAAATGGGTCTTTGTGAAAAAAACTTTTTTGTTTTAAAATAAATCGTTCTTAAGGTCGGTGATTCTTAATATCAAACGCTTTCAAACTAATTTGAAAAAGTTCATCGACATCGGGGGACTATATATTAAGGCTGATAAAGGACCGATTGGTCGAAAATGGTTCTTAGTAAGAAATTTTTTTTTGCTTTTTAATGTTAGCGTCCTTAACCTCACTGATAACTAATTTTATATGCCTTCAAATAGATTCGCAAAATTTGGTCGAAATCGGATGACTATATCTTATGATTGCCATAGGACCGATCGGTCGGAAAATGAGTCTTAGTTAGAAAAACTTTTTTGTTTTAAATTTTATCTTTCTTAAACTCGGCGATTGTTAATTTGATATGTTTGCAAAAAGATTCGCGAAATTTGGTCGAAATCAGATGTTTATCTGTCGCAAAATGGGTTTTAGTTAAAAAAATGTTTGATTTTTATGTAAGCGTTCTTAAAGTCTGACATTTCAAAAACAGCATTTGCAAGGGTATAAAAACTTCGGCACAGACGAAGTAAGCTTGGCCTTCTCGTATTAATATTCAGGGATATTAGGAGGATATATGGAATGCAGAAGTCATCGGCAATGCAAAATCTCACCGTTGGTTTCAAATTACGCCAATCGAGGATTTTTGTCGAACGTTTGCTGCTGACATTCCGACGGGTCGGTGGCGGAAAAATTACAAACAATTTTTTCTGCATATGAGCACCAAATCTGCTGTTCTGCTGCTGTTTCAGTCTGACAAGTACTACCTTCTATTTTTTGTATATTTGAACTATTCGATTCGTACAAATCAGTTACCTTTGCATTCTCGTTCGGTTCATTCACAATTCATTTGAATTGGAAAACGTTAGCACAATTCGTATTTCGTACAGATACACACAATAACTAAAGTATTATTTTTAATTTTATTTAGATAAAAATGCCCGTGGAATACGTCGACAACCGGCTAACTGCAGCCATAATGGTTACCAGCAGGTGCATCTGGGCAACGGCCTATCTCTGGCTATTGATGTATGCAGCAGGCGTGTCACTAGTTTTGCTGGAGCGTACGGAAACAATATTCTGGAAAAGACAGATACAATTTAATCTTACCTACGGTTTTGTGCAGCCCATCCAAATAGATTATCAGTTATTTTTGCTGTTCAAAGTGGGATTGGTGCTGCTCACTTTGTATCGGTATTGCTGTTGCTTTTACGCCAAACGTGGATATGCAATGCGGGTTGAGGACAAAGTGCGTTTGTGGACGACTGAGTTATTCATCGCACCATATTTGATCGAATTTGTTGTGTGGTGGCTAATCAGTGTGTGGACCCAACTGGATGGCATACAGCGAGTGGCCGATCATGCACCTGAAGGGGAACGTAACCAGCTTTATGTTCAATATGCTATAGGTATGCTTTTTAAGCTATTGATTGCCTTACATTTCGTTACGACGGTTCTTCGCTGTTGGTATATAATGAAGACGATGGACGAATCCAATGAGAATACGGTTGATGTCTATGATTTTGGAGAGCACCTGAATGTGTTTTTTAGCATTTCAAATTTTAAGCTTAGAGGTTGAGGACAGAGAGATAGAGAGAGAGGCGGAGAAGAGCTGAAATAAATATATATTTGTCGAGATCCTTTATTTTGTCTCAAATCATTGCCTACTTTTCAGCGTTTCCAATTTGAAACTTATGCCAAAAAAAAGCCCAATTGAAACCACGATGATTTTTGTCGATCTTTTGCAGCTGACATTCCGACGGGTCGGTGTCGGAAAAATTACAAGCTTTTTTTCTGCTTTTGAGCACCGGAATTAAATCGGCTGTTTCAGTCTGTCAAGTAAGCGCCTGTGCCTGTCAAGATAGCTGCGTCATGGGCTTTCCGGCTGTCAGAAACGCAAATTTTAGTTTGTCTGAGTTCGACCGAGCGTAGAGCTAAGGCAAACAAAGTAAGCCCTGTACTGTAAATATTTGCGAATAACAAATTTGGTGTTCCCACATAAGCAAATATTTGCTCTTTAAAAATTGGCGCATATATTTCCCCTCCGCAAATAATTTACGTTAGTGTTCACACAGTTTGGGGCAAATTTTATTATACATTTCTTAGACCAATCTGCTAAATTTATAAATGAAGTGGGCTGATTTGTCTGAGCAAACAATATAATTTTTTTTGAAATAACAACAGAAAAGGCATAGGCATGGATAGTCACAAAAATAAATGGATAATTATTTTATGATGCGGAGCTGCATTTTTATATGCACTTGAACAAAAAAAAGCGAAGCAGAATCAAGCTCGCCGCACTGTCATCAACAGTGATGCCAACTTCTACTGAGCAAAAAAAACAGTTTTTGGTGGAAAGAAAGTTGAAAAAAAAGCTGAAATTTTGGGCAAAAAAGCTGATGTTTTCAGTCCTGTTTTTATACCCTGAACCCATTAAAAATGGGTAAAAGGGGATCATGAAGTTGTGCAAATGTACACAGAGAAAAACGAGAGCGTAAGTTAAAGTCGGCTCTTACCGACTTCGATATACCCGTTACTCATGGAAACAAATGTTTAATAGCCTTACTGTATGCCTGAGGTGGGTCAGCCGAAAAGTATGCAACATTTTTTAACTCGTCTCTCTCTCTCTCTCTCTCTCTCTCACTAAGATTGCTGCTGAACGCAATGCTTAGGTTATGAGTGGGGTGGGTGGTGGGTGTTAACTGATCGTTTTTTGCTCATAACTTGAGTATCGTTCATCCGATCTTTATTCATTCCTTCAGCAAATCGATAAATAATTTTAAGAACTAGATATCTCTAGAAAGTACGAACCATCTATCATCAAAACTGTAGGAGATATGACGTTTTTTCCAAATTGCGGGGGCGTGAGGGGGCGTGGCAAAAATTGAAAATAAACTTGATCTGCGTGCAGACAATAGGAGTCTACATTTCAAATTTGGTTGCTCTAGCTCTTCTAGTCTCTGAGATCTAGGTGTTCATACAGACAGACGGACGGACGGACGGACGGACGGACGGACAGACGGACAGACGGACAGACGGACAGACGGACATGGCTATATCGACTCGGCTGTTGATGCTGATCAAGAATATATATACTTTATATGGTCGGAAATGATTCCTTCTGCCTGTTACATACATTTGCACGACTTTAGTAGACCCTTTTACTCTACGAGTAACGGGTATAAAAATATGCAAAAGCTACACGAAAATGTGGGATTTCTACACGTTTTGACCGGGATTTTCAACCCATAACGTTTGTGTAGCTTTTCTGCACGCCGCGTTTAGATATTGAAATCCTACGAAGACGTGGCGTCTTATTGTAATCCTACACGTTGCGTGTAGCTTTTCTGCACGTGGCGAGTTACGTGTAGCTTTTCTGCACGCTACGTGTAGCTTTCTCATTTCAAAACGTGGCGTGTAGCATTTCTACCCGTCGCGTTTAGCTTTCTCATTTCAACACGTACCGTGTTATTGAAATCCTACACCTTACTTGTAGCTGCACGTGGCGTGCAGCTTTCTGAAATCTACATTTTGCCTGTGCAATTTATCAGGGCGCAATACGTTTCGTTTAGCTTTGACGTTTCTACACGCGCCGTGCAGCCAATTTTGTTTTCTCTGTGTATGTAGCAGCCAGAAGGGAGCATCTCCGACCCTATAAAGTATATATATTTTTTATCAGCATCAACAGCCAAGTCGTTTTAGCCATGTCCGTCTATCCGTTTGTCTGTCTGTATGAACTTGTCGATTTCAGAGACTATAATAGATAGAGCCACAAATTTTTGGTTGTAGGAGGTGTATACCGTACTGAGATAAAGTTTGCTTCAGATTTCGAAAATTCCCCCTACACGAAAAGTTAACTCAATATTAAATCCATAGGAACAACATTACTTGGCACAGGATATTTTGAAGTCGGGTCACTCGACTGCAACACTCTTACTTGTTAAACGTTATTTTTATATATAGTTTATAATTTCATCAATTTCATGGTAGTTTTGTTCCTTGTCATAGGCCTACATTGATCCAATGAACTTTGAATACTTGATTATAATCAAAGCAGCATTTGTTTAATCGACGCAACCCGTATCTGTAAATAAAACACATTTCATTGTCGACTTTGAAATAACAGTTAAATAAAACAATTTTGTTTTTGAAACATAAAATTTAGTTTAGCATGTCCGGGCCTTAATTATGTTGACCTGGCTAAAGACTCTCTACACTTC
Organism: Lordiphosa magnipectinata; assembly: GCA_037044535.1. Classification (NCBI taxonomy): domain Eukaryota; kingdom Metazoa; phylum Arthropoda; class Insecta; order Diptera; family Drosophilidae; genus Lordiphosa; species Lordiphosa magnipectinata. Next base: position 36,133 of record JBAMBO010002113.1, on the reverse strand, counting down.
AGCGTTAGACCACGGCAAGGACAACAATGCCATTGCAAGGGTGGCCACGTCCTTGAATTTAGTTGCTCCTCCAGAATCCTTGTAGGCACACAACTCCGCCCAATACTTTGTGGTATCTTCGCTCTGATGCTCAATATTTTCAATATTCTTTGATTTAAAGAACTCCAGAATTGGTAGTACATTCTTTTTGCTTGTGTGAAAAATATTTTTGCTTGAAATAAATCAATATTCTTCAGTATTTTAAAATTATTTGGCAACCTAAAGTAGGAAAAACATTAATACTTAAATACTTGTACCACATTCTAACAAATAAGTTACTTACCTTTTCTTCAATTTTTTTATAAGTTCAGTCCAAAAATTAGCACATTTATTACGTATAGAATTCGCCAATTCAGCGTCTACAATCAGTTTTATCAGATTCTCGAACTCATACCCCTGTTTTAAGTCTTTCACTATATATTGATCCAAGTCTTCAATTTCAAGAATATCTACATTTGCTCATTCTGGAATTATTCCCTTCTTTAGGGAATTAATGGCCACAATAGAGCTTAATTTTAGCAATTCTGTGACATTTGTAGAATTACTTTGAAAGCATTTGTTAACCTTTTGCATTTCCCAAAGTATCGGTCTTAAGTATACCAAAAAAAATGTAATTGGTGCTGTCAAACAATTCGTATAATAGTTTGGCCTTATGACACTTCTCGTCCTGCGCTGCCATACCAAAATGTAATTTCAGTTCATGCCTCTGATCCAATGATTGATGAGTCATCAATGCTCCAAGTTGCGATTGGAGGCACCAAAACTTTACAAAAATGTTCTGCGAAGTAGCAGACTTGAGGCAGTTGGTAAATGTAGCAATCGTTCTCTTATATACAATTTAACAAAAGTAATTTTTAGTTGGGTCTTTGTTGCTGCAAGTCAAATGATTTAGCGATCTGGGTGACATGTCGATTAATGGTCACACTGCGGTTTTTGGCAAGTGGAGATAGCTCTCGTTCGTTGCAGTATATATTTCCAATTCCACACATTTCCATTACAAAGATTGTAGAAAATAAACCCATGTTTTTAATGATTTTTGATCAATTTTTATACTCTGTACCGAAGGTACATAGAGTATATTAAGTTTGTGCAAAAGTATGTAACAGGGAGAAGGAATCCTTTCCGACCCTATAAAGTATATATATTCTTGATCAGCATCAACAGCCGATTCGATATAGCCATGTCCGTCTGTCCGTCTGTCTGTCTGTCTGTCTGTCCGTCTGTCCGTCCGTATGAACGAAGAAATCTCAGAGATGGTAAGAGATAGAGGTTTGACATGTATGGGGCATATATTTCTTCTACTTGCAGGCAGATCAAGTTTATTTTCAATTTTTGCCACGCCCCCTCCCGCCCCCGCAATTTTTAAAAAACTTCATATCTCCTACATTTTTGAAGATGGATCGTTCGTGACTTCTAGAAATACCTTGTAAACAAAATTATTTATCGATTTGCTGAAGGAATGATAAAGATCGGATGAACGATACTCAAGTTATGAGCAAAAAACGGCCAGTAAACACCCCCCACCCATCACCACAGCATTCTATTGAACGGCAATCTTAGTGAGAGAGAGAGAGAGAGAGAGAGAGTGAAACTTAGAGATGAGCGAGTATAACTCGTGAGCAAATGCGAGCTGCGACGTTAAGGGTACAGAGTATGTTATAGTCGGGCTTGACCGACTTTCTTTCTTGTTTTTAAATGAAATTTACAAAATTTTGTATGTTTACGTTGGGACGAATTTCGGGATTTCTGATGGAGGCGTTTTCCGTCAAACTTCCTTGTATGGGGGAACTGGTCTCTAACTGCTTTATTCCTGAAGACGCATCCTAGCCACAGCGTGAGATTTCTTCTCAATACTTGATGGTGGTCTATGATGCTTTTGCTATTCGCCGAAGACTTCTGAAAACATTTGCCCAAAGAAATTCATCTTTAGTCGAGAGGGTATTTAATAACTGACCTTCCAGAACTCGACGAGTTATAAAAAACACCATTCGTTCAGCATGATTTCGCCAGATGCGCAACTGAAATGTTCATATTAGTATGAAATCTCTACTACGTATGCTATTTTCTTTGTAGCGATGACATCGCAACAACAATACAATATATGTTGTGAAGTTGTCGCCGAAATCACAGACGATATTAGCTGTTGGGCTAGGGCAACTAAAAATATATCATTTTTATACCCTTGTAGAGGGTATATTAAAATTGTCCAGATGTTTGTAACGCATAGAAGGAAGCATCTTCGACCACATAAAGTATATATATTCTTTATCAGCATGACGAGCTGAGCTGATATAGCCATGTCCGTCTGTCCGTCTGTTTCTATGCGATCTCCTCTGTCAGTTTAAAAGCTATCTTAACCAAACTTAGCAGGAAGTCTTTTGGTACAAAGACGCTGCACATTCATCGGAACCGGCCAGATCGGATGACTATGGCATATAGCTGCCATATGAACTATCGGTCGAACAAGTGGTTTTAGTAGGAAAAACTTTTTCGTCTTCAACGTGAACGTATTTATTAGTTTTCTGTGCTTTCGCGTAATTCCATCAAGTCTTATTAAAATCGGACAACTATATATCTTAGTTGGAAAAACTTTCTTTTTCCAATGCTATTGGCCGAGTGTGTTCCCACGTGTTCCCACTAGGCAAATATTTGCTTCAAATTATTAGTGCACAAATATGTATAGGCAAAGGCTGCTTGACAAATGTTTGCGCGCAAACTATTTGGTGTTCCCACTTAAGTCAAACAAAATGGGCAAATATTTTGAAATATTTGCTCAAATTATTTGCGTGAGGGAGGACCTTACCTTAATAAATGGCAAAATTTCCTATAGTGCACTGCAATAAAAACTAAGCTTCAAAAGCAGCTCTGTGTAAGTGATCAAATCAAAGTAGGAAGAAAATTTTAATGACAACTATTTTTATACTCTGTACCGAAGGTACATAGAGTATATTAAGTTTGTGCAAAAGTATGTAACAGGGAGAAGGAATCGTTTCCGACCCTATAAAGTATATATATTCTTGATCAGCATCAACAGCCGAGTCGATATAGCCATATCCGTCTGTCCGTCTGTCCGTCCGTCCGTCCGTATGAACGAAGAGATCTCAGAGATGGTAAGAGATAGAGGTTTGACATGTATGGGACATATATTTCTTATACTTGCAGGCAGATCAAGTTTATTTTCAATTTTTGCCACGCCCCCTCCCGCCCCCGCAATTTGGAAAAAACTCCATATCTCCTACAGTTTGTGAGATCCTACAGATCGTTCGTTCCTTCTAGAGATACCTTGTTAACAAAATTATTTATCGATTTGCTGAAGGAATAATCAAGATCGGATGAACGATACTCAAGTTATGGGCAAAAAACGGCCAGTTAACAACACCCACCCCCCCCACCAACAACCACAGCAACATACCCTAACCGTTCAGCACAGGCAATCTTAGTGCGAGAGAGAAGAGAGAGAGAGAGAAGAAACTTAGAGAGCGCACCGCGTTATGCGCGGGGTGTTAACTGGCCATTTGACTCCTGAGCAAATGCGAGTGTAAGGGTACAGAGTATGTTATAGTCGGGCTTGACCGACTTTCTTTCTTGTTATATAACGTTTCCTGCATCAATTAATGTCCAAACATAAGAATTTACATTTTTTGACAAAGTTATTAATTAATCCAAGCTAAAGTGACCAAAAGGACCACTGTAAGGTGTGTGTTTATCCGTTGCTTTAAGTTGAAGGAATGAGTATAATAAAATAAATATATTTCATGACTTTTACATATAAACTATTGTGGTAAATCCTTGGAGAAGGTAACTATATTGCTAATCCCTAGACTACTAGACCTTTTAGGAACCAAATATGATTCATTGTACATGTTAAACATCCAATGTTTTAACAACTGTGTTATTTAATTGCACTTTTTACATCTCTTAGTGGTATTTTTTTCGTATGCATGACCCTGGAGCGACTAGTATTTTTCCATATTCACTGCTACTTAACTAAAATTTACCTATTTAAACGTTAACACATTTTGCCATTTGCTTGTCTCTGAATTACAAAATTCTGTGACATTTGTCAGTGAATTTTACACCTCTTCTTGGTCTGCATTTCAATGTCAATTTGCAAGTAATAAATATAGAAAAATCTGGCCATCAACATCAATTTTGCCATTTATCAATTAAGAACCCGACAGCATAATTTATTTGCAGAAAAAAAGGCAAGCAAACCAAAATAAAATGGAACAACAACAGCAATCAGGGCTGGATACAACAAATGTGTGCACTGTGCATATATTCAATCTGTGGCTGTGGGCAGAAATGACTTTTCAGAAAATTATCATTGACAACGACATGCCGCACTCACACAAACACACACTCAGCACACATATGCACATCTTATATGGAAAATTCAATTTGATGCACATCAGCATCCTGCTCTGGCTATGTTGCTGATGTCATTCGCCCGACTCATTAAATATTAATTGTAAATTTTAATTAAAATAAACCGAAACGATTACGGGGTCACACATCCAGCCAGTGTGCAGGAGGCAAACTATCTGCTGCTGATGGGCAGGTAATAATGTTTACGGATTTTCTCTCTTTTTACTCACACGTACATAATATCAATGAAAAAGCATTAATTGCCCAAGACGTACAGACGGCACAGAAAATGGAAAAAAATTAACATATAACTATAATGAAGGGGATCTTGTGACTGACTGACTGACAGTTGCATCAATGTCAATGCAAATGCTATCCGAGACAGGATTACAGCATCAAAAGTAAGTTGACTTTCAGACTTTTTTTCGCCCCAAGCTCCACGTAAAAGTAATTACGAAATGCAATTAAACTTCGGTGGGAAATTATATGACCATTAAGAAATTTATGTTTTCTTTATGTTCAAGGGTCCGTTACAATTCTTATAAGTTTCAATTTCAATTTCTGTCGAGACGACGATGTTCATCTCGACATCTCGAGTTTTTAGACTGATACCACCAATAAGAGCCATATATGACTACTACACCTATTTTTAAGTGTTAGGTATACTTAGATATTAACCCATATCTCAATTCAGAAAAGTTAGATGAAGTCCAGCAAGAAATGAATCGAAAAATCAAATTTTAAAAAGTTCTCACAAACAATTTTTTGAAATCGATTTTCGAGCTCAGCATTTCAAAAAACAACCCTCTTGTAGATATGTGTCATTTAATTTTTTATTTTTGTAAACTAGCGTAATGGACTTTATATTTAACGGAATGACATTTATTTATTAAAACAGCCTCTGAGTTTCTCATAAAAGCTAAAATTTCTAAAAGAAGTCCACATAGAGAATATGTGAAACGGAAGCTGAATTGATGCTTACTTCTTCTTTATTGGCCCGATGTTCCACACACACAACATCACAACCGCTTGACAGTCTTGGCCTCTGTTATGAATGCCCTCCACTCGCTTCTGCAATATGCGAGCTGGCACCAGTTTTTCACACCAAGGTTGGAAATGTCTTTCCGCATATTATCATCCCATCTTAGTGGTGGGCGACACCTCCTGCCTTGTCCTCTAAAGTCAGCCGTTTTCGCTTTGTACGCCCTTTATACTGGAGCTTCTTCATCCATCCGAGTTACATGTCCTAGCCAGCGCAGCCGCTGTTATTTTATGCGCTTGACCAGACTGATGTCCTTATAGAGCTCATACAGTTCGTGATTCATTCGAATGCGGTATCCATCGCCAACTTTTAAAGGTCCATAGATCCTCCGAAGGATTTCATCCGCTGCTGTCATTGTCCATGCTTCTGCGCCTTATTGCAGGACTGAGATGATGAGCGACTTGTATAGCGCTGTTTTTGTTCTTCGAGAAAAGGCTCTGCTCTTGAACTCCCTACTGAGCCCGTAGTAGCATCGGTTTCCAAGAGTAATTCTTCTTCGGATCTCCAGGCTGATGTTGTTGTCGCCGGTAATCATCGTCCCGAGGTGACAAAATCCTCTACAACCTCAAAGTTGTACTCCCCCATATTTAACAAATTGTCCAAAACGCGTAGACTTCTTGTCCGTGGATACTAGGTACTTCGTCTTGTCCACGTTTACCGCTAAGCCCCCATCAGTTTAGACTGCTTCTCAATCTCAGAAAACGCCCTGCTTACCGCTCGTTCGTTTTTGCCTATAATGTGAAAATCATCGGCGTATGCGAGTAGCATTAGATCTTTATAAAGAAATGAGCCCGATCTGCTGGCGCAGGGTATCACCCTCCCTAAAACCTCTCTTGGTATTAAATGGTTCGGAGAGGTTCCTTCCTATTTTGACGGAGCTTTGAGTGCTTCTCAACTTCATCATGCAAAGTCGAACGTACTTTGCTGGTATACCAAAGGTAGACAGGGCGTCAAAGAATCTTGGCCTTATCGGTGTGTCAAATGATGATTTAATCAACAAAAAGATGGTTGGTTTTGATATTTCTCTCATAGGTCTTCTCCAGGGTTTTTGGTAATGTGAATATCTGGTCTGCGGTGGATTTACTAGGTCTGCAACCACACTGATAAGGTCCGATCAGTGTGCTAATAAGCGGCTTTAGACGTTCACAAATGATGCACGACAGAATCTTATATGCGATGGGAAGGAGACTGATCCCACGGTAGTTGGCAGGGTCTCCCTTTTTAAAAAGTGGGCAAATTACACTTAGACTCCAATCTTCGGGCATATTCTGCTGAGGAGTTGGTGCATGCACCTTACCAACTCCTCGCCTCCAGCCTTAAACAGTTCAGCTGGCAGGTCATCTGCACCTGCTGATTTGTTGTTCTTAAGCCTTTTTATGGCTACACAGACTTCGTGATGGTTCGGTGGGTCTATCTCTATGTTGTCGATTGGTGGCGTCGCTACTTCTCCAGAGGCGGTATTGTGTTCTTTGTCCTCCCAGCAGGTTGGCGAAATAGCTTCTCCATTTGCTAGCGCCACTTGCGGATCTGTGTCCAGATTTCCATTTTCATCCTTGCATTGTGTGACTCCGGGTTTGAAACCTTTAGTTAGTCGTCTAATCTTTTGATAGAATCTTCGAGACTCACTCATTCTGAATAACATCTCAACTTCCTCACGCATGCGCCTTTCTCACTCATTCTTTTTCATTCTGAATAGGCGTTTCTCCTCTCTCCTTTTCTTTCGGTATCGCTCTTTAACAGCCCGCGTTGCTCCCGACTGCAGAGTTCTCCTGTAGGCTGCGTCTTTCTCTGCAATAGCGTCGCGGCAGTCCTCATCATACCAAGTCTGCTTTCGAGGGTGCTCGGCGTATCCGAGTATCTCTTTGGCAGCCGTACTCATGGAGTGTGATATATGATTTCACTGTTCACATACTCCAGAGGGGAATGGTGAGTTTTCCCTGAGCAGTTGGGTGAGTTTAGCTGTGTAGGCTTCAGAGGTCCGTTGTGAGCAGCTTATCGACATTTAGCTTTCGACGTGTACTAGAACATGAGGCATGTGCCACACTGAGCCGCGTGCGTACTTTAGCTGCAACAATTTGATGATCCGAGTCTATGTTGGCACCTCGAATCGCACGCACGTCTAGAACACTCGATGAGTGCCTTCCGTCGATCACAACATGATCAATTTGATAAACGTTCAATTAGGGTCTTAAAAACATCCAGTAAAAATTTCCGCAGATCCGACAATATGTTTAACAACAATAAACAAAATCCATTTTTTGTTCCAGCCCTCGTACATGAAAAAAGAGGTGTGAGTGTAGCTAACACTCACGAGGCTTTGATGTGAAACTCAATGCTAAATTTTAGGGCTTAATTTCAAAATCACAAGCTCTATTGATGGTATAAGTACTGGCAAAACGGCATTTTTTGGATTCGTTTAAACAAACTCAATTTTTAAATCTTCTCCCCCAACTTCCCACCCACTTCCCACATACATCCCATCCTCTCCCCAACCACTTCCCAACCACTATCCAACCACGTCCCACCTACTAACCACCCACTTCCCAACCTTTCCCCAACCTTTCCCCTACTAACCCCAACCCACTTCCCAATTACTCCCCTATTATTTTTCAAAATTTCATGTTTTTTCTTTTTATACCCTTGTACCCTTGTATTAAAATTGCTCAGAAGTTAGTAACGCATAGAAGGAAGCATCTCCGACCACATTAAGTATGTCCGTTTCTATGCTATCTCCTCCGTCAGTTTTAAAGCTATCTTAACCAAACTTTGCACGAAGTCTTTTGGTACAAATACGCTGCACATTTGTCGGAACCGGCCAGATCGGATGACTATAGCATATAGCTGCCATAGGAACCATCGGCCGAAAATGTTGTTTTAGTGATAAAAAATTTTTTGTCTTCAACGCAAACGTCCCCAAAACTCGTATTTATAAGTTTTCTATGCTTTCACATAATTCCACCAAGTTTGATAGGACAACTATATAGTGTAGCTGGCATAGAAATTGGGTGTAGAAAATGTATATAGGAGGCCTTGTCACAAATGTGAACATTTGGCCGAATGTACATATTTGTGTTTACTAATTTATATAAATCATGCAAGCTACAAGGGTATAAGAACTTCGGTCGAGCCGAATTTAGCTTTCCTCCATTTTTTTTTTATGAATAGACTTCAATTCAAATTATAAAATGATCTTAATTTTTCAAAAAGAAACACATAATTTAACTTGTAAATTTTATGAGATTTGTTTTGTTACCATGTCTTGACGCACTTTGACCGAAATTCCTCGATAACAGATTTTAATAGTTTTTTTTCGGTGAAAGCTAACACCCAAATGCTTCAAATTCATGTTTGAAGTCTATTAAAAATAATTTTTATTGTATCGAAATCAGTTGTCGAACCTTTAAACTCGAGTATTTCTAAACCATAGTTTCCAAACGATGACTACGGTTTTCCTCGACCGATTTTGATGAAATAAACGCCAAACGACGCAAAAAGTTTTTTACTATTTTTGTTAACACTCAACTAAAAAAAATCGTTTTTTTCATTTTCAAATGGCTGAAATTTTTACAAAAAAAAGTATTTGTTTTCTGGAGGTTCACAAGATAAAGGCATTTTTGCTAACTAAGTACCCGTTTTTTTGATGCAGTATATTTTTGCAATCTTGCGAACATTGGACCTACTTTTTTTTTGGAGACTCTTCTTTGGTGGTCGAGAACTTCTTAATCGCACTAAAAATTCACTTTTTGTGTGTACTGTGGTAGGCCAAATTGTTTAATTTTTGTGTTATTATTTTTCACTTTTTTTTTTCATTTTGTATTTTGCTCAATAAACTGCCCTACCAATAAAAAAACACAGAATTAAACATTTTTACGCGTTTTCTTTTCACGATTTTTTAAAAAACATGTAAAGTTTAAACTTGAAGACTCCCTTAACGACTTTAGGCCTGAAAAATGAGAAAATTTCCTAAAGCGCCACATCATGTCACTCTCTCTCTGCGGCTTGCTTTCTTGGCTCTTCGCGGATGTTGTGTTGAAATAGAATTAAAATTGTATCCCAATTTTGATAACTGAAAACAAGAAGAACGGGAATGCCAAGCTTATTTCGTCTGTGCCGAAGTTTACAATTATTTCCTTGCAAATGTTCGTTTTAAAATAACAGAGTTTAAAAACGCTAGCATTAAAATCATAAATTTGTTCTAACTAAATCACATTTTCCGACAATTAATCATCCGATTTTGTTGCAAATCTGTTTGAAAGTATTCAAAATCAGAGCTCGCAAAATATGGTCAAAATCGCTGTCTCATTGATTTGATTATTTTTAAGCATTATATAGGTAGCATTATATAGGTAGGCAGCAAATTAAGCTTGATTAGCCGTTTACTTTAAAATCTGATCCAGCTCGATGGCATGCTACTGGATAATCTCCATGATTTATTTCTTATATACAGTTCAGTAAGCGACTCAAACAGCTGAATCATCCTAACCATTTTCACAACAATCTCAGTCTTTAACAACGTCGAATTAATTAATTGCAAATTAGTTCCTTGGACTGATTTCTCCAGCGATATGAGCTTGCGTTTAACCATAACCTTTATGTCCTCTTTTATGGACAGCTCTTTCACTCGGACACGCTCAATAATATTTCTCGAGGTTAATGGAGCCATTTGCAGGACAGTTTATATTGGGTTTAAAATTTCGCGAAACACTTCGCAGTCTAACAGTAAAAATGGTCTGCCGTCAGTGGTAATAGTTTTCATGATAGACGCAATTATTGTCTCTTCATTGGCCTTGTAGGCTATTTTCCTTTTCTTTGCATTTTTTTTGCAGAATGGTGTTCTCGTTGACCTCATTAAATGATTTGAGTACTTCCAGATGTTTAGCTGCAAAGCGATTGATTTAAGGTATTGTCAAGTTAAAAAAAAAGCACTTTATTATTGATTTTACGACTCATAATTGACAACCTTTGCACTTTATAGACAACAATCAACCAAAAAGCACTCAAACATGCATACACACTTACAGTTAACTGAGGCACACACACATGCTTAGAAGACACTTTCGACAAATTCTGCCCAGCAAAGTGTCTCATGAAAACACATGAACAAAGCAACCGCAAATAAACTCTCATTGATTGAGCAAAGAGCACGCTGTGAAAAGTCAGAGGTGAGATGTCATTTCGTTTCATTTTTTTATAGTGTCTGAGAATGACTGAATTTTTTCTGACAGGCTGTGAAAAGGGAAACATTTTTGGATGCTCTGTTCAAAATTAATAATGGCCGATTTTGAGGACGCTAGCATTGAAAACAAAAAAGTTATTCTCACTATGACCCATTTTACGATTTTTCCTATGGCAAGTTTAGATATACAGGCTTGTTCCGATTTTCACATATTTTTTCGAATTCAAATGAAAACAAAATCGACCGATTTGATTTTAGTGGTTTTGGTATTCGAACGATTTTCATTCGATTTGCAATTCAAATGTTTCCTTTGACTACTTTTTCACCTCAATATGCTTCAAACATAAAAAAAACACACGGTAAAGTCAAAGAAGTTGATAGTATTTTAATAAAGGTGTTTAAGATGTCGTTTTTATTTTTAATAAAATCTTATTCGAATGTTTCAAGCGTTTCATAAAAAAGTAAAAACCAGAACAGGTTGAACAAAAAATGTGAATTCGATTTGGCCGGCATAGAACAAAATTAAAAATTTTCATAAAAATTATTTATTTGTATATTACAAATTATTTTTATAAGAATGTGAGATTGTAGAAAGTATTTAAATACACTAAACATTGGTACAAAAATAATTTGAAGCCATTATTTTGACACCATTGAGTAAAAAGCGCATTTACTTGTGAATTCATCGACTGCGTGAAACGTGAATTCAAATCGAGTAAGTCTATCGAATTGTAAAAACAGGAACCAAATCAAATTCGAGCAAATTAAGTGGAAGTGAAAATCGGAACAGGCATGATAGTAATTCGATGTGACCAAATTTTGAAATCTGTTTGAAAGCATCTAATTCCGATATATTACCAGCGTGCAGTCAAGAGAAGACTCTGTGTAAAATTTCACCTCGATAGCTTCAAAGCTGAGGGACTAGTTTACGTAATAATAGACAGACAGACGGACAGACAGAAAGACACACGGACGGATGGACGGACCTAGCTCAATCGACTTAGCTCGTCATGCTGATCAAGATTTCTTCTATGCGTTGCAAACTTCTGTACCAAATTATAATACACTTTTTAAGTGAATAAAAATATTATAACAAAAGTTGTTGGTTAGCGACCTTTCTAGTTGTAAGAGTGTGATGCTTGCTATCTCGAGGTCAAGAAGAAAACTCATATGTAGATTTGTTTCCAATATATTTCGGATGCACATCGGCATCCGTTTTCAGGGACACTACAAGGAACACTTCACCAATTATAACAATACATTAAAACAAAATTTTTGAACATTTTTTTACATACAATGACCTCGAGCCAGCAAGCATAACACTCTTTGTATAACGAAATATTGTACTACATTTTTATAAAACCAGAAAACACTTAAAAATGGTGGGAAAATATCAAAATCAGAATCTATCTAATTTCTACTGAAAATAAAGTTAAATAATCGTGATGAACCCCACTTTTGTTAGCAAATGCAAGAGAATTTTGCTACCCCCTTTGCTCCCATTCTCGCTTTTTTTTCGCAGGCATATTTATATGCATCGCCTCGCCTCTATTATTGCATCATGGCACAGACTAGAAATGCGTTCAATTGGCAAACGCAAGGTCAGACGCAAAGTCCAACGCAAACAAATAATTTTATAGTTTTATTTCCCCCAGTCGAACGATAGGTAAATAGTTTTGCTATGATATAAAAAGATTGTCGTAAATCTCCTAAGCACATCTTTTGTATCTTAAACAATTGAAACAATATTTTTGACATTCCTAGTTAGGAAATGTGGTGCAATTTAACAAATACAATGGCATATTTTCTTGGTAAGACATCAAAAGACTCTCTCTGATTTTAATTTATTTAAATTCTTCTTAATAGCCTTTCATGTGTGTATTTCATTAGAATTCTGTTCTCTCTCAATATTCGTTTAGTTAAAAATTCCCCGAAAAGTATGCTACATTTTGGAAGTCTGGGAGATTAAGTCGAAAGTGAATACCGATTAAAACATCTGGCAAGCTGACTCAGAGTGCTTGTCAATTCCAGGAATAAAAGCATCAGAGCTCAAGTCAGAGTATGAGCAGAGGAACTGAGCTGGCTGCCCAGGAAATTGCCAATAAATTGTATTTTAATAATCTACCAATATACATGCAGTGGCCGTAATGTATGTGTGTGTGTGTGTCTGTTTGCTTGCCTTGTAGGCGTGACACACATTTATCCAATGAATTGGCCGGAGAGCAGCGCACAGATTTTATTTATTTTTTGCCATAATTTCGTTGATTTTTTTCATTGTCACGTTTGCGGCCGGAATTGCATTGAACCGTAACATTTTTTTTTTCGGCTTCACAAAAGGCAAATAAAAATAATATAAAAACACAATAAGTTATTACAGCCGATTGCGTTAATGATCATTTATAGCTGAGCGAATCTGTGGGCTTATGTAAATGGCTCTGGTTGGTTGCACAACGATAACTTTCCCTGTGGCACTGGAACTGCAAAATAATGCCCACTCGTGTGTCCCATGGCGTATACGTAATAAGTCGCTGACGCCGACGACAATGTTTGGGCTCTTCCTTTTGCGAGATTTATGCTTAAGTGATGTAAATGTTTTGCCATTCGACAGTTTATTGACTTTTATGAGCTAGTTTATTATGGACGGTTTTTATTTTTTTTATTGCCAAGGGGGTAAGTGGACCATTTGAGGAGGGGCACTCAGTGTTTGTAATTGGGCGCGTGTAAGGCATACGAAATGTTATGTTTCAGTGTGAATGGGGTGAAAAGATGGCAGAAATGTTTGCTAATGATGATAATAAAAACTGAGTAAAGTATGTGCCAGAAGGAATCATCTCCGACCCTATAAAGTATGTATATTCTTGATCAGCATTAACAGTCGAGTCGATATAGCCATGTCCGTCCGTCCGTATGAACGAAGAGATCTCAGAGATGGTAAGAGATAGAGTTTTGACATGTATTGGACATATATTTCTTATACAGGGTGGTCCATCGCATGTTTGGAATTTGAACTATTCATAATTTGTCTTTAAAAACGTCACATGTCATTCGTTAATATTTAGTAAAAACTTTGACATTTACGAAATGCGTCGCTATTCGCTCGAAGAAAGTTGGGAAATATTAAAAACATATTTCCAAAGTGGTGAGTCCTCGACTCAAACTGTGCGATATTTGAAAAAAAAAACATTTAACAAAAAAAAAATGTTCCGAAAACTCAATTTGTGGATCAATTCGTGAAGCGAGTTCGTGAAACTAAAATGTTGGTGGATAAACCAACCCGTGTACTTGCTGCGGTTGCTGAAAATATGCGTGAACAACCATCGACATCAATTTGCCATCGATCTTAACAATTGGACATTTCGCACACTTCTTTGATGCGAATTTTGCATTAAGACCTTGCCATGAAGCCATACAAAGTTCAATTGGTGCAGCAGCTAAAGCCAATTGACCATCCGAATCATCTACAGTTCGCAAATTGGGCGGAAAAATCGTTTGGCCAAAGATGGTGAATTTTACCGAAAAATCATCTTTTCGGATGAAGCACATTTCCACCTCGGTGGTTATGTTAATAAACAAAATTATCGCATCTGGGGCACAGAAAATCCGCATATCGTCGTCGAGAAGCCAATGCACCCACCACGTGTCACTGTTTGGTGCGAATTTTGGTCTCGAGGCATCATTGGTGCATTTTTCTTGGAAAATGAAGAAGGAGCCACCGTGATGTTAAGTGATTAATTCTTCGAGGAAATTGAAGCGGAAGACTTGGACGATATTTGGTTTCAACAAGACGGCGCTACGTGCCACACAGCGCACGCCACAAATCGAATAATCAGCAAATAGGGAGATGTGAATTGGCCGCCAAGAAGCTGTGATCTGACACCGTTAGACTATTATCTTTGGGGAGCAGTCAAGGACAAATGGTATGCAAACAATCCTGAATCAATTGATGAGTTGAAGAACGCTATTCGAGTTTCTATTGCTGTTGAAAATGTTCTTAAAAATTGGGTGGATCGAATGGGCTACTGCCAAGTCAGCCGTTTTGGTCATTTGACCGAAATTGTTTTTCATAAATAAATGAACCTGAAGCAGCAGCCATAAGCAACAGAATTAATTACAACAAATTGGTAAACAAACACCTTCAAACAAAAAACCATAGCCGAAATTCGGGCTGCGAATTTATAATAGTGTAATTCCTATGTCTTTATTCGCCCCCTTCAGAGTTTAAATACTAACTGGATGTTTGTTTGAAGTGTGGACAGCAAAACAAGTCTGTTGATGAGAGAATTTGGTTATTCTCGAAACAGCGATCGTTGCACGGACATACCCAATTGCTATTCCAAAATGTTGTAATTAATATCTGTTGGTTTGTGTTAAATATAAAAAGGCTTATAATCAACCAAAAGACCTTGAGCTAGCCAGTTGTAACATTGACTGAAATCAAAAACAGGTCACTAAGCCCCATATACATAAATAAATGAAATGAGCCAACCTTTCCAATAAATGGAATTTTTACATAGCAAAATTAAGTTCCTATTTGTAAATGCACCACCCTGTACTTGCAGGCAGATCAAGTTTAATTTCAATTTTTGCCACGCCCCCTCCAGCCCCCGCAATTTAGAAAAAATGTCATATCTTCCACAGTTTTGATGATAGATTGTTCGTACCTTTTAGAGATATCTATTTATCGATTTGCTGAAGAAATGATAAAGATCGGATAAACGATACACAACGAGCTCATAACGAGCCCCTTGCCATTCCCCCCAACCACCGCTGTATTCAAACAAACTCAATCTTTGAGAGAGAGAGAGAGAGAAAGAGGGAGAGAAACTTAGAGATAAGCGTATAATAAAAATATTGCTCGATAACCACGTGACTCCTTGGATGTATTATAATATTATAGTCGGGAGCAAATGAACTAGTACAGAGTATGTTATAGTCTAACTTGACCGATTTTCTCACTTGCTTAAATTTTATTTGCTGTTGCGCTTCTGGCTGACCTTCACATGACTATACAACTCATTATAATGAACAGAAATGCTGATTTTGACATCTGCCTTAAAACTTGTAAAAAGAATTACCGTTAGAATCAGAACAACGAGATAACAAGCAGCTTGGCATCGTCCAGCGGAACAAAATATTACTGCTTGGCAACAGCCTGTACTACCTATTTAGTACACAATCACATCAATTGGCGATTGCTCACATTTTGACCATATGCATGAGTCATTCTCGCGTCTTCTTTAAATCGCACATGAAATTAATTTTATTTTAATCATCTTATGGGCTCGAAAAAGACTCTTCCAGCTGGATTTTGTAAAAATGATCTTCCAAATGCTAGGTAGAAATTAACTGTTTTACTTACCTCGCTGTAAATCAAGTTCCATTCAATTTCTATTTATATTAAATAAACACATTTCTTTACACATTCATTTTGAATTTTAATTTCATATTACTCATACGCACTGCTTACCAGCTAAACATTTGTTTTTTATTTTCTTGTTTCTTTTTTTGGGTTTTCTGTTTGTCATTTCATTTTTCCCCAATTCAATTAAGCTAATTTGAATCCATTTCTATTATTGATTTGCTTTGCCTTCTTTTCGCTATTTTTTAATCATTAAATATTTTTCTTTTACTTGCGTAATTTGTTTGTTTGTTTGAAATGTTATCAGTAATTTGGACTTTTGTAAAATTCATCAAAGTGAGTTGGTTTTGTTTGGAAAGTTGTTTTGGTTTTTGCTTATGTTTTTGTTTTTTGTTTTTAACGCTATATGGCTTAGTTTCGCTTGAACAACATTTATGTAGAATTAGGCTTTTTTTTCTGTGTATTTAACTATAAGGTAGAGTTGACAATGCATATGTATGTATGTAGAGCAGTGTTGGGCACTCCAGTGGCTCGAGGGCTGAGCGCTTTGTTGATGTAGCTTTACGCACACTATTAAATGGGTGCCCCATACTGATTAATAGTTATGATTTCTCGGTATTGGCTTAAAAAAGTACAAAAATGGATGAAAAAAGTTGGCAATAGGCGGGAATTATAGCAAAGCATTCAATATCTTTTTCTTCTGGGGTAAAAGAGTAAATGAATTGCACACAAAAAACACTATCACAGAAGATACATAATAATACATAATAATACATAACTAACAAAAACCCAAAACCCAAAAAATTTCGGTGGCAACAACGACAACAAGAACTAAGATCTACTTGTGGATGGGGAGTGGGAAGAGTTGACAGCGATGACGACGATGAATCAATATCAATCAGAAACACTAATGCCAAATCAAAGCGAGCACCAGGATTGGCCACATCATGGAACTGTAACAGGAAATGCCAGCCGCTGCTGTGGCAAAAATTTTCACATTGCTCCAATCGCTAAGCCCGGCCAGATTGCGTGAGGCGGCGCGCATGAAATATGTGGTATTCCCCTCCAGATGAGAGATGATGAAACGTTGGCCTGGAACGAAATTGCTGCATTTAAGTACAAGAAGACAAAACACGGTAGGCAGGTCAAATGCTAAAAGCTGGTGGGTATGTGTTCATAGCTACAGCTATGGAACAGAAGTACAGAAATTTGTCCATGATACTTGGATACATACATCCCCGCTTTCAGTTTTTGTCGCTTCCTGCCCACCGTGCGCCATAAAAACCTTTTTACTTACCCCGATGAAACGAGAAATCCCTCTGCCTGGCATAGCTCCAATTGCCGGCACAGAATTTGAAATCATTCTCGCTCATGTATGCCACACGATAGCCAAAGATTTGCATCTCATCCGATACGTTTGTCATGCGTGGTGTGCGCAGATCCAGCTCTAAGGCATCGGCATACAGGCGCTTCAGCTGAAAGCGCGTTGGTCCACCGGGCTTGGCACCGGCGCGCAGCTTGATGACCCGTTCCAGCATGCCCAGTGGATTGGCCACCTTGCATTTGTAGTCCCCAAACTGTGAGACATTGCGTATATCTAGCTGGAGTGTGGCTCCATAGTCGGCGACAAAGATGCGATGATTGAAGCCCAGAATGCCCTTGCCGTTGTGCAGCCAGGTGAACGATGGCGGTGGCTCGCCCATCGCATCGCAACTGAGATTGACAGAGCCACCCACATAGGCATACTGCAGGGGCAACGTTTCGTTGTAGAACCAATGGGGCTTGTCTAGGGTAGAGTAGAAGGAGGAGGGCAGAGGGTAAGTGTCAGTTGTAAGCCCGCATGGGGTCGACTAGTTTCAGCTGGTTTCTTTTTGTACATTGTTTGTTCACACCCGCACGCCGCTGACACATGCATCACGAGTTAAGAGGAGGGAGGTAGAAGGGTGTGGTATAGTAGTAAGTAGGTGGAGCAAAGCTGGTGCACTTTGTCGCTGTCTTTGGTTAAATTCCCCACTGACACCGCACATGGCACATCAGTTACTGAGAGATTTTTTTTACTTTGTCTGGTATGCATCTATTTAACCGTTACCCCCGGGGGGCACAGTGGGGTCAAACTTAGTCAAAAGGTTGAGTTCGTGGACTGGTTTGTTGGACCATTAAACTGAAAGCTTTGTATCGTTTGTTTGCCGTATTTTTGGAAAGACAAACGAGGAAATCTAAGCTTATACACTCATAAAAAAATGCCAAAATTCGTCCTGAAAATTAGAAACACCCTAAATTTAAGACAATAAATTTCTAAATATTATAGAAAGCTTATCTAAAACATATTGAAAGTATTTCTTAACCAAAGGGTCAGAAACCTTGAATATAAGAAACCAATTTTGGAAATTTAGAAATCTTTTTCTTAAACCTAGAAAAAAGTTGTTCCTAATAGCAAAAATTTTTTCATTGATTCTGGAACATCAATCAGCGGACTACATAGAGGATTTTTTATTATGGTGGGCTCATTCAAATTTCTTTGGATTTGTCGGATATCTTTTCCATCGGATCAAAAGACATCTCTATGCAAATTTAACGGAACACCCCACACACCCACCTATTTTAGTTAATTTAACTATTCTGAAAAACAAAGAAAAATTGTGGATCGAACTCGCTAACTTTTGCACTGAACACAAATTGAATGGCCTTTTTACGCACTACACCATGGCACACGCTTGCTGTCTAACGTCTAAGATGCTACTTATAGTTTTATGTACGGTGGTTGAATGGAGCTAAGTTGCCAACTCGCAGAAGTTAGGCAAAGACTGCTGATGATTGAATCTGGAGATTCATAAAATAACTTTACAGTCAACCTGCCTCCTTTGTGGTTTGCAAGTGTCTTGTTTTTAGAAAAGCTCTGAACAAACATAACTCATTGACCTACAGAAAGTATTCTTAGAAAATTTCGCGCTAATTATAAGAAAAATTTGTAATTGTCCTGTTTTTAGAAAAGTTTTTTTTCTAAAACTTTTCTAATGGCATATTTTTTTCGAAGTTCAAGAAAACTGTTTGTAAGAAAATTTTTCTGAGAGAAAATTTTTTAATGAGTGTACATTCGACTACTTTTTTTTGTATGTAAAATATAAGGTCATACGGGCGCCGCTTGATTCAAAAGTTAATGTTGTATCTTTAAAGTTGAAAAAAGTTATGTTTTAATGGTCGCTTAGAGGCTCCAAAGCTTTTGATAAGTTTTCCATTTTTGTTCAAAATCGGAATTATTTGTTGATATTTTGATGTTGCTTAAGGAGAATGCGTAATTTTTAGTTTAAATCATTAAATCATAAATTAATTTTTTTAGTTTGAAATTTTATTATTAATAATACAAAAGGAATTTTTTTACAAAATATTATTAAAAGATTAAAAATAACGTACATAATTTAAACAGCAAAAAAAAAAAACAACAGTAACGCTCAACACATAACAAAATTGGTATCACCTTCAAACCATAGCATAATTTCAGGCTGGCTGTACTCTCACAAGAGGAATTTTGTTCTGGTTTTTACATAAGTTGAATTCTCAAGCCTTTATTCGGCATTTCGAGCTGTACAAATAGCTTTAATTGTCAGTGGTTGAAGTGTGGAAGCAACAAAGTCTGCTGATGAATGAATTTTGGTCAATTCCAAAACAGACGCTTGTACAGACGTACCATTGCTTCCCAATAATGTTGTGTGTTGGCTCTGTTGAAGTGTGTTGATAGCATAGAATTACAATCAACCATTATTGACCTTGCGCCCAGCTTGAAAAAGCAAAATACTTTGAGTAAAAAAAATTTTTATAGAATATTGATAGTCCATATCAAAGTTGAACATTTTTCCAACTGTTTGGTTTTGAAATTTTAAAATAAAAACCTGGGACTCGAGTTAAGCCAATTTTACAGAGAAGTACAATTTTTTTTTACAATAATAATTGATATATCCCATGTGTTCTCCAAATCGCTTTCGACCCAAAATCGACCTAAATCGTACGGTAATCGAATCGTTTTTGGGATATATCAATTATTTTTGTGACAAAAATTGTTATTAACCCAAACTGGGGCCCACTTTGACAGCCCACAATTTAAGACAATTTAACAGCTTTCTCTGTTTCTTCCATCTATTTTACCTGCTTCTTAGATTCATTACTTAAAACAACAAAACAAAAATAAAAGTAAAAATTATGCTGCTCATTTTAACCCATATGAATACACCCGTATGACATAGTTATAATGGCTGATGAAGTCATTGTACTGCAGGAAATGATCGATCGCCTGGAAATTTATTGTCAGACTTGGAATATGGAAGTGAATATGGCCAAATCGGAAATAATGGTATTCAGGAAAGGAGGATGCCTTGCAAATAATGAAAAGTGGACATTTCAGTGTGAACCCATAAAGATTGTACCTGAGTACAAATATCTAGGAGTTAGGTTGACGCCCACTTTAAATTTCAAGAAGCATGTTAAAGCTAGAACTGCGGCTGCAAAGCAAAGCATCAACATAACCTGGAAGAGCCTTCTCGCCAAAAACAATGTCTCCGCTGAAATGAAGTGGAAAATTTATGAAGCCGTGTGTAGGGCAATACAAGCTTACGGAGCGCAAGTCTGGGGCTATGGCCAACATGAGGAAGTGGATAAGCTGGAAGCCTTTTTCATTAAGCTTATCTATAACCTGCCACAAACAACGCCACACTATTCACTTGCTCTAGATACGGATAGATACGGTAGCAGATTCTACATGCTGGACCAGCACCTTCGGTATATCTACAAAACTCTGTTTATATATGATAGCCATAGGTTGCCACGAATCCTGTCGCAGTTGGTATTGGATAAAAATGTATTCTGGGCAAAAGAGCTATTCACACTGAGCTCATTGCATAACATAGAGTGGAACTGGGGCAACGAGACCTTATGGAATGTCAATCGCATTGCACTAATAGCGGAGCTTAAGAGACACAGACTTACAGAACTCGTGCAGCAAAAATTAAGAAGTTAATGGAGAATTTACCGAGAACTTGACCATACCGTCGGCAAAAAATATGCACAAGTAGATACCCGGGCAGTGTCATGGATTATTAAGGCAAGAAGTGACATGATGCTCTTAAATGGAAACAGATTCATTACAGGACCAACTAATAAATGCGAATTGTGCAACACAAATGAGGTAGAGGACATAAATCATTTTCTGGGTAGATGTCCAATACTACGAGAGCACAGAATTTTATGTTTTAGCCAACCTGTCTTAAGCCCAACTCAGATTAGAGACATTTTAAATGATGCGAGCGACACTAATTGGAAGGGCTTAGTAGAGTTTCTGCAACAGGCCACCCAGTATAGGAAACGGATTTTGGCGGAATATTTTTAATATTCCGTATATAATCCGACACTAGGTCCCAACGATCCTGTATCTCGCGACGAGCGGGGAAGCAGGGTGTAGTAAGACTTTTTGTATGGTATCTAGGGAACCCTCAAATAAAATAAAACAAAACTCAACAAAGTAATAGAAGCGAATTCTCCGACTGACGACATATAGTCAAAGTCGAGTACTATTTGAAACCTCTAGCAATTAGATATGTTATATTTTCTTTTGAAATTTTTTGTATAAAGCATGTGTATAATTGGTTTTAAAAAAATTTGTTATTATTATTATTATTACACCCGTATGCAAATAGTTTAGCTCAGAGTAAATGTGCAAAATCCGACTTTTGGAAAACAAAAGCATACTCTTCGGCTGATTGAATAATAGAATGATGCTCGATTTCAAATGGGAATATAATTTTAATTTAATGAAAACCAAAGCAAAACCGCGCAAAAGCGCATACCTCATGCTATAGTGCAATATTCAAAGAAAATAATAAGCCATGCTGCAAGGGAATCGCGAGGGGTACTTTTGGGCACTCTCAACGCAAATTCGACAAATGTAAAACAAACCAAAAAACTTTATATTTTTTCCAACTATTATGTAATCACTTACGAATGGCAACTTTTTTATATTTTCTTATTGATATCTTAGTCGAAAATAAAAAATCAGACTTCGGCAGCTGTTGCATTCCTAGATTTGACTATTAATTTTGTTCCATTCAAAAACCATTTTGTGAAGAGGTTCCAAATCTTGCCATAAAATAGCTAATAGTAATCCAAATCATTTCTGACAATTGTTTTATCTAGTTTCCCAAACAAAAATTTGGGACTTTTGGACAAACTTCCGGCCCGCTGACCCAGTGTGCAGTGCTGGGTGATTGATTTGCCAAAGTGGCCACACTAATCATCGTTATCCTGCAACGTTGCTGAGCTCTGTCCATCGCTACCCCAACTAATGTTTGTATTTGTTTAGTCGAATATATATTCTACCGACTTTGATTAAACTCAGAATAATTAAATCTGGTAATTTTTAAAATATAAATTAATGTATCTTTGCTCATAAAGAAGTTTAAATCATATTTCAACATTATATTACTGGAACGTAATTTTATTTTTAAAAGAGGGAACAAATGACAACACTGAGAAACACCAAGATTATAGTCTCGAAAACAAGAGGAACGGTGTCAGAAGTTGTCAGAGACGAGATAATCTTAACCCAAGATTATATTCTCAATTTAAATTAAAATCCAACAATCTTGGATTAAGATCGTTTATATTCAACTTTAAGATGAAACGATCTCATTTTTTAATACGAAAAAAAAATTATATGTTTAATTCAGTCTGCGAATTTACAACATTGGAATTCCTATGTCTTTATTCGTCAAATGAATTAGCTCAAATAGCAACTGGTAAGTTTGTTTGAAGTGGTTACAGCAAAACAAGTCCGCTGGTGAGAGAGTTTGCTAGCTCTTGAAACAGCGATCGTTGTACGGACATACCCAATCGCTATTCCAAAATGTTTTAATTAATATCCGATGATTCTATTAAACTATACTCAACCATAGACCTTGAGCCAGCCAGGAGCCAGCAATTATTCTTTGTAGGTGAGGGTGGGGGTGTTTTTATACCCTTGTAGAGGGTATATTAAAATTGTCGAGATATTTGTAACGCATGGAAGAAAGCATCTCCGACCACATAGAGTATATGTATTCTTGATCAGCATGACGAGCTGAGTTGATATAGCCATGTCCGTCCGTCTGTCTGTCTGTTTCTATGCTATCTTCTCCGTCAGTTTTAAAGCTATCTTAACCCAACTTTGCACGAAGTCTTTTGGTACAAATACGCAGCACATCTGTCGGAACCGGCCAGATCGGATGACTATAGCATATAGTTGCAATAGGAACCATCGGTCGAAAATGTTGTTTTAATGATAAAAACTTTTTTGTCTTCAACGCAAACGTCCCCAAACCTCGTATTTATAAGTTTTCTATGCTTTCACAATTCACAGAAATTGGGTGTAGAAAATGTATATAGGAGGCCTTGTCAAAAATGTGTATATTTGGCCGTATGTACATATTTTGTATCAGTGGAATCAGGCTACTAATTTATATAAATCATACAAGCTACAAGGGTATAAAAACTTCGGTCGAGCCGAAGTTAGCTTTCCTCTATTTTCAATCATTAACACAAGTTTTTTTCTTCTTTCTGAAAAACTTATAAAAATATTAATTTTCAATCCGCCCCTAATGGGACTTGAACTCAGTACCTCCTCGGGGGCTGCACACACAGCATGGCATCTTAACCCGCTGCGCCATCGGCCATCACTTTTTAGGCCTCTTGAAAAAAACCTTAGGAGGGTTGATAAGTTGCGAGATGATAAATCTTATTTTTGAGATTTCTAAGCTCATTTCAAGGTTTTTCCATTCTGTTTTTATAAGATCGCAAGATCTGTCCACGCAATGGTTCAGTACCGAGGACCCCCCTCAGTCTTTAAAAGGGTTAACAGGAAATAAACATGGCATCGCAATGGGCCCAAAGTGGCCTAAGTGGGAGAACGACTTGTCGTTCAGTACCGAGGACCCCCATCAGTCTTAAAAAGGGTTAACAGGGAATAAACATGGCATCGCAATGGGCTTAAAGTGGCCTAAGTGGGAGAACGACTTGTCGTTCTCAGACATCGAAACCTAAACCTTAGCCTTGGATTCTCAAAAAAAAAATTTTCAATCTAGATTTTAGATTGATTTTTTCTCAATAAAACTTTTTTGGAACTGCAAATGCATGGTACAAGTAGAAAGTTATAGCCTTATTTCAGTGCACTCTCAGCTCGGTTCAAAACATTTCAGTGTGCAGTGGACACTTAAAGCGACAGGGTTGCATTGATCGCCAAGTTTTTTTTGTTGTTTCTTCATTTTGCTCTACACACATATTAAGTCATTCACTCTCGCGCTCTTAACAAAAGCGCTTAGTTCAAAATGTTGCCTGAGCGCCATACCTTCTTTGTTGTATCATGTGCTAATGTACATATATAATCTTCGAGGTGTATAGATTATTATACTTTCAAATTGATATCCTTGACTTATCTTATTAAATCTTCACCAAAAAATGCAAGGCTGCAAACCTTTAAAATTTGGCAAAACGTGCGGTCCGGGGGTTCGAACCCATTGTTAAGTCTACGGTTCGGTTCGCTTGGTAGTAATTGTGAATCATGCAACTATAAAGAAGTTTTATAAATTGGCTGCAGCATATTACACATAGTCAAAGTTTGTATCTAGCTGGCTTAAGGTCTATGGTTGAGTATAATTCTGTATAAACAACACAAATCAACAGATATTAATTACAACATTTTGGAATAACAATTGCGTATGTCCGTACACCGATCGCTGTTTCGAGAATAACCAAATTCTCTCAAGACTAAGAAGAAGATAGCAAGCAAAATCCATAGTACAAGTAGTTCACGAGTTTTGTTACATCACGTACCACTGTTTAACGCCAAATCCCTCGACTCTTTTTGCTGCCTCTATTCAGGCGTAAACTAATAGCACATTTTAGCATTTCGTCGACGTCCTTGTCCTCGTCGCCGCTGTGGCTCATTGAAGTTTATTGCTCAGGAAATGCAAACACAGTATATATTGCAGCATTTGCAGCATTTCATCTGCTTCTGGGCTACAAATTAGTTTCGGTTTCCATTCGCTGCTGTTTACATTTCGGGTCCAGCTGCCCAGTTGGACCTCTGTTGGTCTTTGGGTTGTTCAACTCGGTTGGGGATGGAGGGTCGACAGTCATTAGTAAAATTTTGACGGCAACTCAATTGAATGGCTAAGGAGGTGGAGAAGGGGAAAACTCTCTTTGACTTCGTCTCGTATTTGGTTTGGCTGGTGTTAGTTTGTTTTATTAAGCCAGAGTCGGGGGGCATTGGACCACACGTTGGTGTTCGATTAGAGACTGGCAAAAGTTGTGAGACCATTTGAAATGGCAAAATTTATTAATTAGTCACAAGAGAGAAATATTAGGTAAATAAGTTGCAAATTGAAATCGATATTCTTGTATCTGTGTCTTTGTAGTATTAACGTTTCATGAAAATAGATTTTAATTGACAAATGCAGCTCATCTTGTGGAATTATGAAATATTAATTATAAATTAAAAATAATTGAATATTTGGGGCAAGACTTGGAATAAATTTTACATGTGATAAAACATGTAAGGAGTTTAAAGTTTTCTGGCGGCTTACCATTTAATATAATAATATTTAATTCCAATTTGTAACTATTGCATAACATTTAGTATTTTAAGCAATCACCATTTAAACAACCACTAACAAAGTAAGAAACACATTATAACATAGAAAGAAGCAGATACGAGTGGATGAACGAAACATGCTCAAATATTAATCATGGTTAATAAAAATATTATTTTGGTAAATATCAGAGATAAGTCTTTAGTTAGTCGCACTACTCTCTGCACACCTAATTACCAAAGTATTTTCATTTTAGGTGCCTAGAGCCTATGCCCATGCAGCCTATTTGTTTTTGTAAAGCACGAGACAAAAGCCGCGCATGCAGTACACACACTCAGCACCCCGGAACAGCTGGGTTTCCATCTCCTTCTTTGTATTTGTGTTGTCTGCCCTGCCATAAGCATTGTGTGGTCACCTTTGACGTCGATTAACGTTACGTTAGCTGCTAGAGCCCTGCATGAATGGAGCCAAAAAGCCCTTTGATTCATGATTTAAAAAACCAGGTTCAAGTAACTCAAGTCAGAAATTGTTTTGGTTCAAGTAAGTCAGCTCAAATTCCCAGTGACTCCAAACAGCTCAAGCTCGAGACAACAGATCAAGTACAAATAGATTAAGCATCAAACCAATTAAGTTCCAATGCTTCTATAGATCAGATCAATATCATAATATTAATATCATTCTAGTGCAATATCATAATTAACATTATGCTCCATTTCTTCCAAATAGTTTTTGAATTGAAGATTTTTATACTAAAATTGTTCAGAAATATATGACATTTGGGCTCTGAGCTGTTTGATCTATTCATTGAACCCTTTGAGCTATTTGAGTTGAGCATGATTAATCTGGTGGCTTTGTTGGGCTGATCTGAGCTGAATCATTTCAAACAGATCATATAGCTCATGTCATGAGCTATAATTCAATGAATCAATAATTTTGTGAGCTATGAGTAGAAGTTCATAGATCAAATTAAAAACAAAGTCAAGGGCAACTTTGATTCAATTCATGCAAGGCTATATTAGCTACAGTCCAGTACAGGCTAATTCAAATCCTTGTAATGTAATATCCTTTTGTGAGGGTCGATTTGTGTTGAAATTTGATATCTCGGAAGTTTGTTGAATTTAGCGTTTGGCATGATACGAACCAGTGCATAGGAACTGCTTCATACATCAAAGTCAGTGCTAAGCCCTTCGATAGATTTGACATGAAGCAATGAGAATTAGAGATAAAATTTTCGCTGCCTCAGTCAGCTGTTCGCTCTCATTTACGCTTTCTAGATACATTTGGTCAGCTGTTCACTCTCACTTACGCTCTCTGGATACATTTGGGAATATGTCCGTCTCGCTCTAACCACTGTGTTTTCCTACTGGCTCTGTAAAGTATCTTTTTGTGCACTTTTAGTATCTTTTTGGGCACTATCGTTTAGCAAATTTGTTCTTTAATACTCATTCTCCATGTCATGAGCTTCCGTTTGCTTCGATCTCTCTTTCTCGCCGGCCATTGAACAGATTAGGCGAAGAATTGCTTCGTCCATCAAAATTTAATCTGGAACGAACTGTGCCATTCTTTGACTAAAGTGAAAATTTAACAATAATCGTGATTGTAATCTGCTGCAGATCCAGTCTTGACCAAGGCTGCAAACTGGTCCTGAACCGAACCCCAAAAACTCGACTTATCCGGGTTCTTCGACCGGACCCTTCAAATATTTGAGCCCCCGAACCTGAACCCGAACCTAGCCCCTGTATACAAAAAAAGGGTTCGGTTAAACAATCATTTAAGTCAATTTCTTAAGATCTTAACTAGTTTTCTCAATATTCTGACCGAAAAACTATTTTATAGTATAGTTCAGAATAGCTTCAGTTGATAATTAACAAGAAAGAAAGTCGGTCAAGCCCGACTATAACATACTCTGTACCCTTAACGTCGCAGCTCGCATTTGCTCACGAGTTATACCCGCTCATCTCTAAGTTTCACTCTCTCTCTCTCTCTCTCTTACTAAGATTGCCGTTCAATAGAATGCTGTGGTGATGGGTGGGGGGGTGGTGGGTGTTTACTGGCTGTTTTTTGCTCATAACTTGAGTATCGTTCATCCGATCTTTATCATTCCTTCAGCAAATCGATAAATAATTTTGTTTACAAGGTATCTCTAGAAGGTACGATATATCTTCAAAACTGTAGGAGATATGACGTTTTTTCCAAATTGCGGGGGCGCGAGGGGGCGTGGCAGAAATTGAAAATAAACTTGATCTGCCTGCAAGTATAAGAAATATATGCCCCATACATGTCAAACCTCTATCTTTTACCATCTCTGAGATCTCTTCGTTCATACGGACGGACGGACAGACAGACAGACGGACAGACGGACATGGCTATATCGAATCGGCTGTTGATGCTGATCAAGAATATATATACTTTATAGGGTCGGAAACGATTCCTTCTCACTGTTACATACTTTTGCACAAACTTAATATACTCTATGTACCTTCGGTACAGAGTATAAAAATGCTTTTTAGAAATCCAATCCGTATTGAGATTTCGAGAAGAAAGAAAAACATACGTCTGCCTTCAGAGGCAAAATGCAGACACTGCCAAATTCTGCCTAGACTCGGCTGCGCTATCTGCAATCCCTCTTTGGCTGCTCTTCTTATTTGAGGGAGCGCAACTCAAAGCGCTTGGCTGAGGGAAGCTGCGCTGCCTCTGTCACTGCCCTCGCTATTAAAAGGTAATATTTAATTACTAATGGGTCACAACGCACATTATCTGCGTCGCTTGTATTTACCTTGCCAATTTGGATTAATGTGGACAAATATGAAAGGTCCAAGACAATCACTTCCAATTTTAATCCAATTTTCACTATCAGAATTTAACTAAATTAGCTTTTGAGGCCAGACAATTTAGTTAGCTTACATGAAATTTACAGGGAACCAGCCGTAAAATTCTCTTCAAAAGGCGTTTGCCTTTTAAAACAGGCAAGTTATCGTTGCGACTGCTGGATATTTTCCGTGACTTGATTTTAATGGAATTTATGATAACATAAAATTTAAGTTTTTTTTTTCCACAAGCACGTCTTATTTGCTGGACACCCACGAGGAAAAGATCGAAGTTTTTTTCCGGAAGTGTGGATTTGTCAAACTCAGCATGAGGGTGGCAGAGCTGTTATTGATACATTCTTTTGCTAATGTCAGTAGGGTTGATTGCGATTGCGCAGCTCTCTGTTATCAAGCTGACTGCTATGACCAATATCCGTTGTAGTTTAAATAAAATCTGACGATAATTATGTTAGAATAAAACGAACTCGAATTCCTCACAGTATACACGCAAAAGGGTAAAGCAAAGCACATTTGGAAGATCATTTTAAGCTCTTTTGAAGATTAAATTAATCTTTTAATGTCCGACTTAGAGAAGATTCTGAAATGACTCATGGTTATGCTCAAAACGTGATTTATTGAAATACGACTTGAAGACGACTCGCAATTGATTGGAAATATGACTCGAAATGGAGTCAAAACTGATGAGAAAAACGGGCTATAAACGACTATTTAAGAAGATTCTCGGCTCCCGAATGTTGAGGCAAAAATCGGTCAACTATTTAACAATCTATGAACCCAGACTCGAACCAAAAACCTTGGGTTCGATTAGTACAAGGTTCGGTTCACCTTAGACTCTACCACGGGTTCGAACCTCTGGAGCGAACTTTCACCAAAATTTTCCAGGTTTGCAGTCTTGGTCTTGATAGCTATTTTGAAGCTTCAGCTGGCATTTTCATCAAATATTGGCATACACATTTTAACGGGTAAGAATTCAATAAAACTTCAAGGATGATTTATGGAACAGTGTCCATCGCCAATGGTGTCCTGTCCATTAAACTTGAACCTTGCATTGGGTTTGACTTGCCTAAGATAACTATTGTCCAGAGGAGTCTCAAAATTTGGTCTGTTAGAGTATTCTAATTCTTTCCCAAATAGATCGGGGTCATTCTGATCTGCTTTATGTATCTGTAAGATTGCCAGTAGCAGAGGGTACATTGTCCACACCTAAGAGCTGGGCTAATTTCCTCAAACGCAATGTAAGACTGGAGACTCTACATCAGCGTTGGCCAAAGAGAGCGAGGCCAAAAAGTTAGAGTGTTTTGGTGTGCGAAAATAAAGCGCTGTGAATTTGCTTCAATCTGACTGCATCGAAGGCTAGCCAGCGACTGAAGGACTGTTTACTCTCTTGGCCTCAGTTTCGGCATTAGTTCGGCTCGTGTATATGTAAATAGCGAAATGTCTTCGACTTCTGAGGGATACTGGTGACCATAGCTGCTTTATAACGGTGCCGGCCAAAAGGAGAGGACAAAAAAGTGTCCTTGTGTTGATGAGCAAGAGAACTGTCTCCAGACTACAGCCGTTTTATTTGCAATTCAATGTTCACCGATTCACACAATCATGAGTTCGGCTCGCGTTTGCGTAAAAACGACTGACTTCGGCTCGTGGTAGCTATGGCTGGCCAGGTCTGCTTTATACTAATACCAAAACCGGCTTTCGGCACAGAAGAGTATAAGAAGCCCTCTAGATGTGAAGATAATATAAAGTATGTAATAGCTCAAAATGCCAGCGTACAGCGATGCCTCTGATCTTATGAGAATATGGGCGGAAGAGCAAGCAATAGATCCAGCGCTTGTAAATAATAGGTTGGCCGCCTCCCTCCCTCTCTCTTCCCTTCCAATCCAAAGATTTATATCCCGTTCCCTATTCCTCCAAAGCCACAAGATGAGAGGAATCCGCTTTTAACCTATCCAAAATCAATAAAAAAATGTTTTCAGTTCAGAGTTCAAATTCTTCTTGAAAACGGAACAATATCAACTTAATTTACGCTTTAGCGTTCTCAATAAATTGTTCTTAATTTTAAAACATTGCTATACTAATGAGATAAACCGTTCATGCATTGTTCTTGGAAACGTTTGTGCTCATCTTGAGTCCAATGCTTTCCGTTTTGTCCTTCTGTATAGAATAGGTCGGAGAAACTAATATGGCTATACTGACTCGTCATTTATACATTATCAAACATTTGGTGATTTGAGTAAATGGCCAAGTTGTTGCAAAGTGAAAACACTTAGTGGCTTACTTTTGTTCAAAATTAATAAACCGTTTTATAGTTTACATAGAATGTATAATTTGCTGAAACCTCAAGCCAATTATCGAACCACTTAAGCAATAAGTATGTTCATTAAAATTTTGCATCAATAATTTGCATTTTCCTCGCCTGCAGCCACTTGACCATGGCACCCATGGAACGCTCATGATTCCCTCAAGGGTCCAGGCCGGAGTCATTGCAGCTCAAGCTGCTGGAAATCTCATTAAAGCCAACCAAGCATGCTCCCCCTTTGGAGCAGCCGAGTGCGAGGGTGGGGAGCTAGAGCTTAAATAACTTTAAGCTGCTATCAGCAAAGATTTTGTTGCCAAGTCCCAGCAATTTTCAACATCTCAAAAGGGAGCCGGGATGCAAGTGCCAGCATGTGCAGTAACGAATAAATTCTAGATTAAATATTATCAAGTGTAGCACGTATTCGAAAAAAAAAATAGAGAAAATGCTGCTGCTGTGGCTGCTGACCAAGGGGCAAGCAAGTGGCATGTACCAAGTGCAGGCATTGTGCTCCAGTTAACAAGTGACACCCACATTGCCCGCATTGCACTTACGTTGTATCCTTAGCAATATCGTTATTTGATCGGAATCCGAAAAAGTTGGTGTTATACGCATGGCACGACATGTATACTCGCCGGCATCCGTTTGGCTAACATTCTTGATGTAAAGTCCGTTCGACAGACGATTGTGTTTCGATGAGTTTACAGCTGTCGAGTTGCATGTGGAAGAGGGGGGGTAAAATAGTTGCATAGTTAACAAGTTTGCCATGTCATACACACACACACACTCACACACACACAGAAACTTACTGTTTATATATTCCCCATTGTGCAGCCAAGAGACTTCCGGTGCGGGCATTCCCTCCACAAAGCAATTGACCATAGCATCGCGTCCTTCGCGTACCGATTGCACTTGTTCCGTTTTGCCAAATGAGATTTTCTCTGTTTGCCAATTGGAAGTATGAAGGAAATTGTATAAATTGCTTTAGGGTTCAGCAAGTTGGCTGCTCTTAGGCATGATATGTATAGCTAACTGGGTATGATATAGACTGGGACTGTTTACATGGTTCTCGCTTTGATTGCTGGCAAAAGTTTGCCAAGTTGACAAACTGAGCGTGTGTGAGCTCGAGCAAGGGTTAATGACGTGCGGATATTTGATTGCATTTCATATGATTTATGAATTTTGAAATCAATTTTGAAAAAAAAAGGTAATTTCGGTCAGAGCTTGCACCGTTTTGTAATTAAAATTCCAAGTGTGTTTTGTTCTTTGTTACGCGCAAAGCTCATTCAGGGAAGAATTCGAAGAATTGTATGAATCATTCTCAAGTCCAACATCGTCCGCTTATAGTAGTAGTATGTTGTTTTGATTGTGTAAAGATAAAATATTGACAACATAGTGATTACATATTATAGCTGGCTTTACAATAATAAAAACTTTAAGTGTTATGCAACAATGGTTTATTTGAAACCGTCAGTTAATTCTATGTAGTATTATATAAGCAAATAAAAATGGAGGTACGTCTGAGAGTCACCTTTCATTTGACTGCTCCACCCACCTTACGCGTTCGTCACGAGATAGTGGATCGTCCGTTAATGAAGACGGCTCTTCAAACTGTTTTAGAAAAAAAAGAAAACAAAATAAAAAAACTTAAAAATCTTCGTTTATAATTTGTCGCCAATATTTAGTTGCATCTGCTAAAAATGCTGATAGGATGCGCCAATTTTCTCCCTTTAAAATGCATTGGAATTCAAACTCGTTTAAAGTGATACGACGGAAGTGGAGATATCGCACCTCTCTAAGGATGGGACAAGTGCCGAAAAAGTGTTCCACATTTTCCTTCTCACGCATATTACAAAGGCTGCAGGTTTCATCCAAGTCCCTTCTGAGTGGCCTAAAGTTTAATGCAATCATTTCGCACCTCGCCTTAAAAATATTGCTAATGCAGTTTGTTCATAGGCTATCTTGAAAATAGTTTGATTCAATGCTCTGTCTAGGCTCGGCTTATAAAGATTTGACGCTCTTCTTCGCAAAGCTTTCTTATGACTTCAGCTTGTGTATGACGCCATCCTTGTATATTGTCCCAATCAAAGTTTAGCCCGCAGTTGATTGAAATGGTGGTCCAGTCATCAAAAAACTGAGTTTTCCCAAAAAGCAGTTGACTCATTATTTGCTTAGGCAGTCGTTTCTCCGGGATGTTCATGACCTTGGCTACATAGTTGAAATGCAGTTGCAGTGAATATGGATAAAGAGTTGAAAGACCAGTTTCTATATAAATCGCGTAATTTGGCTTGGCTAGCTTGAAAACATTTTTGAAGAAAAACGTCAACAAGCGTTCAACTTTTTTTTACCCTTTTTTTATTATTTATTTTGTTTCTAAATTTTCTGTAAATTTGGCAACTTAATTAAGATTGTGTAGATTTTCTCTTAACTTATCTGTTTATGTAAGTTTGATTGCAGGTGTAATGTGTCTGATTATGAGCGAGTTGTTTTGTGATGATATAAAATATGGTTGGTGTCAAGTTTATTGAATGGGATGTAGTTGCGAATTTAGTATATTTGTCTGTTGGGAAGTTCCCCAGGGAAAAGTTTTTTGAGGCGTCGTCTTACTCTACTTCCTGCTTTCTTTCGTCTGCGCAGGAGTCTTCTGGCTAGTGTGTTGGGGTGACTTCTTAGTCTCTCCACGTAATCACTTGCCTGTTTATTGATTATGTCAGCAATCTTGGGCACACTGAGGACACTCTCCAAATGTCTTGTGCACATATACCAGGGTGCTCCCGACACCTTGACTGAAGGACACAGAGCTTTCTCAGATGGGATTTCGCAGCTATTCCATATACTTGGATCCCATATCTCCAGGCAGGTACTATGATAGCTTTGTACATATGCACCTTATTTCGGAGTGACGACAGCTTGTTTCTGCTAGAGAGAAGCCATCCCACTTTCTTTACTCTGCCATATAGTGACTTTACAAGCGCGTTGATATGGGTTCCGAATGTAAGGCGCTTGTCCAGATATATTCCCAAGTATTTATGTCCAGGTAAGTGACGTAATAGCTGATTGTTGAAGAATACGCCTGGACATTCATCATGACGAAGTGTATAAGTTACACTGACACATTCAGCTAGGTTTAGCTCAATGTTCCATCGTTTCGCCCATCTGCTGAATCGATACAAATACTGTTGAACGACATCAGTGGCATCATAGATACACGAGTCTTTCACCATAATAGCTGTATCGTCAGCAAATGTTGCAACGAGTAAGTCTTGGGGGTCTTAAATGGGTATTGTTCTTCCGGTAGGCATATCACAAGTGTAGAGAGAGTAGGGGGTTGGTCCAAGGACACTTCCTTGAGGCACAGCAGCGCGTATTATCCTCAAGCTGGAAACAGTCCCTTCCAATACTACCGAGAAGGTCCTTTCCGATAGAAAGCTTCTTACAAGGGTGTATAGTTGAGGCGGTAAGATGTTTTTTACCTTACATAGTAGTCCAGCATGCCACACTCTATCAAAAGCCTGCCTTATATCCAGGTAGACCGCAACCACGTACTCCTTAGCCTGGAATCCGTCGAGAATGAAGTTTGTGACCCTATTCAGCTGCTCAGGGGTTCTGTGTTACTTTCTAAGCCCGAACTGCCACTCATCCCATCGATTGCCATGATTCGGGCTAGAATACTCCTCTCGAACATTTTTGCTATGGTGGATAGGATGCTGATCGGACGGTATGAATCGACCTCAGACGGGCTTTTCTCAGCTTTATGGATCATTACGATCTGAGCCTTTTTCCACGCCTTCGGAAAGTGACCCAGTCGCAGTGCCTCGTTGAAAATTAGGACCAGAAAGAGCACCGCTTTTACTGGGAGGGCTTTGATGACCCTGTTGTCAAGTCCATCTTCGCCTGGTGCCTTTTTATTGTTAAGGACCTTGATCTGCCCCTGAACCTCCTCCAATGTGATTGGTGGGACTGGGGGCGTTAGCTGCCCTGGGATGTCAAGAACATGATCTACAAGCCTTCTACGGCTGACCGAAGTCGTTTCGAGGGACGTAAATCTGTCCGCTAAGTTTACCGCAAATGCTTCTGCCCTTTCCTGCGGAGATTTGGCCCAAGTACCGTCAGCTTGGCGGATTGGAAGTTAAGGTGCTGCCTGCTTCTTGTACCTCCTGGTGAGAGACCAGAGAGCAAAATTGCTACTCGCATCAGAAGAAACGCCTTCCAGGAAACGGTCTGTGGCATCCTGCCTAAACCTAACCCTGTTAGCCACTCTTTTATATACCCTTTCCACATTAGGGTCTCTCGTACGAAGATTGCATGCGCATCCTCAATATCCTCAGGAAGGGTAATCTGCAGGTTGAGGTCCAAGGTTCTCTCCAGATCCTTCCTAAAAAGGGCCAAGTCAGTGCCAGGTGAAAATAACCGGCCATTTGTCACCCTGGTTCGAGGAGATCCTTCCAGTTCAATCACTAGGGGAAGGTGGTCGGATGAGAGTGAATATTCCATCCTAATGCTCAGTTCATCAGAACGCAGTCCGCCAAGCATTCAACATCGTCGAATCTAAGAAATCCCCAAATTTCAGCAGCATAACACATGATGCTACTTACAGTGGCCTGGAACACCTTATATTTGCAACTTGGCTTCACGTTGTCTCTACTCAGCAATGTCCTCCATGTAGCGTTTATAGCAATTTTTGCTTCTCCAAGTTTCCTGGGGGTTATTGCTGGCTCGAGATCAATGTTTTTAACGTGCTTCATTATTATTTAAAACACCATTTTTGATTTTGCAATATATTTCGAACCCCTTCGGGATTCGTCTTCAGGGAAAAAGCACAGCGCCCGCATTGTCAGCTGTGGAGTTGAGAACTGAGAAGTTTCCTTTTTATATTCATATTATCGGACGCCTAAATATTTGTAGGACCGCACTTTCTCTAGCGTTCTTCCATTTATGTGCGGACACTCCCCATCTCTTAGCCTGCTTCTTCGTGCTCCAATGGTTATAACCTTCGATTTTTCAGTATTTATTTGCAGACCCCATTGCTCACAATAGCTTCCTAGATCATTTAGCATACTTTGCAGCATTTGCGAGCTTTCCGCTAGGATGCACATATCTTCAGCGTACATCAAGGTTCTGACGGTTTGTGAGCTTCGGTGAGCTTTGAGATGAACGATACAGAGACAGTTTTATAAAACTCACTGGGTACTCAATTTGTTCCTGGGGTTTTGTTGTGTTTACTCCCCACCAGGGCTCTTCGAATCTCTTGTGATATAATGTCGTAATACAGATCTTCGAGTATGATATTAGGTAGTGCGAAACTCAACATACTTCCATTTTCTTTTGTCCATAGGAGCCTTTTGACCTATTCTGCTAATGCAGATGGCTCAACAGATATTATTTTATTCATGCAAGATTCATTTAGTTTTCTCACCAGC
>JBAMBO010002112.1:0-38725 GCA_037044535.1 Lordiphosa magnipectinata | reverse complement strand
GTTCAGAAGGATTTACTGTCTGCAATTTGGTCAATTTTCATTTCCATATAGTAATAATAAGCCCGTAGTTTATTTTTACATAATTCCTTATACATATATCGCATTTTGGGACTATAATTTACTTTATCTTCCAACCCATTTGTGCGTCTAACTTGCTTAAGGTCGTTGATAGAGTTTTTTGAACGACGGTTGAATTCATCTTCGATTGTCTTTCGACTGCCTAAATTGGATGCTGATGTGATGCATTTTGTGAGCTCATCTATAGTTGTCTCTCGAGGAGTTGTTGATAATTTCGATAGTTCCTGGTTCAATTTCGCCCTTTATTCAGGTGCCCTTTTTTACATTCATTAAAGCTGTGGTAGTAACTCGAGCGTATTGTTGAAACTCGAGATTTAATCAAGCACAAAATAACTTAAATGGAGTAAGAAATAGCCTGCAAATGCAACAAAAATACGAATTTTTCTTTCACAAATCAACTCATAAAATTCCCATTTGCTTTGCTAAAATTTCCATTGCTATTTAAAGTAAAATTAATCATGTAATAAAAACTTGCTATGGCAATTACAACAACTGTTTGTTTATAATAATAAAATTGAAAAATTGTATAAAACCATGATTAAACCTACCTCGTACCTTAAATATTGAAAAAAGTTAATCACTGATTTTGAATATGTTGTATGTGCACGCCTTTATGCACATACATACCATATTTTTCATTTGTCTGCATTCAGCTGGCCTTTTTCCCCAGTCTTTTGCTTTATGAACAAGTCAACTTACGATTTACAAGCAGCTCAAAGGATTTTTTGGCATCCGCATTCGCATTCACTTCGCAGGTCCAGTTGCCCTTGTCGTCCAGTGAAATATGCTCAAAGACCAGGGCCAGCAAACCTAAAAAGTGAAAAAAGAAAATAAATAGAGTTCCCAGGCGCATGTGACTGGATACTTGTGCTTTGCCTCATTTGACATTATCTGCGGATATTTCTTGGCCGGCTCCACTTACTCACTATCCGTACTTACCCGACTTCTTTTCAATGTGCACTCGTCCCCTGGTATTCTCTCGGGTCTGGCCGCTGGGATCACGCCACTTGGTGTCGATATCCTTTTGTACTGTTTTGCAAAAAATGATGAAGGAGTCATTTACAAAATGCGTTATTGATGGCGTTGATGGTTTCAGGCTGAGAGGCGGTAGCGGCACTGCCAGCGGTGAATTGTGCATCGGCGCTAGGGAGCTGCTGCTGTCCAAATGTCCGACTCCAAGGACTGCTGCAGTTGCAGCTGCTGTAAAAATGTGCGCATTAAATTTATTACATATTTTCAATGGGATACGAAAAGTGGCGTTAAAGGCTAGCTGGTTAGCTGATGCAGATCTATAAATATGCATGCACTTAGAGAAATGAATTGAGTGAACAGAGCCAATGTTTATGGGTTATGCGTTTTTAATGCCATTCAAAGCATTTTACTGCAGCATTTTTAAGACATTCGCATCAATAATGGAGTATCGATTTCACCTCATTTGTTTTAAGCTTAAATAATCAATGGCCGTGTTCAGCAGAATTATTTGCCACCTGCTCATTTGTACATTTTCAATGATCTTTTTGCTGAACTCGAGTGGTACGCTATTATGATAGCCAATTTGAAGTTTCACGATAGTGGAGCATGTATTGATAACAAAATGTTCAATGTCGATGTATATTTTACTTCTGATCAATCTTTCTGGCCCAATATCAAACACTTGAAATACTTTTAGTAGTTTGATACAAATTCACAATATGAAAATATCATTGATAAAATGAATTTAATTATGTATACTAGCAGGTACCTGGCGTGTGCTTCTACACCCCCTTTAGAATTTTAAACACAAAACGGAGAAATGAAGCTTATGTATCTATTATCACTTCAAGATAATCTAAACTTATTAAAACTGTTTTTCAAATTTCGCTATTTTTTGGTCCGTTTGATCCATACCTTCTATTTAAACGTGGAGTTACCCGTCTTCAGGTCAATCTAAACTCATATAGGAATATTGCAAATGTTTAAATTTTTTTAAACCAATTGACCGACACCTCCCATTTACCCGAATTGCCAACTATCAAATCTTCATAATAATCTTAACTAATCAAAAAATGTGTATTTCCGAATTTTGTTGGAACGCTGGATCTTGACCCGTTAATTCACCCGTCTACATTATAGTCTAGCTCATACAAAAATTTGAAAAATTTCGCGACTTTTTGGACCGTTTGATCTAATCATATACGCGTTAACTATTGTCATCTATCAAATCTGAATTATTCCCAAAACTCAAAATTTTTTTGCAAGTTTCTCAAAAAATGTGAGCTCAAATGACTATTTTGGAAATTTCCCGATTTTTTTGATAGATTGGTCTATATATATATTGACAATTTCTATATTTACCCGACTACTATATAAGTCCATTAAGTTTTCATAATAATCTTTGTTTATATGAAAAGTTTGCACATATCTCAAAATATTGGACTGTTTAATATACGCCTTTAATATAAATATTCAAGTGAAAATTTAACATATTTCGTGGTTTTTAGTCTACAACTTTAATATACCCGTCCTCAATTGCCATCTTATCAATCATCATACACTGCTCGCCACTTGAATAGGACACCCTGTATGCTCTCTTTAAAACTGCTCGTAACTCGAAAACGAAATGGTAGAATAACGGTATTTTTTGCATATTATCTTTGTGCAAGCATTCTTCGCTCTTTCTGGTATATTCCAAGTTTTGGAATAGAACCGTTATAAAGTTGTTTGCACTTTATGTGAGCATTCGCAAAAATTCAGTGGAATTTTTGCGCCACTTGAATAGAACATGCATTTTATTTGGTCGGTATCGTTGACACGTGCACACAAATTTTGGTTTACTTAAACTTTTTGCTTTATTTGAAGTGTATATAAACTTAAAAAAAATTATAATGGGGCGTGGCACTTCATTATCTGAGTCGGAGAAAGGAAAAATCCAAGCTTACAAGGATTCTGGCCTTTCTATTGCCAAAATAGCAAAAAAGTCGACAGGAGCCGTCACGCCATAACAAATTTTTTAAATAATGAGGCTAATTATGGTAAAAACTTGAAGGACCGCACCCACAGTGTGCTTACCATCGCGGACAAGCGACTTATATTAAGAGAAGCTTCCAATTCACACGACTCTTTGGCCAAGATAAGGGAAAAATGCAACGTTAAAGCAAGTTTTACAACCATGCGTCGTGTTATTAATAATGCTACACACCTGAAGAGACTAAAAATCAAGAAGAAGTCACCTTATAACCCGGCTCGGAAGTTACAACGCCTTGATTTCTCGCGCGCACATGTCACCTGGACTTCGGAGTGGCAACGTGTTGTCTTTTCGAACGAAAAAAAGTTTAATTTGGAGGGCCCCGATGGCTACAGCTACTATTTTCATGATCTTCGAAAAGAACCACACCATCTTGATAAGTTGCACGGCAGTGCTGGAGGTATTATGGTATGGGGGGCCATTTCCTATTATGGCACCTGTGAGCTTAAATTTATTCCAACCACCATGAATGCGTTGTGTTATAATAGTATATTGAAAGAGGCCTTTCCACAATTCCAAACTCTTTTTGCAAATCTAAAATGGATTTATTAACATGATAATGCCCCTATACATACGGCCCGGATTGTTAAATCGTATATAGCGAGCCAAAACGTGGAGTTACCGGACTTGAATATCATTGAGAATGTGTGGGGATGGCTAACACGTGAAGTATATGGATCAGGTCAGCAATATTCGAGCGTTCCCGAACTAATTGCAGCTATCAAATTAGCATGGGGCTCGATATCGTTGAATTATTTGGGAAAATTGTATGCATCCCTTTCAGACCGAATGTGTGAGGTTTTGGAAGAAAAAGGAGGCTCAACACACTATTAAAAACTTTTTTTATACCCGTTACTCGTAGAGTAAAAGGGTATACTAAAGTCGTGCAAATGTATGTAACAGGCAGAAGGAATCATTTCCGACCATATAAAGTATGTATATTCTTGATCAGCATCAACAGCCGAGTCGATATAGCCATGTCCGTCTGTCCGTCTGTCCGTCCGTCCGTCTGTCTGTATGAACACCTAGATCTCAGAGACTAGAAGAGCTAGAGCAACCAATTTTGAAATGTAGACTCCTATTGTCTGCACGCAGATCAAGTTTATTTTCAATTTTTGCCACGCCCCCTCCCGCCCCCGCAATTTGGAAAAAACGTCATATCTCCTACAGTTTTGATGATAGATGGTTCGTACTTTCTAGAGATATCTAGTACTCAAAATTATTTCTCGATTCGCTGAAGGAATGATAAAGATCGGATGAACGATACTCAAGTTATGAGCAAAAAACGGTCAGTTAACACCCACCACCCACCCCACCCATAACCTAAGCATTGCGTTCAGCAGCAATCTTAGTGAGAGAGAGAGAGAGAGAGAGAGAGAGAGACTTAGAGAGCGCACTGCGTTGTGCGTTGTGTGTTAACTGGCCGTTTGACTCGTGACCAAATTCGAGCTGCGACATTAAGGGTGCAGAGTATGTAATAGTCGGGCTTGACCGACTTTCTTTCTTGTTTTTATTAGGAAAGGTGATACGTTTTCAAAAGTTTTGTTGTCTGATCTGTTTATCGGGATGAATTTGGAGTCATTTATGTTGGATTTAGTAATTGACAAATGTCTATTAATATCTGGCGGATAATAAATAGCCGAGTTAAAAAATGTTGCATACTTTTCGGCTGACCCACCTCAGGCATACAGGAAGGCTATTAAACATTTGTTTCCATGAGTAACGGGTATATCGAAGTCGGTTAGAGCCGACTTTAACTTACGCTCTCGTTTGGCTTAAAAACATGTTCGTAATTTCTTATTTAAGTAATATTGTTATTTGAAAAGGATTGAAATATTCTTAAATGGTTTTTAGATAAAGTGTCCTATTCAAGTGGTGCAAAATGAAGACTCCAAAATTTGTTACTTATTGGTTAACAATGTTTTTTGTATACTTACAACTTTTGAATAATTTTGTAATTTTCGTCTAATTACTACATTTAAATAAACTTTATAAGAAAACAAAAATTATTTTCCTAGATGGCTTAGTTTAGCAGCAATTAACTATAGAAAATCGACTTTACAGGTGTCCTATTCAAGTGGCGAGCAGTGTATTTTTCCTTTAAAAATTTAGCAAATTTTGCGATTTTCTTGACCATTTGATCCCGTCTTTATGTGAATTTTTACAATTTCGCGATTTTTGGACCATTTGTTCTACACCTCCTTTATTTGCCCGTGTACTCTGGCCGTCCATCAAATCTTCATAATAATCTTAAGTCTATTTTGGAAATTTCGCTATTTTGTTGAGCGTTTGATGTACACCTCCTATTTAGAAGTTTGGACATTTTGCGACTTTTTGTCCTGTAATTGGCAAATTTAGAAATATTTCGGACTGTTCAATCTACGCCTTTTATTCTCCAACGCCTGCGCTTTCGTAAATATTCAAATGAAAATTTTGTCAAATTTCGCGGTAACTCTCTCCCACACAACCTTGACCAACCACTTTCCACCAAGGGTGGTTAATTTTCCGGAAAATTGGTACGCAGTTATTGTTGAATTTTCATATAGATCTTTGAAAATTATTTTTAACCCGATCGGAATGATAAACAAACAAGAAAGGAAAGCTAACTTCATCTGTGCCGAGGTTCTAATACACTTGAAAAAGCTCGCTCCAAAGGTTAGCGATTTCGACCAAATTTTGCAGATCAGTTTGAAAACATTTAATTTTAATAATGACCGAGTTTCAGAACGCTAACATTGAAAACAAATAAGTTTTTCTCACAAAAACATATTTTTCGAACGATCGTCTCTATGGCAGCTACAAGAAGTAATCATCCGATCCAGGCGGTTCCGTCATATTAGCAGCGTGCAGCCAAAAAAAGACTCTGTGCAAAATTTCAGCTCGATCGCTTAAAAACAGAGGGACTAGTTTGCGTAGAAACTGGCAGACGGGCAGACGGAGGGACGAACGGACAAAGCGCAATCGACTCAGCTCGTCATGCTGATCAAGAAAATATATACTCTATGTGGTCGGAGATGATTCCTTCTTTGCGTTGCAAACTCCTGGGCAAAATTATAATACACTTTTCAAGTGTATAAAAATTTCATAAGACCTTCAAGTTTTTGCCGGCTCTAGGTCTCGTTATGTTGGTACATAACTAGTTGACCGAACAGCTGTTTCAATGGTATCTCTACCATATCATCAGCGGTCTTCACCTGGTGTGGCGTGTTAAGTACCAACATAACGAGACCTAGAGCAGGCAAAAACTTGAAGGTTTAATTATTATAAAGATCGTTAAAACATACATGTATGTTTCATAAAACAGTTTTCCTCGGATTTCCCGACTTTGGGCTTAGTTTTAAAAAAATTTGTAAGTCACGTTTTTTATATATTATTATGTGTTGAAAATGAGTTTGGAGCTAGTCTCTGGGAACTAAACTGACCACCCACTTTCCACCCAGAGGGGTTGAATTTTTCGGAAGATTGGTATGCAGTTATTGTTCAATTTTGATATAGATCCTTGAAAATGAGTTTGAACTTGATCAGATAAAAAACAATAAAGTTTTTCTCGAGTTTTAAACATTTCTTGACAGAAAATCCGATCTAAGTACTCACTTTCAGCATGAGATAAGACTACTGTGAAAAATTTAGCTTTATATCTCTTATGATTTGGGCTGTGCGGCAGTCACCAGTGAGTCAGTGAATCAGTCAGTCAGGTTGAACGGTTCAACTTGAACCCTTTTATACTCCAAAAAATAACACAAATTCAGCCTATCGAGCATAACCGCGAAAATTTTTAAACAATAAATTTAGTTCACATTATTTCTCATATAAATAAAAGATGCGTTTTTAAGTTGCTTTTGGGCCAAAATCACATTTTTATGGCGCATACGTTATTTTCGCTGTATCTCTTAGGCGGATTCGTTTTTCAAATCACATTGATTTATCTTCAACAAATTTATTTGTTTCGTGTATTTTATAAAAGTTGTACACAACAATCAAAAAATTGTCCAATTTCAGAAACAAATTTTAAGTGAACATTTTTAGTCTTTTTTAAGTGTTTCATTTAACAACTCCTTTACATTTGCGAAAGATCTAAGACTGAGAAATTAATTATGAAATTGGTTTGGAATACAGTTCTTATCGCAAATAGCTTTAAAATCATTAAATTTATTAGAAGCAATTTTTGGGGTCTAGCAAACTGCCTAAAATAAATGCTAATGGATTTTGCTTTCTTTCTTTTCTATTTAGAAATAGCCTTAATTAAGTTTTAAGCTCAATCGAAATTGGCGGAGCGTAGCAAGCTTTAATTTTATTTATTCGGTTTTTGTAAAGTGAAATCAGAAAACAATTTTCAATTTTAGCAATATGAATATTTAAGTGGTATGCATTCATGGCTGAAAGGATTGGTTGTTAAACCTCGAATAATTGTAGGCCAATCGAATAATGATTCTATCTTACTATAATATATTTATCGACAGGCATCTTAGTATAAACTGGTGGCAAATGCGAAATTTTGATACATTTTGACTAACCGAACATTAAGAAATTGGGCCGTAAACTTGGATAATGACATAAAATGCGTCAAAATGGCTTTGTTGCATTTTGGTCCTGTACAACTATCACAATATAAACTTACATCCTTTAGTTTTAAGTTAAGACACTGGGCGCAGCATTGTAGAAGCTGTGAAACCCTGTAGCTTAAAAAACAAAAAACAGCTGATTGACGTTTGGGACTATTTGCGACTGTTCGAACCAAAAAGTCGTACGACTCAAAGTCAGCCAAAAGTACTTTGAAACGATAACTATTTATGAGTAATGTTGGTTCGTATGAGTTTATACGACGAATAAATAGACGAATAGTTTATTTTTACACTTTTCCCTTAGCTTTATTTAATTTTGACTTCTTTTCTTCAGCGTGTTCAATTGAAGAGAAAGTTAAGTTGGCTGCGATTGATCGACCTTCGATCATTCAACAGCGTGTATCGATTCATTCGATATATTTCATTCTTATCGTTTTTTATCGTTAAAATTAAGGTAACAAATTTGAAATGCGCTAACAAGTAATATGGTTTCACTAGTTCGCAATATACCTTCTATTTATCCGACTTCTACTGCCATCCATTAAATTTTCATAATAATCTTATACGAATTTACACTGGGGTCGTACGACTTTTTGGTTCGAACAGTCGCAAATAGTCCCAAACGTCAATCAGCTGTTTTTTGTGTACTTTTAATTTAATTGGAATTTCGAAAATGGAAAAAAACATTTTGCAGATGGTCGTGAAATCGGAAAATCTATTTAATCGCCATTAAAAGCGAATGGGAACAATTATAAACGCCATGGAATCAGAGCTAATTCTAAGATCTTTGTTGATGCGTGTAACAACAATAATTACCGCTTGTTTGATTCATTAACTAATATATTGTATATTTTATTTGAAGGATCGTTTCGGGTGTTTTTGGGAGGCTGACGTGCCCAAGGCAACTCCTGCCCAATTTAAAGAATTGGGCATCAAAATGAAAAATA
Organism: Lordiphosa magnipectinata; assembly: GCA_037044535.1. Classification (NCBI taxonomy): domain Eukaryota; kingdom Metazoa; phylum Arthropoda; class Insecta; order Diptera; family Drosophilidae; genus Lordiphosa; species Lordiphosa magnipectinata. The sequence goes on along the minus strand of JBAMBO010002112.1, from coordinate 30,134 downwards.
ACTTGATTTACGAACTGGTCAGCAAATTGCCTCAGCTCACACGGAAAGATACAAATTTTCCCCTAGCCATTCCATTAGAGAAAAGAGTTGCATAGCGCTTAACACCTTGAGCTCTTCCGCGGAATATAGGACAATTGGGCAAAAGTGTATGCAATATTTTAAATGAATTTTATATGGAAACATGGAAACAGCACCTAAATATCTGGGACCAAATATTTTTACTCAGGACAAAGTGGAAGAATGCGTGAAATGGATTTCCTCAATGTTTTGGTGCGATCGACGGCTGCCACATTGAAGTGATGCCACCAAAGCAAGACGCCACGGACTTTTAGAACTATAAAGCATGGTACTCCGTAGTACTTCTTGCTTTGGTAAACCATCGATACCAATTTCTCAACATTAATGTTGGCGCTCCTAGTCGATGTAACGACCCGCAAATATAAGAGCGGTCAAAGCTGACCGAACTTACTTTTAATCTGTCGTTTGCATTTGTTAATGTTCTTATTGCACTTCTTATATTTACGCGTTTTCATATTCCGACAACTATCGATAAAAATTGGACAAGGCTGCCACAATTTTGAGGTAAATACTGTCTGCCATCACTGATATTTTTCGGTCCGTCCCAAATTCAAAGTCAAGTGCCATAATTTTGTATGGCCGGACGATCAGTGCACCCGCGTTCATTCGAAAAAAATCTTTAAATAGGACAGGATTTTTCTTGGGCACGGCAGCCTCCTAAAAACACCCGAAACATTTCTTCAAATGAAAAATCCAATGGATTAGCTAATGATTCATTCAAATGGGAATTTTTGTTGTTACATGCATCCACAAAGATTTTAGAATTGGCTCTGATTAATAATATCGATCATAATAGCGATCATAGGGTGCTTGGTCCAGCAGAAGTATTGCATCATGGTGTGGAATGCGGATTCGCCGGTGAGGTGCTGTGAATAGCATCTGGCAGCAGATTGATCCCCCCTCAACTGTGCTGTGGAATTCACGCAGTATGGCTCTGATTACATGACGTTTGGAATTGTTCTCATTTCTTTTAAATGGCGATTCAAAAGATTTTCCAAAAGCAATTATATCCACATCTCCGAAATCCCATTTTGTAGACAAATACATATTTCAAATTGAACACCGAAACTCTAATTTTATTTAAAGTAAACAAAAAACAGCTGATGACGTTTGCGACTATTTGCGCCTGTTCGCTCAATGTAAACCAGAGGTCGCAAAAGTCGGTCCCCCGTTTGCCTTTGTCAGAAAACGACAGCGTGCGACCACATTGAAAAGAGGTACCGATACAACCTTTAACTACGCTCTCTGCTTCTATTTGGTAGTGAGAGGAGAGAAACACATTTTTTTGATTTTTATACTCTGTACCGAAGGTACATAGAGTATATTAAGTTTGTGCAAAAGTATGTAACAGGGAGAAGGAATCATTTCCGACCCTATAAAGTATATATATTCTTGATCAGCATCAACAGCCGAGTCGATATAGCCATGTCCGTCTGTCTGTCTTTCCGTCCGTCCGTATGAACGAAGAGATCTCAGAGATGGTAAGAGATAGAGGTTTGACATGTATGGGACATATATTTTTTATACTTGCAGGCAGATCAAGTTTATTTTCAATTTTTTCCACGCACCCTCGCGCCCCCGCAATTTGGAAAAAACGTCATATCTCCTACAGTTTTGATGATAGATGGTTTGTACTTTCTAGAGATATCCAGTACTCAAAATTATTTATCGATTTGCTGAAGGAATGATAAAGATCGGATGAACGATACTCAAGTTATGAGCAAAAAACGGTCAGTTAACACCCCCCACCCACCCCACCCATAACCTAAGCATTGCGTTCAGCAGAAGCAATCTTAGTGAGAGAGAAAGAGAGACTTAGAAAGCGCACTGCGTTGTGCGTTGTGTGTTAACTGGCCGTTTGACTCGTGACCAAATGCGAGCTGCGACATTAAGGGTGCAGAGTATGTTATAGTCGGGCTTGACCGACTTTCTTTCTTGTTTTATTCTTAGGTCTTTTTGGGACCGTTTGGCCTAGTTCCCGAATTCAAAAGGTTTCTTCGTATGTATGCATCGGTGTGTAAGGCTCGGCTAACGATATGAATCTATGCGACGAACTATACGCGCTCTCTTGTTCTCTCTCGCATAGACTCTCTCTCTGCTTATGTTAAACTCTAGCGCAACTCTTGAGTCTGCAATCTTTTCAAATAACATTTTGAGAGTTTGGTCTTCGAGAAGCACGCAATTCAAGACCAATTGACTGAGTTGGGCCTGTTATTCGGTTGCTGTCAGACCGATCAGTGCTGTGTGGTCAACCACAGCCACTTAACAGTGAGCGCGATAACAGAGCACATTCGGTTGCGGGAAGCCCAGGCCCCTTTTAAATTTGGTTTTTCGGTCAGTGACGTGAGTAGAGCGAACTGAAAAAAAGGTTGAGAGTTATTTACGAGCTATGATGTAAACCAAAAAGATCGTAGCCCTAAATAAAGTCGTACGACCGCAGTGTAAATTCGGTATAAGGGGGGACAGCCGAAAAGTATGCAAAATTTTTTAACACGACTATTAATCATCCGATCTTAATTCTTTCAGGACTTACAGATAATGCGAATATTAATATTGTGGGAGTTATTCAACATTTTTTATTGTGGGGCGGGGGTGGGCGTGGCAAAAATTTGAAATAAACTTGATCTGCTTGCAGACAATGGGAGTTTACATATCAAATTTGGTTGCTCTATCTCTTGTACAGACGGACGGACCTGGCTATATCGACTCAGCTGTTGATGCTGATCAAGAATATATATACTTTATATGTTCGGAAATGATTCCTTCTGCCTGTTACATACATTTGCACTACTTTAGTAGGTCCGTTTTACTCTACGAATAATGGGTATAAATACCAAAAAACGCCGTACGACCGCGGTGTAAACAGCGTATTAGGTCATTCGAAAAATTGACAAGTTTCGCAATATTTTGGAGTGTTCAATCTACGCTTCTAACTTACCAAGGCGATCGCTTTCGTAAATACTTAAATGAAATTTTGGCAATCTTCGCGATTTTTAGTCTACACCTCTTATTTTTGCAAATTTTGTGATTTTTTTGACCATTGGATCTACATCTTCTATTTACCAACTCCTGCATTGTCACCTATGTAATCATCAAGCGCTTTAATAAATACTCATGAAATAATTTTGCAAATTTCGCTGTTTTTTGGACCATTTAAATAAAAGTTATATAGCCTATGCTCAAGTCCACGAATACGTTAAGCCATTTCTGCATGTTTGAGTAACAAACGGGCTAACATACAAACTTACACATTGATAAAATTAGTAAGATATTGTCCACCGAAACTTAACTTGAGATCCATCAAGCCATGTTCATGTTTATGTATGCATTATAAAACCGAGGCCGTTTCTATATTTCTTCAATTTCTATGCTATCGCGGTAAGAAATGAAGTCATTATAAATGGTTATTTATTTGGCTTTTTTCCCTTCTTTTCAAAGTCAAGTTGATTTAATCCTGTTCACTTTCTATATTTGCTTTATTTGAGCTTAATTTTTCCAAGTGCAGTCAAGGGAAATCGTAAAAAAAAGCTTTGATAAAACTTGAACGACTGTTTATAAAACTGAACAAAGTTCGGCTTTTGCTCTGCTTAAATTTAATTAGCTTCAAAGTAAAGGCAGAGAACGAATGAATTCATATTTCTTATGAAATATTTACAGCAAAGATTCCCCCCTCTACAGTCTTTATTTGTTCTCTGTTTTTTTTCAGCATTCGTAATAGAAATTCCATTGCTGCATCTTTCATTCGTTTGTATATGAATGACAAGAAGGAAGAGTTGGAGCTATAATGCCTGGCCCAGCATGGGCATCAACGAACTATACAAAAAAGACTCAGTTCTAAGTGAATAATTAAATGTTTTAAAAATGTATGTAATTTAATGTGAAAAGTGAGTGAAATTTTAAATGGATAGAAATTTAGTTTTAAAACAAACCCAAAAAAATGGGGTTTAATTTGTGGAAAACTGTTTTAAATTATTCGTTGTTAACCAAAATTTAAAAGCTGCGCTCATCTTTTTATTTTATGTCCTCCCTCAGGCGTGTTGTCTTCCCAATTCCCAAAACGCAACGAAAATTTCCGCAGTAAAGTCCGTTGACGCCCGACTGTAACCCCATCCCCCCGTATTTGCTTGTTCAACCTCGCGACTAAAATTTCAGTCAAACAATTTGAGAGCTTTTGTGCGGACAAAATTGAAAATAAATATCCACAACTATTGGCAAAGGGTTGGGAAAAGTTTTTTTGGGGTTTTTCGTTTGCGATACCAGCCTAAAATAATTATTGGTAATTGAATATTGGCAACAGCTGTCGATGTGTATTGCGATGAGTAATTTTTGCCATGAAATGTTTTAATTAAAAATGTATATATTTAGCGAGTACTGCATCTCTTAAATTCACAAAGAATGCTAAAGTTAAACGGTGTGGATTTCGAAATGACAAAACACATACCTGATAACTAGAGCCCGGATATACATATATGCTAAAGCATAAATGGCATATTTAGAATAAAAAGAATATGAGTATAATCGTTTTTTTTTTTCTTAAAACTGTAGTTTTTTCTCTATTAATATTGTAAGTGTCGTGGCTCAGCTGTTAGTTTTTTGACTACGAATCGAAGATATCCAGGTTCCATTCCCAGACGGGGTTTAAATATTTTTTTATTTTATTACATATTGATTTTTTGTAACGAAAACTAAACACAAAAGTTGAAAACAAAGGGTACGAAAACACATTTGATTGCTATTTAAGATTGGAAACTCAGTTGCAAAAACAACTAACAAAAATAATTATGGTATCTACTACAACACAACAACAATAGTAGAACAATTTCCTGCGATGTGGAACGTTCCTTTACAACTTACAAGAATAATTAATCGGACAGAAGAAACTACATATTTTAGTTCAATGCATAACTTTTTATACTTTGTACCAGAGTCCGGCGCGTCTCTATATAATGCGTATGAAACAGGGCTCTGTGGCAGCGGCGTCGATACACCGACTGTATACGAGACTATACTGCTTTCTTTTTCAACAACAAAGAAGTGCTAAGTGAGCGCGCTCTCCCGTGGCTAAACACACACACACGCAACGCCAAAATGAGCATGTGTGTTTTGCCAGTCCTTGCTTTGTATCGAAGGTAGACTATACCGTACAATTCTCCATACGATTCTTAACATGCGAAGTTCTTTGCAAAACATGGCTCAAAAAATTCGGAATATTTAAGAGAGAATTTTACGAAAATCCAAATCAGATATTTTAAGTTTTGATGACCTCGCGGGATTTTAAAGTTAAGTTGGTACGTAGCTAAAATATACTTATTTCATTTTTTTTTTTTAGGTTCTACAAAAACTTAATAGCGCACAATCCAAATGCATCGCAGTGGCACAAAATTTAATTGCAGATGAGGAGCTTATCGAGAATTTGATGTTTATCGCAAATAATTGTTCGGAAATCGCCACCACTATTTTTTTTTACTAGAGAAGCAAGCTCAAAGTATTATAGAATCAGTGCAGATTAATCTCAATCTTTAACAGTCTCTGAAGCTTGCACCTGGAGAAGTTGGGATCGTTGTTCGGAAGAAGCTCGAAAACGTGTAAGCTAAGAATACCTTTTTCATGGAGTTTGTGCGTTTATCAAAAATTTTTGAACACTCAGATGCCAAAATTTCGTAACAAATATTTTTATGCGCCCATAACATCTTACGATCGTTTTACACTTATAAAAATATTTTGTCGGACAGGAGAGAAAGCTTTTCAGCCGAAAATTTTCATGGGGAAATAATCAAAATGAACTAATATGAGCCAGTTTTATCATCATCATAACCCATTTCGAGATTGTCGAATGCAAAGTCGCGCAAGCGCCATTTTTCTCATTTGGATACGTTTTGTTGTCATAAAAATGCCTTTAGATTGCATTGATTTTTGGTCTCTAAACTATTTCTAAGGGTACAAAAAGTTAAAAAATAATGCAGAAGACGCCATAAGAAACTATATGATTGCATTTACCTGTAAGTTTCTGCTTTATTTTATAACAAAAACAACATAAATATAATGAGGAAATTTAAGTAACGTAACGTCAGGTAACGTCACGTCAGATACTTTTGCAAATAAAAAAAAATTGGGCAAACATTTTTGAATACGATAACGTTGAAAATATACTTGTATTATTTTAAATCCTTCGAAAAAAATTTGTATACAAAAAGCTTTGCCCAATTCGCAGAGTTTTGCATTTTTCTAAAACAAGTCAAAACCCACTTCCGTTCTATGTAACGTCACGCCAGCATATATGTTTGCATATATCTTTAACTCCTTATGATCGATTGATATCATTGTTTTTGCTAATTATAGGTCTAATTAATTACTACCCAAATATAGAACAATCTTTTTAAATATCCAAGATTTTCATATTTTTTAAAAACATCTTTTCGTACGAACGTAACGTTACGTCAGTTTGGAAATGCCCATATACAAGATAAAAAAAGAATAAACTCATATGCTTTTTAGAATATTTCTTGCGAATATACTCATCTTCCTTTTAGCATATATATCCGCGCTCTACTGATTTCACTTTTTATTCAAAGTAAATATAATAAAAAAAACCTTTTAAATTTATATAAGAATTTCTTTGATTTGCCATTGATAAGCCTCTCCCCTTGATAATTCCAATTCGCACATAGAAATTCAAGTACTTGGCTATTTATAAGTGGCAGCATTCGTAGCAAATCCATCAAAATGAAATTTAATAATATTTGATGAGTAGTTTGTGGCAGCGTAAAAAAAATTCAATAAAAATTAAAATTTTTCCCCATTTCCTCCCACACGCATACACAAAGTCTAGATGTGTTTTAAAAAGAGCTAGCACACTTTTTGTTTCCATTTGGCGCCTTTGTGAGTGGAATATCAATCAAGTCAAAGGCAGAACGTGAACCCAATTTGTTTTATATCCAATCCTAATACCAGCTTTATAAATAATTTGAAACAAATTGTTGCTAAGGTGATACCATGTGAACATCCTAGCATTTCTAAGTAAAAATTATACCCTTCACTTTGCTGTTTATGAGATGTGTCAAGTATATTATGCATATGCTTTACATGTTTCAAGTTCTGTTTAGCTTAATGAAATCCCTCATCAGTCCTGGGCAACGTTTCATCTTTAGTAGTCACACTGGCTCTGGGCTAATTTCGCTTACAAAAGGAAAGTCTTTAACAAAAGCTCGCACACATGGACGAGTGTATACACATGCATGGATATGTATTTTCTTTGTCTGCCAATTTTCTATTGCATGCTTTTAGGCCCTCTGAAATATTTGTCTGCCACAAATAAAACTTGGCCAAAATATTGTATTTTTGTTCCTGGGCAGAGAGACAAGAGAGAAAAAACATGAAAACACAATACAAAAAACAAAAAACATATTTGCAAATAAATGTGCTCAGAGCAATTCATTCCGCAACATTTGCACACGAGCCTGAAAAAAGGATAAGTTGTGGATCAAGTAGCAAACAATTTGCTTCAAATGGCAACTGAATAAATTTCTGGATAATGTGGGACAATAAATGAATAATCAATCAATTTAAGAAACATGCAAATAAAATAATGGAAAAAACAAAACTATTTTAAGGGCTCAATTACAGTTTATAATGAAGAAAATATGGATAAATAACATCTTTTTTTTTTTTAATTTTTACTTTGTTAATTGAACTTAACAGCCCACAAATGTAAAAAGAATACAAATCAAAAAATATCCAAATTAATTAGTGTTATTAGGCGAATCTCTTGGGAAATGCCAAACCTAACCAAACACCAGTTAATTTCATCGTTTGTATCAGGGATATTGTCACGAATTGCAATTCTTCTATAGGGACAAATTAGTTTTCATTCTTTCATTCTTCTTTCTGGCATTGTGGGATTACAGATAAAAGAAATCATATTTACGATACCGCGATACTTGTGTGTAATCATGGAATCGTTTATGCGGTGCCCAGCAGTAGTCAGCATTTTGAATTTCGTCTTACGTTTTCACGATGCGGGGGAAGAGCAAGGAAAAGGGTTAACTAGCTGATTCTCTTTTTAGAATTTGTGTCGCTTGTTTACGGCTTAAACACATACTACGTTTATATACACCAAATTTATTGTGTTTATGTTATGCTTCTGAAAAGGAGTGATTAAAAATAATATTTATCTTATATTTGGCTTTACACAAAATTATGTTGTATACCTGGTCCGACCACCTGGGCTATGTATGACATTGCCATAACTGACTATCACTATCTAATTTCAAATAGATAATTATAAAACGAAATAAAGTTTGCATTAATTACAATAAATTTCTAACAGGTTTAAATGCAAAACGCGTGTCCCACCACTCTATAGGAAAGTTTCCCGAATTTCAGGCATTAATTAATAACTTAAAGCTAAGCTTTTCATATCAATTTTACTCCGATATGAAAATATATCAAATTGATATGCTACAAATTTCAAATCGATATTACTGTGCAACACTAAAAAGTTGATCGAGTCGAGACCAAAAAATTCTGAAAGAGTATGATGGTAGTACAAAAACCTTCGCTGGGTTTCGTCTGGTTAGCTGCCGTTTTCTTTTTATTGCACTTTGAAGTTTTCAGCTTCTGATTGGGATTCGCAACTGCATATCTCGTAAACTATTTGGAATTTCGCTTTGATGTCTCAGAGGAAGTCGTTGCTCTTGGCTTGGCTTACAAAACATTCTTAAGTATCAAGTCAATAAAGTCACATCCTTATACTCAAAATTACAAAAATGTCTTAAAAACATTATGTTTTCCCCTCATTTTGTACTATTTTTCATTTTTGTCTTGAAAACTGTAACGAACTTGAACAAGCAATGCAGGACAAAAACGTAGCTTGGACTTCAATAAACAAACAACTGGAACATACCAACTTCATTCGATTGGTCCTTCGTATTGTTACGGTCCCTTAAGCATGTAGAATTGGAACCAAAACTCGAAAAATTCAAATTTTTGGTACCAATTGGACAACACAGTCAAAAATTTCAATTGTTTTGTATTAAACCAAGAAAATAGTAAGAAAACATAACTTAACTATAAGGCCAAGCTAACTTCGTCTGTGCCGAAGTTTTTATACCCTTGCAAATGCTGTTTTTGAAATGTCAGAGATTAAAAACGCTTACATAAAAATCAAAAACAATTTATAACTAAAACCCATTTTCCGACAGATAAACATCTGATTTCGACCAAATTTCGGGAATCTTTTTGAAAACATATCAAATTAACAAACGCCGAGTTTAAGAACGACAAAATTGAAAACAAAAAAGTTTTCTTACTAAGACTCAATTTCCGACCGATTGGCCCTATGACAGCCTTAAGATATAGTCATCCGACATCGACCAAATTTTGCGAACCTATTTGAAAGCATATAAAATTAGTCATCAGCGAGTTTAAGGACGCTAACATAAAAAACAAAACAAATTTCTTACTAAGACTCGTTTTCGACCGATCGGTCCTATGGCAACCATAAGATATAGTCACCCGATATCGATCAACTTTTTCAAATTAGTTTGAAAACGTTTAATATTAATAATCACCGACCTTAAGAACGATTTACTTAAAACAAAAGCATTGCTTGAAAGCATGTAATATTAATAATGGCCGAATTTAAGAACGACAAAATTGAAAACAAAAAAGTTTTTCTCACTAAAACTCAATTTCCGACCGATGGTTCCGATGGCAGCTATAAGATATAGGCATCCGATCCAGTCGGTTCCAACATATTAGCAGCGTGCAGTAAAAAGAAGACTGTGTGCCAAATTTCATCTCGATAGCTTTAATACTGAGAGACTAGTTTGCGTAGAAACAGACAGACAGACGGACAGACGGACGGACGGACAGTCGGACAGACGGACGGACAGACTGACTTCTGGGCAAAATTATAATACCCTTTGAAAGGGTATAAAAACTGTAATTAAAAAAATTTAATTTTATAACTTTTTTACCGAAATGTTCGTTTATTCGAGATTTTCTGACATTGTACGTGCTTGTGGGCCTATAACTATATGAAAGAGTAACTAAATGAAGTCGGTTCGTTCTAACGGTTTGTTTATTTTGCTCTAAGCAACAACTTTGTGCTGTATTACTTGTCTAAATTTGAAACGGGTTTCAAGATTAAGTTGAAAAACTGTAGAAAAGTGGTCAAAACTTGGCTTTATTGGGGATCTTTTGTAATTTTGAGTATGAAGATATAATTTTTTTGGTTTGCTACAAAGAAATGTTTTGTAGGACAAGCCAAGAGCAACAAATTTATTAAAGACTTAAAAGCAAAATTCAAAATAGTTTACGAGATATGGAATCGTTAGTCCTACTCTGAAGCCGAAAAGTTCAAAGTGCAATTAAAAGAAAACGACAGCTTATCAGAGCAAACCAAGACAGGGTTTTTATACCAACATCACATCCTTTTTTGGTCTCGACTCTATTAACTTATTTGAGTTCAAAAATGTGTCAGTTTTTTTTTGTAACATATCATTATTACATTTTAAATATCATTTTGAAACTGTTCCATATCAATTTAAGTAAATGATACTATTTTGGATCAAAATGATATTATTTTCTTGCCAAATGATATGAAAAAATTGATATTTTTAAAAAGTATATTTTAATAAGGGTCATATAAAAATAAAATTTATATTTTTATACTCTGTACCACAGAGTATATATATTCTTGATCAGCATGAACAGCCGAGTCGATAAAGCCATGTCCGTCTGTCCGTCCGTCCGTCTGCCCGTTCGTATGAACGAAGAGATCTTAGAGATGGTAAGAGATAGAGGTTTGACACGTATGGGACACAAACTCATTATACTTGCAGGCAGATTTAGTTTATTTTCAGAGCTGCAAACAGGTTTTGAACCGAACCGGTTCGATCCCGGAAATCCGGGTTTTTTTTTACTGTGAACCAAACCCTGAACCGAACCACGAAGACGAAAATATATGAACCCAAACCCGTTCCGAACCCAAGCTCTTGGTTCGGTTCAAAATAAAAAGATTATACACATTAAAATTTATTTGGGTACCCTTCTATGTACGTAACAGCAGAGTCGACAAGTTGCAAATGCGAAAGTTAATATATGTATACACTTTATAGGGTCAGAGATGCTTTGTTCTGGCGGTTACATACATTTGCACAAATATTCTTTGTACCTTTGGTACAGAACATAACCAGACACTAAATCAGAGAAAACTGGCACAAATTTTTCATCTTATACATATATATATCGAAAAACTTTATTGCCAGCTTGCCATGAAGCTTTGCCTGCTTCGACTGCCCCCCTACATCTGTTCCCTACAAACAAAAACTTCATGAGGAACTTCATGAAGTTAGCTTGACCGTATAAATGCGGACTAACAATGTAACTAGGCGTCAAGTGTATACCTATTGTATTGTTATTTTAAATATAATATATTGGGAAAAACGTGCAACGAACCAAGGTTCGAACCAAATCCAACGCCCGAAAACCTCGAACCTCAAATTTCCGAACTATAACCGTTTTTAAATTTTGGTTCGAACCAGCAAACCGGGGGTACCGAAAATTTTTTTAGGTTTGCAGCCCTGTTTATTTTCAATTTTTTCCACGCCCGCTCCCGCCTCTTTATTTGGAAAAAACGTCATGTCCCCCAGTTTTGAAGATAGATTGTTGGTACCTTCTAGTAATCAAAATTATTTATTGATTTGCTGGAGGAATAATAAAGTTCGTATGAACGATATACAAGTTATGAGCAAAAAAAAGATGACCGGCACCCCCCACTACCTCATTTCCAACCAACCACTGCTGTATTCAAACAAACACAATCTTTGGGAGAGAGAGAGAGAGAGAAAGAAAATTAGAGATGAGCGTATAACAGCGTATAACGCGTATAACAGCGTATAACACACGTATAACGAGCGAGCAAATGCGAGCGAAGGCATTAACTGGAACAGAGTATCAAATGCTCGGGCATGACCGACTTCTCACTTGTTTTTTCTCTGTGTTTACATACTGTTGGGGTATAGTTGGCAAAAGGTGGGCATTGTAGCATATCACCCGCCTTAAAAAAACGTATGCAAATTTTGTTTTTGCTTTTGTTTTAAATGAGAATGTATTATATAAACTTGTAAAATTATTGACGCGTAATCAGAAATATATTTTTCGCCCGCAAACTTAATGGAATTACGAGTTTCCTGAAAAAATTGCGACTCATTTATGTTTTGGAATTTCTGTTCTGTTCTCTAACTGCACAATATTGATCTTTTGTGATCCAAAATTAATGCCCGTCGGCGGAAGACCGCAAAGTGTTTTTGATTGGGTGAAACATTACATTTCGGATCATTTTTGTCTTCTCGGACTTATTAAAAATAACTTAAGAACTGCTGCAAGTGCAGCTTGTCCTTTTTTACGAGCAGCTGTGTTTGCTCTCCCTCAGATATAGCCAGATTTGCACAAAATATCCTCCCTTTTTTTTTACCCTTGTAGATGGTATATTAAAATTGTCCATATGTTTGTAACGCATAGAAGGAAGCAACTCCGACCACATAAAGTAAATATATTCTTGATCAGCATGACGAGCTGAGTTGATATAGCCATGTCCATCTGTCCCTCGTTCGTCTGTTTCTATGCTATTTCCTCTCTCAGTTTTAAAACTATCGTGACCAAACTTTGCACGAAGGCTTTTGACACAAATACGCTGCACATTTGTCGGAACCGGTCGGATTGGATGACTATAGCATATAGCTGCCCTAGGAACCATCGGTCGAGAAGTAGTTTTAGTTTAGAAAAACTTTTTTGTCTTCAACGCAAACATGTCCAAACCTCGTATTTCTTTCTTTTTTCTATGCTTTTACATAATTCCACCAAGTTGAAAATCGGTCAGCTATAACTATATAATAGCTGCCATACAAAATATAGTTCTGAAAAAGTCTTAGTAGGAAAAACTTTTTTGTTCCCAATGCTATCGCTCCCAAACTTGTTACTGATTAATATTATATACTTCCACACAATTCTGACAAGTTTGATCCAAATTAGATGACTATAGCATATATCTGCCATAGCAACGTTCGATCGAAAAAGTCGTTTTAATGAGGAAAACTTTTTTGTTTTCAATGGTAGCGTCTTTTTACCTTCCAGGTTAATCGGCTGGTGTGGCAGCTCTGGCCACACTAATCATCGTTATCACGCAGCAGCGACGCTGTATTGCTTGCACCATCCCTTACGCAGCAGCAGCAGGACAGCCAGTTTCTGACTTGGCTCCGGCCACGGCGCTGGTGGCAGCATCGCGTTGTACGATCAAACAGTAATTGTTAGCATATAAGTAATATTCAATAGAGTTAGTTACACTTATCAGAACAATACCACGATTAATTTCTTCAGATCGAAGATACTAACACATAGTGCATACCACAATGATTAGATTCCATCTAAAATATTTGACAAAACTTTCTGTTTTTATTATTTTTGGCAATTGCAAATCCCAGCAGAAAAACACTCCTAACATTAAGCTGTCATTCATTGGCAGAACCTAAGTTTAGTAGCTGCGCAATTAACAAAGCATTGTTAAAGCAAAATTCGGGGTGAACTAATGAGAAAAAAATTTTCAGTATTAAACACTTTTGGAAAAGGAGTTTCTGCCTAATAAATTGCAAAGTTTCCTATTGTGCATCGAAATTCTCACAGCATACCAATAGAACAGCTTCGAGTTTGGATTTTTGTGCTATTGCTCTCCATGTGAATAACGATTTTGTCAATGCACAGCAAATGAAATATAAAACTGATAGCCTTTTCAAACCCTGTTTCTTTTACGAAATGTAGTCAAGTTTTTTAGATTTTTTGCTCTGCTCATCTACATTTTCGTCCCATGTAAGTACGAGTTTTAAAAGTTTTAAGCTCACATGATTCATGAACATCGGTTAATAAATAGCGAAGTTATAAGAATATCATCTCATGTCATATATTTGGGATCGGTTTCTTTTAATAAAAAATAAGATTGCCTACTTTTCGGCTTTTTCTTAAGAGCAACAACTTTTATCATATATGTGGGATCAGCATGCGCGGTCTGCTAAAATAATGTTAATAAGTTAACATTAATGTTAGTGCTCAGTTAATTTACATTAAGAAAGGCTATTTAACATTTCGGGCTTTAACTTATGCTCGATCATTTTGTGCAAATAGCGCTTAAAGGTATCGATGGATTTAGCCCGCCGATATTAAAACGTTTACTTTAGAGCCAAAAAATATATGATGATTTAATAGAATGCCGAGGGATCATCGCACAAGATCGTCTGCAGAAAAGCTGAGATATGTCGCTCTTGTTGGAACATGAAAATAAACGTGTATAATGAAATTTCGATTTATTTCTATCTCTCTCAGAGAGTATAAAAGATATCAATATGAAAATCTTACACCAATTATACCACAATATTTTGAATATTTCTGCATTCTTAAGTCAAAATACAACAGAAAACAACAACCAGAATTTTGAAATAGAAACTAGCATGGCTAAAGGGGCAGAAAGGGCCAACAGTTGCTTAAAAACAATTAAGTAAAAAGTGATACATCTTCTTTAAAAGCAATGTCCAAAATAATTTAAAATTTCTTCTTTCAATTCAGAGCACAGACAATAGAGTCTCAACACATTTGCACATTCCCTTCATTAATTTTGCATTAAAACTAAATACGGACTAAACAAAAGGACACAAATGCTTAAATTGTCAGCAAAGTGGCTTTTCAGTTAGTGGCTTCCACTGTCGACACAAATGCCTCCTGCGTTTGTGTGTGACTCATAATGGCAAAGACAAGTAAAATCAATTTAGATAAAAGACAATTGTTCTTGTCGAAAATAAAGGATTGTGAAGACCATTATCCTACCATTTGGTGAGAGCAGCAGCAGCATCAGCAGGAGCGAGAGCGAACATAATAAAATTAAAATATCCATTGCTCAGCGTGGGATTTTGTTGTGATTTGTGTCAGGTCTTTATCGCTGGGCGGCGTAATCCTTAATGGTTAATTTAAGTTTGCTGATTGTGTGTGGTCTTGTATTATTTTGTTGCCACTTTTGTTTTAGGCTTCTTGTGCACTTGCGTTTTCACTTGAGGGATAATGGCTCATGACTGCGACTACGATGATTGCTCATGTGTCACCCAGAGCCGAAACAGGCGGAAAAGCGGCAGCAGCAGCAACAATAGCAAAAACACTTTCACTTGGGCATGACATCATCGCCATGGGCAATGCCAACATCATCATTTTGTTCCGTTTCGTGGTAGTTTCTTTCTTCCTTTTCTTCTTTTTTTTATGGGTGGCTTAGACACTAGGACTGAGGCAACGGGTGCGAGTGTACGGCAAAAGACCACATTTCCGGCAACATATCCTTTGGCACACAAATGTTTTGGTATTGTCCTTCACGCCAAATTTTTACGTCAATCCCACGCTTTCACTTTGTGTTGGGATGTGCAACTCGCGTTTCAAGATCCATTGCAAGCGAATGCCGAAATTCGACTAAAAGTGCATTGCCAAAACGGCGACACGGGACACAGACTCGCTCTCCGGATGCTTACGAAGCCACACGAACTTCACGTCCTCGACAAGGCGAGAAATTCCGTTTTTGGCTGTTGCCACATTTACCCGCTCTACGTTGGCCACACAACGGAATCAGAAAATATACTAAAGTCTTGGTTCGTCCCGTGGAATCCTTTATTTTGCGTCGGGAGGGAAACTTACAACTTCGCTTGGGAACAATACTGCCGACACACATTTTCAGACACAATGTTGCTAAGCCACCCTATACATATGTTGGCAAACAAATGTTTCCGTAGTGTTGTTCGAAATGTTGTCAAAGGATATGCAAGGGGAAAGTGGCAAAGTTGGAAGCTTTTGTCATGAGCTTAAGGCAGGGGAATGATAAACATAGCTTTTGTTTGTATGACACTTGAAGGTGTAGTATAAGTTTATAACAAAATATTTATAGCTTGTTTATTTTATGAAATAGCCATTGAAGCCGTTTATATATTTTTGTTTCACAAGATTTTAACAATTTTTTGAGGCCGTAGAGAGAGAGAGAGTTTTTAAGCAATTTTTTAGCAGTTGTGATTAAGATTGAGCCCATTTGAAACTGTTTTTGCACCGGGAAAATATCTAAATCTTTCTATCTTTTATGAATCCACTTAGCTAGTCCGCAATCGGGGGAATACCTTAAGCTGCCTTTACACTTGTCATATATCTCAGAGAGTCTCCTCTGACAATAGTGTAATAGCTAATCAAATATCTCTAAATATTTGGAAAAATTAGACTTCTTTGATGAAATAGAACAGGTTCTATTTGATAAGAGATTCTCTTTAGAGAAGTGTGAAAACCGACTATTTAGAGATATACAAGATTAAAGGCAGCTGAACTTTAAATTTTCAAGCTACATTCAAAATTTTAAGTTTTGCGGCTTATGTAATTAATAGGGTTACGCCACTTTGAAACCGATTCGAGCTATTAAACCACCAAATTATTTAACTCCATACTGCCGCATCATTTAACTAATATTAAGTTCAGGGATTAAAATATTGATTCCTTACAAACAGATGAAATATGTTTAAAGCCAGCTTTGAACTGGGAAACATTCACTTCACTTTCAAAATCCTTATGTATTTATCTTAATCTATTTCATCCCCTTCAAAGTAATCCCCCTAAACTGCAATACAGTTATGCCAGTTTCCAGTTCACAGTACTTGGAAAAGTCCTCCTTCGGAATGGCCTGCAGAGCCTTCTGCGATTTTGCATTCATCATCACAATCGAATCAAAACGGTGTCCCCGGAGCGGTCTCCTGAGTTTGCTGAATATTCAGAAGTCACACGGAGCCAAATCAGGTGAATAAGCAGGCACAGCTGTGACTAACAAATTACCAAGTTATAGAAAGAGAAAATCCGGGGAAGTTTAAATTAAAAATTCACCTTTCAATTTGTTAACAGTATTTAGTTCTGCAGCCACTTTTGAACCGGATTAAGTCCACATTCGAACTGGTTCACAAACTTGCAATTTCGGCGGTGATGCTGAAGCTGGTAGCAGTTCATATATGTCCCATATAGTCCTAGTCCCATCATTAGCAGACTTTTCTTTCGACTTTTTAATTTTCCTGGTCAAAACAAGCCGTTGCTTTTAGGGTAGGTTCTATCAGTCAAAAAAATGTATTTGCTTAAACGTTCTATTAGGGTCTTAAGAACATCCTGGAAGACTTTCAAGCAGATCAAACAATATATATTACAGCAATAAGCAAAAATTATTATTTTTCCGACCCTCGTATATAAAACCATTTTCTTTTACCACGTTTTGACGCACTATACCCCAAATTTCTTGGCCAACAATCCACCGATTTGGATAAAAAAGTTGTTCCCGTTTCCGATTTCGATCAGATAATGCGGAATCGGAATTGGTAGCTGTTCCCGTTTCCGAAAAACGATCAAGTTATTCGGTTTCAAAAGTTTTGCCTTTGAGTAAGTGGAATCAATTCAAATATTTTTATGATTACTAGTCAAATATTGTAAAGATTTTGAGGTATCAGTAGATATATTGAGCATTTAATTTGATTTCAAATTATTTTTCAAAGTTGTAACTCAGAAATCGCATGTAGAAATGAAACCGAACTGTTCCTAATTCAGCATCAGCGCATGCGCAGTGTTGTTTGAAATTATTAAGGTTACCATTCAGCTGAATTATCGAGAACGATTCGAACCTTCATTCGAAAAGAAAATCGATTTCTATTTCACTTGTAAACGGGAACATCATAATGAAATTTCAATCGTTTTTACTTTTTAAATCCACTCGGAAATGCGGACAGACCTGAATATAAAAAGAACATGTCGAGTTTCCCTACTACAAAATACCCTGTACAATTGAGACACTTATACCAACACACACCCGTACATAAAAGCACACACACACACGCGCGCACACATCAGATACCTAGGAGTCATGCTGGATAATACCAGCAAAAAAGCGTCGAAAATGCATGCCCCAATATCGGAGGACCAAGAAGTGGGACGCTACTGCTCCTAATAAGAGTTGTAGCTTCCGTCCAGCTGTATGCGGCACCCGTATGAGCTTCGGCGCTACACAATAAGGAGCTCAGAAGAAAACTATCAGCCCCCTACCGGCTCAGTGCCCTCAGGGTGATTTCGGGATTACGGACATTTTCTGATGTTGCGGCATTGGTACTGGCAAATATGATTCCAGTAGACTGATTCAGTCTACTGATTCCAGTACTGGCTAGTGAGATGTAATTAATCTATGAGAGGTGCACGGAACTAGCAGTCACTACACACAATAAAGTGATTCGGAAGCTAGAAAGTGAAGCCCCCGAAACAATACCTAACGGTGATCCCGCGGGTGTGGTGGCGAGCAGTTGTGTGGCGATGTGTTTAACAAGTAGGCGTAGACGCTATCTAAGAATCGTGCATGCTGATGGCCCGGGCTATCAGTAACTTTCGAAGATTCACATCGCTCATGGCATATCCATTAACACACACACACTCACACGCACCCTAGCTGCCTGCAGTAGCTGCCCAGCCAGCAATTTAGCAAGCGGTTTGCAAACCAAGCTTAAGGTAAGATTGCTTGTGCAAGCGCTGTCGTATGGCAGCCTCCGACATTTACAAAACATTTGCTATTGTAAGCGATTTGCTTATGTTGTTTCGTCGACCGAGAGCAGGCATGACACAAATCTATAAATTTCGTGCTCATACTCTCACTCTCTCTCGTTCTCTCGGCAAAACTTAGCTTGGAATGCTAGGCTGCTGCTGCTGGACTTCTTGTGTGCAAGGGAAAAGAAAAAAAATTACGGCTCACTTTAAGCGAAGAAGTGAATAAAAATTTACAGTTAACCTTGAGCGAAGGCGAGCAAAAAATATTGTGTGTAAGTTATTCCAGTTGTGGTTGCTGAAGAGAAAAGCAGGAAAAATTTCAATTAAAATGAAATATTACGTGCGCTTGTAAATTTGTTTAATATCGCAGCAAAAAAATCAAGAAGTGTTGTGCACTGCGCCAACGAAGTTTTCCAACATTTGTGGAACAGCGAGGCACCATGATCCGTAGGGAGCGAGATTGAACGTCCAGAACAAGAGATTGAAATTGAAGGAAATTCGTTACGAAGTCGTGGAAAAAACTTATGGATGACTGAGTTGCAGAAAATTGTTCGTGGAGAGGTACTGCGAACAAGCAGAGCATTCGAGCCTTCACTGTCGCTACTGCCATTCGTCGTAAGTTAGAAAGCTTTCATTCAGTTTATAATAAATTATTTACATTCATATTTAAATTCTATTGCAGAAACTTTCACTTGCGAAAATGGAGGCAAGGAAGATAATTTTGTTTTTGCCTCGAAATCTTTTTTTCAATAAGCGAAAAATCGTATTAAAATTAAAGCAACAATTCTCAAAAGAACTGAGAAACCACTGCTTTAATTGAATTTTCATTTTCGTTTATTATTAATAAAACTAAATAAACTAAACTCCATATACAATAAAAATAAATCTAATAAGAACACTCACAAAATAAATGTTTAAAACGCTTACTTATTTCATTCAGAATACGTCTTTTATACCCGTAGTTACAAAGCTTGTGGAAAGCGTATAAAAATTAATTATTAAACATTTACTTAACACGTTTGCCAAAAACGTTTTTACGTGTTTTAAAAATCGTGTTTTGAAATCGTCTTTTATAAGCTTATAACGATGGGTTCGTTTCGATTATAAAACGCTTACTGTGATGCGTTTTATAAATGTCACAGCAGCGTTTTATAAGCGTTTTGCTTACATTTGAAAGCTTACAAAGCGTGTATTTTTATATGAAATTGTTAGCTGGGTGCCCCTCCGCCCCCACAAGCTAAATTGTTTCGTGTATAACTTTGGTGTTTTTGATCGGATCTTATTGTGTTTTTCAGAATATATAGATATAAGGCCTAGGATAATATATATTAAGCTACGATGTTTCATATTAACATAACCAGATCAAAATAGGCCTGGATTGTGTAATCCAAAATTAAAAAATTTTTAATATTTTCTATTATCCCTAAAAATCGCACATCTTCGTCTTTGATAATACTATGATCTTGAACTTGATTTCTTGAAATCTGATTAAGTTTTTGTACACCAAATAACCTTTGGTGAACCTAATGAAAATAGAATATGAGAGCCATTATTGTTACTTGAATCTCTTATTTAAACTAAATACCAGAGGTCGCAAAAATCGGTCCCCCGTTTGCATTTGTCAGAAAACGACAGCTTTTATGCGACCACATTGAAATGAGGTACCGAGAAGACCTTTAACTACGCTCTCTGCCTCTCTTTGGTTGTGAGAGGAGAGAAACACATTATTTTGTGTTTTTTTCTCTCTGGTCTTGTTGGGACCGTTTCGTCAAACTCAAGCATAGAAAAGGTCTTTTGAGCACCGATGCACTTGTGTGCGTTTGTATGTCAGTTCGTGCTTACATGTTGATGTGAATTGATCAAGTTTAAGTTAAAAGATCTAACCGTGCATATTTCTGTATGTACAACAACGAAACTCCATGTATACAGCAAATCTCTCTCGCATGGACTCTCTCTGCTCACGCAACCTTTTCAAATAACATTTTGACAGTTTGGTCTT
The DNA here is from genome assembly GCA_037044535.1 of Lordiphosa magnipectinata. NCBI lineage: Eukaryota > Metazoa > Arthropoda > Insecta > Diptera > Drosophilidae > Lordiphosa > Lordiphosa magnipectinata. The sequence goes on along the minus strand of JBAMBO010002112.1, from coordinate 9,430 downwards.
CGAGAAGCGCGCATTTTAAGACCAATTGACTGAGTTGGGCCTGTTATGCGGTTGCTGTTAGACCGATTAGTGCAGTGTGGTCAACCACAGCCACTTAACAGTGAGCGCGATAACAGAACACATTCGGTTGCGGGAAGCCCGAGAGCGCTTTTGTTTTGTTTTTTCGGTCAGTGACGTGAGCAGAGCGAACTGAAAAAACGGTTGAGAGTTATTTACGAGCTATGCTAAATACACTAGTTTACATCCAAAAAGACACACTTCTACTGAAACTATTATTAAGTGTAGTTTGGATTGCTGATCTTAAAAATCGATTTAAAATATTTTTTCAAGGCAACGTTTTTATACCCTTGCAAAGGGTATTATAATTTTGCCCAGAAGTTTGCAACGCATAGAAATATTCATTTCCGACCCCATAAACTATATATATTCTTGATCAGGGGGACGAGCTGAGTTCATTGAGCTTTGTCCGTCCGTCTGTCTGTCTGTCTGTCTGTCTGTCTGTCCGTCTGTTTCTACGCAAACTAGTCTCTCAGTTTTAAAGCTATCGAGCTGAAATTTTGCACAGAGTCTTCTTTTTACTGCACGCTGCTAATATGTCGAAACCGACCGGATCGGATCACTATATCTTATAGCTGCCATAGGACCGATCGGTCGGAAAATGGGTCTTAGTGAAAAAAAACTGTTTTGTTTTTAAGTAAATCGTTCTTAAGGTCGGTGATTATTAATATTAAACTCCTTCAAACTAATTTGAAAAAGTTGATCGACATCGGGTGACTATATCTTATGGTTGCCATAGGACCGATCGGTCGAACATGAGTCTTGGTAAAAAATTTTTTTGTTTAGTTTTGTTAGCGTCCTTTAACTCGCTGATGACTTATTTTATATGCTTTCAAATAGATTCGCAAAATTGGGCCGAAATCGGATGACTATATCTTAAAACTGCCATAGGGCCGATCGGTCGGAAATTGAGTCTTAAGGAGAAAAACTTTTTTCAGACGTTTATCTGTCGGAAAATAGGTTTTAGTTACAAAATTTTTTGATTTTTATGTAAGCGTTCTTAAACTGTGACATTTGCATTTGCAAGGGTATACAAACTTCGGCACAGACGAAGTTAGCTTGGCCTTCTCGTTTAAATATGAATTCATTCCATTTTTTCGGTACTTACATTTTATGCCATATCTCAATTCATAATGGTCAGATGGAGTCATGGAAAATATGAATCGAAAGGTAATTGAATGGTCAATAATCGCTCAAAACACTTTTTTCAAATCTCTTAAGTAGGTTGAATGCAATAATAAAAAATATTTCAAAAAACTCAATTTGTTGCTTGAAAACCCAATAAATTTCGTTTCCAAACGCCTGGGAAAAGAATTGAAAATTCAAAAAAACTATCAAATTTTTTTTACTTAAGAACCGCACTTCTTCGAAGAAAATAAGATATCGATGAACAAAATCTAAAAATAAATCAAGGAGCTGTGAGCAATTGAGTGCGGAAAAAAGTGTTGTTTATGAGATATTTTATAAACAAATTTTCGTTTGCATTGACTTTTGTTCTGTTCTGGAATTTTTTTCTGATCTGACTATTCGCTATTCTAATAGAAAAAAGAAAAAAAAAAATTTTAAACACTTAAAATACTCAAATTTGACTGTTAGTTCCTTCACTTAAATTGATCCAGCTTCAATATTTATTCATAAATTTTCTTCAGCAATACCTTATTATCTTTGTAGAAAAGCGATTCTTAAGTTAAAAGAATAAAAATAATTTTGTAGAATTTTTGTATTTTTTTCCTAGGCGATTAAAAAGGAAATTTCTTGCATTTTTGAGAAAAAATCGATATGTTTGAAATATTTTTGTTCATTGTATACTTATGTATACTATACATTGTGTAATTCTAAGCCGATTTGAAAACAATGCTCTACGTTATTATTTACTATTTAATGACCTTTCGATTCATATCTTGCTTGACACTATCTGACGATTATGAATTGAAATATGGCACAAAATGTAAGAGCACCTACCGAAAAAATGGCAAAAATTCATATTTAAAAAACGTTGCCATGAAAATATTTTTGATATCGATTTTTGAGATCACCAATCTAAACTACACTTAAAAATAGTTTCAGTAGAAATGGGTCATTTAATTAATTTTTTTTTTAACTAGTGATATCAGCTCTGAAATTTAAAAAGTTGGCAAATATATATTTTCAACGATTCGAGTTTTAGAACCATCTTTAGCAAGCCCTACAGCTGGATGGTACTTGAATCAGATATTCAAATCATTACCTGTAAAGTAAGTCACATTTTTATCAGTCTCAAAAACCTGACATGGTTTTGTTTGTTTGACAACTAAATTCTATGTAAAATTTATTAATACCGGAACCATTCTGACAAAATTGGTTTGACACAAGCCAATGTTGGGAAATAATTATTTAAGGAAAAGTAAAATTTTTGGGAAAAAAAATTTGGGACATTGAAAACATCCCTCTTTGGTTTTTATGGCATTTTTTGCAATAAAAATAGAAACCAAGTTTCTCTTGCCATAAATGGCAAGCTAGTGTTCAAGTTATTGCGCACTTTATAATCTCACTGTTACTATAATTTACTGATGTTTCGCAACTTAAGCTTTACAAAAGCCAAAAAGCTCGAATTTGAAGAATTTTTTTCAATAAGCTTAAAAACATACAGGGGTGCCACAGATTTCTAGCGATTTGTCAAATAGCGCGAAAATTTTCGCCATGCCACAGAACTTTGAGTGATTGCATTTTTTAAGCTTGTACACAAACCCTTTCGAACTCGATTGCGTTGGGTAGGCACCCCGCAAAAGTTAATTAGAGTAAGCCTTTTCATGCGTTTTTTATTTATATTTTGAAATGTAAGGTATTTGGTTACTTCTTTTTTAAACAAAACAATCGTTATATTCGAAGAGAAGGGAAGAAGCAAATCCTTAAGGAGACAATAAACTGCAGCCGGCTTGGTTCCTCATCCACCCTTTCATCGGACCTTCTTTCTTAATCAGACGATACACATACGTAGGCAAAATTCTGTAGGTAAAGTTACTGTTGCTAGAAAATAACCTTGGGCCCCGCTTTATGAAATTCAAACAATCGGAGGCTTGCCAGATTTAAGGTCAGTTTATTCCAGGCTGAAGCCACAACTACCCTGTCGCCCTTTGTGAAATTTCAGGCTAAGTCCTTATGTTTCTTCATAAAAGCGAAGAAGATATCGCTCGTGACATTTGTTCGATGCTTTCGCTACTTTAATTTATTGAAAATATAAACAATTCGGAAGATTAATAAAATTTACTAACATTTGAGCAGCTTCTCGTCATTATTTTGGCTTCGGCGTTGCCACTCGATTGGCAGCAATCGATTTACAAATTGCACAATAAATAAGCAAAATATCAACGCAAAAATTACTCCTAATAAATTTAATTTTTATATTCTGTATCAAAGGTATATTAAGTATTTAAGTAATAAGTATTAAGTATTTAAGTATTTATCAGAGTATATTAAGTTTGTGCAAAAGTATGTAACAGCCAGAAGGAATCATCTCTGATCCTATAAAGTATATATATTTTTGATCAGCATCAACAGCCGAGTCGATATAGCCATGTCCGTCTGTCCGTCCGTCCGTATGAACGAAGAGATCTCAGAGATGGTAGAAGTTTGACATGTAAGGTCATATCTCCCACAGTTTTGATGCTAGATTGTTTGTACCTTCTAGAGATATCTAGTATTCAAAATTATTTATCGATTTGCCGAAGGAATGATAAAGATCGGATGAACGGTACACAAGTTATGAACAAAAACTAGCGACTGAAAGGCTTTTTGCTCTCTTCTCCTCAGCTAAGGCATGCGTTCGGCTCGTATACGTGTAAATAGCAAAATGTCTTCGCCCCCAGGGGGTACTTGTGACCATCGCTGCTTTAAAGTTCATATAATGAACCTATGTGAGAAACAAATTGATTACAGAGTGCAAGGCAAAAATGCAATTGAAGCTGATAAGCACTAAGAACGACAGCCTTTATATGCTTTGATGCAGTGTATAAAAAGCTTAAGTAAAAGTAAAAAATCAAGCTCAGCTGTAGTTATAATTAAATATTCCAGCTGTAAGGAACGTTGAACAATCCATTTTGAAGTTAAAATGTTTACTTGTTGGAGAACTATATCAATATGGCTTTTTGCCTTGATTCTGCAAGTGAACTCATGTTTGGGACAGCCAACTCATTCGGCTTATTTTCCAGTAAATGATGTTTTTATGGGAAGTTGCTATTGTCGAAGACCAGAATGCCGACCCTTGATTGAATGCATATTTGGATAATCTAAAAAGTGAAATAACCGAAAAAAAACATTTTAATTAGACTGAGAAATCAAAATTTGAATTGCAATTTTGCCAGCTTGATTAAAATTTTTGCTGAAACTGTAAAAGCGTGTATTAATTCTTGATAAGACATTGCATTTTTTCCACAGTTGCTTGCAAAGGTTCTTTCGATAACCTGTTCCTAGCGATTACACTAGGGGCGTGGGGTTAGCAATTTACAAAGGTTAAACAATATTGTGTAATTGCTCTTGCCTTTTGTATAATGCAAGACTAATTCAAGTTGATGATTCTAGATGATTAGATCCAGATTTTAAAGAATGTGAGCTTTAAGTGGGTGAAAGTGCGCATTTGGACTATTTTTAGGCGTGCTTTATGAGAATCCTACATACTTAAATCGATTCTTTGAGGAAGTCAAGTTAAATTATAATTCAATATGAATTCTTAGCTCTCAAATAAGTTGTCCCAAACAATTCTGGTATTTTTTTAAGCGAAGATATACAAGCAATACCAAAATGCATGTGTTCGATATGACAACATTTTCTACTGCCCAAAGGTATGCAACGCTAAAAGCAGTACAGCAGGCTTGTCATGTGAATTAAATTCTAAGGAATATTTTCAACAACAGCCATAGCATACCTTTTCGCAGTAAAATATTTTGAACACTCGTTCTAAAATGAACTGTCTTTATTAAAAAAAAAATCGTAAAATTTATTGGGATAATTTATTTTAAAATTTGGAAAAAGTACTTTGCTATAGTATCAAAGAGAGTTTCCCATAGGCATTTTAAGCAACTTTATGCTCTAATTACCAAAAACCATACTGGACCTTGTTGCCTAGTGTTATTGAAAGTTAAAGGTTTTAAAGGTCAAAGCGCAATTAAAGATGCTAAGCACTTATAAAACTCATTTTATGTGAGACGAGGAAATACTCATTGTAGAAAATCAAACTGATAACAGATGATTGATTACCAATATTAAAAGACAAAGAATACAAAAAATATGTTTTTGCTATCAGCAAAAATACGGCACAGTAGCTTGATAATTACTTACACAGCAAAAGCTCAGTTTATTTCTTGATAAGCCAGCAAACTAAGAATATATTTGGATTTACTTATTGCAACTTAACTAATTATTTACAGCGACTAGACAGACACAATTTATATTTACAACTGAAAGCAAGCAACCACTCTCTGAAGATGAATTGCCTAAGGAGTATAGTTTTACTTTGGCTTACATTTCTGCTTATACTGGGAACAATCGCTGAAGATGCAGATATTAAAGTAATGGCAGAAATATCATTGGGCGGAAGGTGTCGTCGCATAATGAATGGTAAATGCCAACGACTCAGAATTCTAAGGACTCAGAATTCCAAGGACAATCAAAAATTAAAAATAATATGATAATACATATTTTGTATTTACAATCATTGTATATTACTTTGAAGATATGAGTACAAGAGATATTTCAAGTGATGCCAGATTGTTCATTTCATTTACAACATTCCACCATATCTCGCAGATAAACATGATTTCATTTAAGCTTGATATTAAAAATTTCAATTCAGTTCATATTTATAATAACTAGTTTATAGTTCGAATAAACTTCTTATAAACAAAATTCTAACTTATACCTTACTTCTTGTTAGTTAAATTAATCTTAGAAACTGAAACTGCTTTTGTCAGCGCATCAGCTACCATTTCTCCAGTTGGTATATACTTCAGTTTGACCATATTGTTTTCCAGCTTTTCTTGTATGAACTTTATTTTAATATCCATTTGCTTCGTTCTAGGAGAGTATGTGTTGTTGCGAGCAATGTGAAGTGCGCTTTTAATATCGCAATACAACACCATGGTTTGTGGAGTGGAGCCAAATAGATTCTTTATGGCACCAGACATGTCGCTGTCCAGTTGTCGCTAAGTAGACCAAGATATGGCTCCACCATGCGCGTTGAAGATGTGCCCAGATGTGGATCTTCATTGATCCATATCACCAGCCCAGTCAGCGTCACAATAGCCGACCAAGGCATTTCTATTGGCCTGATAACACAGTGCACCACAAAATTTTCATACCAATGAGACCAGCCAAATTTGAAAGGTACCTACGGTAGTTAAAAAATCCTGGCTGGGTTTGGGCTGATTGGCTAAGATTTTCTTGGAATGGCGTCTTGAAGTTTTCTGATTTTTTAAAAAAAATTTCTTGTTTTTAAAGTCTATATCTCATAAAGTGTTTGAAATTTTCTTTTACTGTGTTCAGCAATTTTGTAGCTCTTAACCAGGCCTAAAAATCATTTTTTTTGGACAGGCTCAAAAAAAAACCGTCTTCATTCTCAAAATCAGTAAAATGAACAAACATTCTACCTTTTCCATTGCTTTTTATAGAATTAAGCTTTACAATATGTAGTAGGATAGCTACGACATATTCAAATACTTATGGTCAGCCTAACGGCTTTTCCCTTTAACATTAACATAACTGTAACACTCATATAGATTGTCATCTCTTTCACACATACACCTATACCAGATCATTCTGGTGTGCGCCGCAGTCGAGAGTGGAAGTGTAAAATATAGAAAATAGAAATAGAAATTAAACGATATTAAACTAAACTACAACCTGACTCGTCTTTCCTCTCACAAATAAGACAAGAAGAAAGGTTTTTATGTTTTATAGCTTTAATATTTTAATTGGCTTCCATTGACATTCTCAATCTCTTTCGATATTGTTCACCGTCTGAGTCATGTTCGTCATCTGAGCTCGATAGGCAATCCCAAGACACATCACTTTCATCATTATCATCCTTATTTCCGTTGTCGTCTTTATCTTTACTAATCGAAATTTTCTGACTCCATCAACATACCTCGAAAAGCATAGAATATATTCTTTTTCCTTTGAACCTTTATTCCATTGGCATGCTTACTTGGTGAAAACGTTCGCCTTGCTCATCAGATTCTGTAGATAATTGCTTAGCGAACTCTTCTAGGGTGTTATTAAGGAAATGCAATTTCAGGGACATCCAAACGCCGATAGCTTGAAAAGATTTTAACATGTTTTTTACTAACACTTTAAAATTTTCATCACGCTTTTTTCCCAAAGCTTTTGTAATAACCACTTTCAGAGAGTTACAAGCAACTAGATTAGCATAAAGCACGCTTGTGAACTTCTCGCTTAATATAATTAATTTTCAAATGTCCGGTCCATTTAGTACACCTATTTTAAATTATTGTTATGTTTATAAAAATTGTCGCTTTATTCGTATCTACATTCTCGAAAACAATACTATATTGAATTGGTGGCGGTTTTCAAGATAAAATAAAAAAAACAATGGAAAAGGTAGAATTTTTGTACATTTTAGCGATTTTGAGCACGAAGACGTTTTTTTTGGGCTGGTCTAAAAAAGTATTTTTTAGGACTGGTTAAGAGCTACAAAATTGTTGAAGACAGTAAAGGAAAATTTCAAATAGTTTATGAGATATAGACTTTATAAACAATACATTTAAGAAAAAAAAATCAACAAACTTCAACAGTCCATTACAAGAAATCCTTAGCCAATCAGCCCAAACCCAGCCATGTTTTTGTACCCTTGCAAAGGGTACTATAATTTTGCCCAGAAGTTTGCAACGCAAATAAATATACATTTCCGACCCCATAAACTATATATATTCTTGATCAGGGCGACGAGCTGAGTCGATTGAGCTTTGTCCGTCCGTCTGTCTGTCTGTCCGTCTGTTTCTACGCAAACTAGTCTCTCAGTTTTAAAGCTATCGAGCTGAAATATTGCACAGAGTCTTCTTTTTACTGCACGCTGCTAGTATGTCGGAACCGACCGGATCGGATGACTAAATCTTATAGCTGTCCAGTTTGCCTTTCCAGGATTGCTTGAGAAGCGGCTCAACATGTTAACAGCAAAACATATATCCGGCTGTGTGTGCTGCATAGAGGAGCGACCCAATCGCCTCCATGTATGGTATATTCCTCCATCTTTTTCTTACTGCCTCCAACTCAGCCTTTGTGAGAGGTTCATTGGTGTAGGGACAGGATTGCAGTCATCCAAACTAAAATGCTTCAGTACACCTGCAATATATTCAGATTGATCAATTTCAAAATCGACCGCACACGCATTCCCAAAATCGACAAGGCTTCACCCATATCTTTCTTGTTGCAATGGCCAGATAACTCGAATTTTATTTCGTTAATCATCTTTTCGTCGTTTCCCAATATTAAGATGTTTGGGAGAGTTGACGTTATAGTAGGTTATATTAGGCTGCTTCCCAAACCAAAGCCTTTGTTCCAAACTCGGCTTGCTTGCTTTAGTCCATAAATGGATTTCCTCAGTCGGCATACCCTGCCAGTAAGGTCGTCAAACTCCTCAGGTTGTACCATATAAATTTTTTCTTCCAGTTCACCATTCAAAAACGCAGTCGCAGCATCCATTTGGTGTACTGACAATGTGTATTGTGCAGCCAGTGCAAGAAGAAGCCGAATTGAGTAATATCTTACAACAGGTGAAAAGGGGTCTGTGTAGTTGGGTAGTTGATGACTGTTTAGCTGATGTAAAAGTTCAAACAGATTTGCAACCAAATCGGAAAATGGTGAGCACCGAATCACAAACAGACCACATCTGGATAATAATTTATCTGAAATATGTAATTTCATAAAAAAATTGATTTTTGCATATTTTTATATGCAAATATTGTTCAATTTTAAATACAAATCAGAACTTAAATCCGATATGAGGTACAAAATATGCAAATATGCAAAATCCGATGTGTACTTATGAGAGAAAATGTTGAAGATGAAATATCGTTAATCAATACATGTCTCTGACATATAATGAACCTCAGTGAGATAACAAATTGATTCCAAAGTGCAATAATATAATTGAAGCTGATAAGCACTTATAATGACAGCCTTTGTAAGCTTTGTTTTTATTTATGCGAAGCTTAAGCGAAAGTAAAAACTCACACTCAGCAGTAGTAACAATTTATTTTTCCATCTGTAAGGAACGTTAAGCAATCCATTTTGAAGTTAAAATGTTGACTTCTTGGAGGACTCTATCAATGTGGCTTTTTACTTTGATTCTGCATATTGTCTTAAGTTTGGGACAGCGATTGGA
>JBAMBO010002111.1:0-105203 GCA_037044535.1 Lordiphosa magnipectinata | reverse complement strand
TCACTATGCGGGGATTTCCCTAAATGCCGTTCTATGCTCATATTTTTTTTGGGGGGTTCCCTTAAATATTCTTCACATAGATTCGTCATTTCAAGAGCTCAGTTGTCAAAATAGCTTTTTCTAGAATTTTATTTTTGAAGACACCTTTAAAAGTATGCCTAAAGGAAAGCAGTTCAGTATTCGGGAGAAGGAGAGAATTATTTTATTATCTGAACAAAATGTACCAAATCGTCAAATAGCAGCTCAGACAGGTTGTAATGAAAGTTCAGTGCGTCGATTTTTAAAAAAATATCGTGAGACAGGTGAAGTGGAAAGGAAGCAAGGATCGGGAATGAAAAAATGCACCACAGCACGAGAAGATCGTATTATCATGAAAACGAGCCTGCAGGATCGCTTTAAAAATGCAGCTGAGATAGCATCTGAGGTACGGCAACAATTTGCAAAGGATGTTTCGACCCGAACAATTCAACGTCGTTTAAATGAAGTGGGTTTAATGGCAAGGACACCTGCAAAAAAGCCACTCCTAAATAAAAGAATGAAGGAAAATCGGCTAAACTGGGCCAAGGAAAAAAAAATTGGAGTGATTCCGAATGGTCACGAGTCCTATTTTCGGATGAGTCCAAATTCAATCTCATTGGACCCGATGGCTCTTGCAAGGTGCGCCGTAGAAAGGGCGAACGATATTTGGAAAATTGCTGTGTGGGAACCGTTAAGCATTCACCATACATTATGATATGGGGATGCATATCTAAATATAAAACTGAATCAATTTTAATGATTCAGGGTATGGTGAACGCGGAAAAATATAAAGATATAATTTTAAGTGGAGTTGTGCCTAGCATTGAGGCAATAAGTGAGAAAGAAGAAGATCCTATTTTTCAAGATGATTCTGCACCTTGCCATCGGGCTCGATCTGTAAGTAATTCAGTGAGCTTTTGTTATTAAAACAACTTAATCAATTAATTTTGACCTTCTTCTTAACGAAGATAACAATTTTGAAGGAAGAATTGGGCATTAAGTCCCTAAATTGGCCCGGAAACAGCCCTGACCTCAACCCAATAGAGAATGTCTGGGCCCTTATGGCTGCGAAAATAAAAAAAAGGAAGCCTAAAACCATGGTAGAATTGAAGGATGTGATAGAAAAAGTATGGTTCGAGGATATCACTGAGGAATATTTAAGCGCTTTGTACAATTCGATGCCCAATAGGGTAAAATGTGTAATTAAAGCAAAAGGGGGTACTACAAAGTACTAATTTAAATTAAAAAAAAAAATTAACATTAATTTGATACAAAATATATATTAGATTATAGCAAATTAAGTATACTTTTGGAAAAAAATCATTATTTGTTGAGTATATGCACTATTATAATTATTATAATTTTTTTTCTAAAAGTTGTCATAATTATGAAAAGTCACCAAAATTAATATGGGTCTGGAAAAAAACCTTTTTCTAATAAACTAACATTCATAAAATAAAAATTGCTATGCACTTTTATTTAAAAATATTCCATTAATCAGTAAAAAAAAATAATTGGGCAATTCGGAAAACATTTATAGAAACCCCAAGCAAGAAAACATACAAGTATGTGAATATTTAGACTGCGGCTTTTTTTTGTGGCGCTGGGAGTAGCTGTCATAGGAACGATCAGTCGAAAAAGTAGTTCTAGTGAAAAAACTTTTTTATTTTCAATGGTAGCGTCTTTATGCTATCCAGTTATGAATATTATCATTTTCCACACAATTTTGGGAAGTTTGGTCAAAATCTGATGAATAGATCGTATAGCTGTCATGTAACAAACTGACAAGCAAATGGTCAAAGAAGAGCCGTCATCTTTTGTTGAGTTTGGGAAACAACTCAGCTAAGAATGTTCGACGAAAATCATTTCAAACCTTAATTTAATAAATAATAAAATATATACGGTTACACTGGAAAAAGGCATCTCTGACGAAGGAGGACTACTTGGCGGCGCTAAAATTCAATACAGGCAAAATAACTCATTGAAGTCACAATTTTTAACTTGTGATTTTTGGAACGTTAATCTCGAAAATCAAGTTCTAATATGTTCGTATGGATACCTTTTGGAGATATGCATTTTGTCAATATTTTCGTAAGGTACTCTTGCATTTGAAGCCATATCTCCAGTTAGAAACGTAAGATGTAGCCAAGCTTATGAAATTATTCATAAATACAACAAACAAGTAAAACAGTAGCTTAAAATGGGTTTGGTAGTTTAAATGCCACAATAATAAGTATTTTAAAATAAATTTATTTTTTCTCAAAATTTGTGTTTATTGTACACTCAAAAACCAATTCACACTTAAAAGCCCAAATTCGCCCTGAAAGTTAGAAATTCTTCGACAAAATCCGTCCTAATGCAATTCAACCTAGATTTTAGAAAAATATTTTCTAACAAATTAAGTTGTAGAGTAATTTTAATAAAGTTCTTAAATACAGAAGTTTTTTCGAAATTTAAGGTCGGTTTTATGGCCATTTTTTAAATATAGAAATATATTTATCTGCATGTACAGGACTTTTTAAAGAAAATATATTCATAAATACTGAAGCAGGGAAATATTTTAATTTAAAGATATATTGGGCCCTGTTCCGAATTCCGAGTCGATTTTCGTGTAAACTTTGTATTTCGAATGCAAGTTATATAAACGTACATATATGTATGTAAGTGACAAGTCAATCTGTGGTTACTATATTCCGTCGTCATTTTCTCACGAATTGAATTCACTTTAGATTGAGCAGTCGGTTTCAGCTGCTCAAACAATTCCGAGTTTTCATATGCCTGATCTAGTAACCATATGAATAATTGTCACCTTCTAAACAACGTTATTAAATTCGACTGCAAAATGCAAGCGTTTACACGAAAATCAACTCGAAATTCGGAACAGACCCGGTAATGCTTGAAGGGATATCAGACGTTTTTAATCTTATCGATAATTTGCCAGCTCTTCTTCAAACTCTCTTTTGACAAATATTTTTGACTAACTTTTGTCGGGTTCTTCAGCTCATTCAGTTCCCATAATTGAATAAAATTTAAATCGAATGAAATATAGTTTTAGTGATGCCTCAGATGCCTTTACACTTGTCATATATTTCTAAAGTCGGTTGTGAAAGTTCTTTAAAGAGAAACTTTTGTTAAATAAAACCAGACCTATATCACAAATCATCAACAATTTTCTAAATACTTGGAGATATTTGCTTTGCTATTTCACTATCGTCAGAGAAACTCTTTAGAGAAATATGACAAGCGTAAAGTCAGCTTTAGGTGAAGATTGGGCTGTCACAATGAAAGCTATACCCATTAATTGTCTATTGTTTTCCAAGCCAACAAATTGTACAATATTGTAAGCTGAAGAAGGGATAAAAGCTGAAAGCTGACTTGCTGAAAAATTGCTTAAATTCAATGATTCTGATGGGTCCGAAGGTGCTGCAGAATCGTTGTTCTTTTCACCTGCCCCTTTCTCTGTGTTGACCCACCTTAGTCCGTTCCAGTTCATGCGTAGTTTGTACAAATTAAAATTCATATCCGTAAACGATCTCATTTCCAAATCATCCAGCTGCGAGTATGCAATTTTCAAATCAATATTCATATCCGGATTCAGCTTATTGGCCAAACTGTCGACCACGGCATTGAAGGACTCTAGCTTCTCGCACGAGAGCTCCACATGATTGAACGATTTGCCTGTCTCACATGTACACGGTGAGATCTCCGGACGCACCGAACACTGGAGCGTGGCAATATGAAAAACGGCATATACCAGGGAAGTCATTTTGCGGGGAGGTTTATAATACAACTTTTACACAGAATTTCTTTCACAATTTTCACATGCACCAAAGGACGCGCGAACTGTTAGCAAGGGTCGTTGGTTTTCCGAGCTGTTTTTTTTTTATTGGGAAAATTTCACACTTTTCACATATGTGCGGGAGTTTCCATTCTTGGGTTTTTGTGTTTTGTGGTGAATTCTATGAATTTTGATCACTTTAGAGCGGCTACTGCGGCGGCGTCAAATTTCCAAAAAATGTAACGGCACTCGCAAGAAGACACACGCCTCCAACTGGGGGAGTGGGATCTCCTCTCTCTGTGTGTGTGTGTGTGTATCTCGCTCGCTCAATCGTTCAGTTGACCTGCTGACACACACATCTCAATATATAATCTTCTAAAAAAAATTGAATTGTTGATTTGTTTTCGAAAAAAACGCGAGTATCGGACTTAGCGGAGCTGAGATGCGACTGTCTGTATATGGGTGAGCCGAAGTCGAAGTAAAAGTCGATGGCTGGTCAAACGATTTCTAGCCCGAAGATCACGTCTTTATTCCTACACGGTTCGTTTGCGACTGGGAATGAAGATTGAAATCGCTGAGGATCGATCTGACATCTGTTTGTTGTTGTGATGAGTATGGGTGCTGCTGCTGCCGCTGCGGCTGGCGTCGCGTCGCTGCTGACGCTGCCGTCGCTGTCGCTCTTTTGCTTTTGCTCTTGCGATGGCTAGAACTTTAAGCGCGTTTTTGGTCGCCTGGTATTGGCCTATTGCTACCTAGGCACTCCGTATAATTGTCCACAACACTCAATTACAAGTGTTCCTGTTTGACTAGGACGGCGCCAGGCATCAATCTCAATCTGCTGCAGCAGCCGGCGCCGGCTGCATTGTGCGTGCCTCGAGAGATGCCCCCCCTTTGAGCATGATGCTGGGAGTTGGCACAGACGCAGAGCCAGAGCCACATGTGCATGTAAGTCGCTGTCGCTGTCGCTGTCAACATCGAGGGGGCATCATTATGATCTTACACACACAATGTATGAGCGAGCATACACACACTTATGTATGTATGTATGTGCCTGCTGCATGCTACTTTTACGCACTGCTGATAAATTGTCCTTTACATACACACACATGGGACGTGGGACGTGGGACGCGGGACTTGGGACAGCCAGAGCCACATGCGTTTTTACAATCTCGAAGAAATCTCCGAGAATGTTTTTAATTATGACGTTCCGTTCCACTGAGAGCTGAAGATCTGGTCATTAATTCAATTGAATGGAGCCGGCTTGTTATGATTACTGTTGATGGCGCTGAGAGAACTGCTCCCAGGATTGCGGACTGGTGGTTTTGGGAAGTGACAATACACCATGCTTGTAGGTTTGTCGTTGAAAATTTTCCATTATAGCCATGCGGCGACGCTTCACTGCCACCGGGCCCGCCCCGCGCTTCCACATCCAACAGCCCATGCATCAAAGTCTTCAGCTTTAATTTATTTTGAGTTCTGGCGCATACATAATTAACCAAAGCCCCTTAAATGCTGCAGTGCTGCAAATTCCACGCATACCCCGGGTCCAGACCCAGGCCAGAATGCGCGTGCCAGCCAAGTGCTTGTCATTTAGTTGGCAGAAAACAGGGGCGGACTGGAAGGGTGCGGAAGGGGGGGCCACCAAAAATATGGATTAGCAGTTCGAGTTTATTTGATTAGATCTTCGATTCGACAAATGATGTAGAAGTCATAATATTGTACAAAAAGAAAAATGTATAATTCTTCTTTTTACTTTTTTGGAAATTTAGAACTTAAACATTTTTGATTTTTAAGTTCTAAAAATTAAGTTTAATCTTCGAGAAGTATGGAGTTGAGATGGGAGCGGAAAGGAAATTCAATCCCGAACCCAAATTTTCAATTCAATTCCGTCCGTTCCGATTAAATACTTTTTTTTTTTAAATTTATAGAATTGACATATTTTTTGTATTCAAGAAGAAGAGAACGGCTTAAAATAATGGTTACATATACATATACTACGTTTATGCTTGCAAAAAACCATGATTGCAAATCATGGTTCTTTTCTACACATGTGTATTTTGACTATGGTTTTTGAGAAGAACCATGATTTTTTATACAAAACAGTCTGGCAGCACCTCTTCAAAAGAACAGCTGTTCTGTCAGTGAAACAAATGTAAATTGCAAAAAGGGAATGCAATGGAAGCCACTGGACAGCATAAGAAGCACTGAGCAAGTAAAAACAAAGTTGCGGGCGCTCAGAAGAAATTATATGAAGTCCTGAGGCTATCATGGGCAGGCGTCGCGACGCGTCGCCAGACTCCAAGTAATAACAGTTTAAACTCAATGCAATTTATTAATAATTCTTTAATTTTAGATAAAAACGAGAAAGGAAAGCTAACTTTGTCCTTGCCGAAGTTTTAATACTCTTGAAAAAGCTCTCTTCAAAAGTTAGCGATTTCTACCAAACTTCGCAGATCAGTTTGAAAACATATAATTTTTATAGTGACCGAGTTTAAGAACGCTAACATTGAAAACAAAAAAGTTTTTCTCACAAAAACCCATTTTCCGATAGAACATTTCTATGGCAGCTACAAAAATTAGTCATCCGATCCGGGTGGTTCCGACATATTTGCAGTGTTCAGTAAAAAGAAGACTCTGTGCAAATGTTAAGCTCGATAGCTTCAAAACTGAGGGACTAGTTCGCGTAAAAACAGAAAGACGGACAGACGGACGGACAAAGCTCAATCGACTCAGCTCGTCATGCGGATCAAGAATATATATACTTTATGTGGTCGGAGATGATTCCTTCTATGAGTTGCAAACTCCTGGGCAAAATTATAATACACTTTTCAAGTGTACAATAACGTATTGCAAGTGCTAGTAGACATTTCAAAAGACCTCAAAAATGGTTTTGATTCTGGATTTGCATAGAAATTTGATGGCATTTAGCCTGGTCTCCATGCGCTTCTTTCTTCACTTCAGAAGATTAAGTACTTACTTTGATATCCGCCTATGTTGTTGAATAAAAAACAATTGCTTATTATTTCCTTCCATTTTAAATCCTTGGAATTGTTAATTTTTTTTAACAACTCATCAGCTGAGTGTGCTGCCACCTTATTTTGAAATTTTTAAAAGTGGCATCTCATTGCAGAAATATCATGGTTCTTATAAAAAAGCATAAACATAGTAATAGATGGGGTCGAATCCTGTTAATTCGAACTCTAGATAATTCGAACTACCCCCATAAGTCAAACTATTTTCCTGTCCGAAAAGTCTGTTCTTTTTGGAATCCAAATTATCAAGCAACGATCTTAGAATGGTTATCATAGGTTCAAAAATTAAACAAATTTTGTTTTTGATTTTATTTAATTCGATTATTTTTTTTGGGTCTGTTAAGAGTTCGAATTAACGGCTTCGCCCCGTATTTAACTTTGTGATAATATGTAAAAAAAACTTCGAAATTCCTTGGTTATTTTTAATAAGGAACATTATCTTTTCAATGTAGGCGAGTGCGTATTTCTTCCAGTATTCTACTAGATGTAGAGAACACCCTCTCGCTAGTGGCGACACATTTAAAACTTAATGTTTTTTTAATAAAAATTTATTGGCTCAGAAATGACATCAGTGCACATTGGTGAATTATCGGCGAATTCAGAAAACTAAACAACTCAGGTTGCATATTCTTTTCGTTATTCAATTTCTTAATAACTTTAAACATTCCTCTTATCATGCAATGGACCTCATTACGAGTTTCCTCATAAAAGTCACTCAATTCCCTAAAAGGGGAGTTCAAAAATAAAGCAACTTAATGAAAAGCGTTTCGTTAAGGCTTTTTTACATACGGTTTTGATTTGTCATATAACACGTGAGCCAAACAAATTTTCAGAAAAATGGTTAATTACTTTTTTATACCTACCTTATGCCTAGCATAGTCATAAATTCATAAATTCATAAATTATTATAACTTTATCTCAGCTCAAACACTCGGAGCATTCTTTA
The DNA here is from genome assembly GCA_037044535.1 of Lordiphosa magnipectinata. NCBI lineage: Eukaryota > Metazoa > Arthropoda > Insecta > Diptera > Drosophilidae > Lordiphosa > Lordiphosa magnipectinata. The sequence goes on along the minus strand of JBAMBO010002111.1, from coordinate 97,429 downwards.
TACAGCAATAAAAAGTTGACAACTTGTTAAAAAAACCGAAGTCTATGTTTGACAACCTTTTTACATCATTTCTCGCAATCAATATTACTTGAAATTCAGTAAAGGACTCCATAATACTATCGAGAAAATAAAATTTGTAGTTCCACCAAGTTTCGACATTCTGTTTAAGAGATTTTGAAAGCTTTTTATTTAGCTCCGAGTGCTTAAAATGAACTACCAAAGATTTCGAATCTAACAAAAAACTAAACTAGACTCTTAAGTTCTGATACAAGCACCTTTTGTAAGCGTCGCCTCATACCCAGTTTTTCGAATAAAGCCTAGAAATGGTAAAAAAAATGGTTCAATTCGTGGTTTTTTGGCTGTCGAGTACCATCTTTTAGGGACATGCAATAGCCCATTTTACCAACATAAAAATCGATCCCTTTTGGAGCCCAATTGACGAAAAATTTTTAAAACCCTATCCGTATTTGCTGAATTTTGTATATTTTTATCTTCAGCCATACAAAAATAAGTTAAAATTGTTGTCGCTGTGTGTTGCAAGTATAAAAGTACCCATAAAACGCGAACCTAGGCTAAACTGAATATGAGGTGATACTTACAGATGTTCCTTGTATTCGAATTTTAGGGTCCAATGCTGGATTTTTCATAAAGATTGTAAAGGACATAAAGATCTCTGAAATTTTCATAAAGATCGGTTTATAAGAATATCACATTTTGTCGTATATTTAGGATAGGTGCCTGTCGATAAAAAAAAAAAAATATGTTGCCTACTTTTCGGGTTTACTTCAAATTTTGTCACATTAACATTAAGAAAGGCTATTAAACATTTCTTCAGCTGAGTAGCGGGTATATCGAAGTCGGTCAGGCTCGACTTTAACTTACGCTCTCGTCATTGCATTATACTGAGGGTCTAGTGTCGCGCTTTTCTATTTTACACAACACTTGTTTTCCTCTTTTTTTGAAAGCTTACGATGTCCCCCAAAACTAAGTGCCAGCTTTGCAGTCCATTTGACGCACTCAGAACCGAAACTGTACCGGTACAATTAGGGAATTGGAAATGTTCAGTTTCTTTTCTGTTCCAAGAAGATCGGTTCTCGGATACCGGTATATAAAAAATTAAAAGTATCGGTTCCGGTTCCGAAAATAGTTTAAGTTTTACATCCTGCAAAATCTGAAATCATGTCTATTTAGTCAAATTTTCATCAAATTTTCTTTTCTGACAAAATGGGTTTTCCCAGATTTCTAAATGCTTAGAATCAAGAGAAGCATCTTAAATGTTAGTTTTAATTTAAACTTTTCTATATATTCGATAAAACAAAAATTTTAAATATTTTTCGAATTAGACTAAAACGCTGGAAAATGGATTTTTTTATGTTTGATAATAATCTGGATAACCTAGTTCAATGAACTGTTCTACTTAATTTTTCCCATTATACCTCGATTTCTTTTAGGGTCCCGGTTCTTTTGTAATCATCTCATTTTTGACCCTATTTGCCGCAGTCCGTCCCTGCCAATTCTTTTCTTCTGCTTTTGCGAGTGCAATTTAAATATGGCATCGCCCCCGCAACAGTTACCCGTGGACCCCATTTAGCATGGTTATTTTTAGTCGATCCATGGAGTATTATCAAAATACTATAATTACGTAGTCGGGTTATTTATAAAATCCCAATCACACAAGAATTCATATGAAAAAAGAAAGTGACAAAATATTCATAATTAATATTTATTCGTACATGTTTTCTTTCGCGTTTTGCACATAAATATTCTCAACAGTTTTTTATGTCACATTTTTCGTGTTTTGATTGCAGGTGACAACAACAAAAACAACAACAACAAGAAGAGTGGCGTGGGCAGGTCCATTATCCAAATCATGCGAAAGACAATTTCGTGGAAATGCCAATAGTTGTTCTTGTTGCTGTAATGGTTCTGTTTTCCACATAGGCCACTCGAGCGACTGCAAAATTCCACAACCCAACCAGATCCATCATCAGCAATCATGTGCCATCGGCTCACGTCAATCAATGGGCGCCGGCTAAAATATTTGGCTGGAATTCGGCTGTCGTCATGGCTCTTCTGTCGCTGGTGGTCATTGTGGCGTCATTCGACCCAAAGACGCCACCGCCATTTGGACAATTGGCAGCGCAGCATTGTTGCTTTGTCGTTGTCCCAGACAAATAGTTTGAAAAAGGTTTCGCTATATGGATTGTGAATATATCTCAGACGTATTACTATTAGATCTATGTAATATAATTGAAGCCAGTGCTAACATTCCATATGATCGCCGTCTTGTATCGTTGCCGATTTCTTCTCCTCGGTTTAAACAGAACTTATCTTAACTAAATTAAATACAATGTATGCTTTTTAAAGTAAAATGTACAACAAGCACTAAGTGGTGATCGGCTTTAAATGCCTACTTCTGTTCGGCAAACTTGGCGATCTGTGGATATTTGCTCGACTTGTAGTCGACATCCTGTTTGATACGTTCGCGGGTATTATTTCGCACCGCCTCCGTGTACGAGGCCTGGATGCCAGCATCGTTCGCAATGGCGGTCATCACAGCATCTGCACTAATCGAGGAACTGGCGGCGGCTGAGCCATGGCTAGCACCCAGACCGGCGCTCTGCAGGGCACGCTGTACACCGCTTGCAATGAGACACTCAACGGTAGCCGATGGCTTCTCCACCGTTTGGATAATCTTACGGCGTTTGGCGGACATGCCCGATATGTAGGCATCCGAATAGGGCGGCTGGGGGCGATTGTTCTGGTGATGAGAGAATATTTGTAATAAAACGGCTCGAAATTGGACACTAAATAATACCTCGCTCTGGGTCTGTAAGTCACGCGTTATCACAGGCAACCAGTCATTGGCGAAATTGATATGCCAGGGCTCAGAGCCGACATTCACCGAGGGCAGAGATGTCTCCACTTCGGAATTACTGTTGCTGCTGTTGCTGTTGCTACTGCCACTACCGCCTGCCACTTCGGCCATTTCGATGTCATTGTCGAGCGTCTGCGTCTGCTGTAAATTGAAAGCCGGCGGCGGGGCCACAAAAGGCTGCGGTTAGTTAAGCTTTAGAACTGGCTGAGCGCACCTTTTGGTACTTACCGCTACGACTGTGGGAAGAGCGGATTGCGTACTACGCAACACAAGAAACTGTTGTGCATCTACCGTATCCGTTTGGGTAGGAATTGTGGGATCAGTGTAGATGCACAAAAAGTCTACAGCTTCAGTGCGGAAATCTAAGAAGAAATGTGATCAGTAATGTAAAGAATGGGTAAACAGTTCCTACACTTACTTGAGCGTAATGAAACCCAAAGCAGCCGCATAAACTGACGCCAATAGAGCTCGGCATTGGCGCTGCCCAGGCACAGGAAGAGCACGCTATAGAGTCGTTTGCGAAACTGCTCACAAATCTGCTCGAGACGTTGCTCAAATTGGCCGCGTCCTGTTCCAACGGTGATCTCAGAGTCGGGTGCTGCGCTGCACAGTTCGATAATCAGGCGTAAACTCTGTCGCAGGATATTGCATACAGAGTCACGGGCATTGTACTCGAGTCGCTCGTACTGCGTCAAATAGATGAGGCTGTCGCCGAACCATTCCAGGGCACGACCAATGGCGGCGGGAATCGTCTGCTCGTTGATGGGTGACCCGTCAAAAACGCTGTCGTTGAGGAAGCTGCGTAGCTGGGTACGCAAGCTGGTAGCCTCGTTTGTTGGCGACAGCAACTGTGGCGAAGAGGTTGTGACCGGCGGCGGGACCACTTCATTGGATGTGGAGGATACGGGTGCCGTTGCACTGGTCGCGCTGGTGGCTGTTGCGGCTCCTTCCGCGACGACGGCGACGACGGCGCTGCCTGCCAGAGCTGTTTGCGCATTATTTCTCAGATTATTAAGCAAAATATTAGTAGGGAATTGTCTCGACAAGCGGCTGGTGTTTCGGCGGGCGGTCAGTACGCCTGCGTTGGTGCTGCCACCACCAACGAAGGCCGCAAGCCGCTCGCGGTTGATGGCCGATGACGCTCCCATTGGGCGCCCACGCCGGGCTAATTGTATGCGCCCATTGGCGCTGCCACCACCAACAATGGCGACGGGCGCCCCCTGAGCCTGGGCCCTGCTCAGACTTGCGGATCGTTGACGCCCCGACGGCCACGTTGAGTGTGCGGCGCCATTGCCGCGTTGAATGCGATTTGAGATGACTAAATGATGACACGGATAGAATGCAAATTGAGATGACAGAGATGGAAACCAGTTGAAAGTTATCATGCCAAGGAAAATGTCAAATCGTATTATTCCTTTTATTTTCTAAAATGTGCTTTTTTCGTTCCAAAGGCCATATGAACAAAAGCTGTACTTTCTTACATTTTGTCTGTGTCTGTCTTACATACCGTATGAAAGCTAACTTTACGTACACTAATAAAGTTCTACAATTCGGTCAGGTATATGCACTAGCTTAGTAGGATCCACCAGACACCAAAAACGGCTGAAGCCGTACATTTTTCTACTAAAAGGAGAACGCTAACACGCAGCCAAGTTCTCAATTCCACTTCCACAAAAATTTTGTGATTTAAAACCGCTTTTAGTACTAGATTTCTCTAAATCACTAAACTTTTGTGGAAGTGGAATTGAGAACATTTCTAACTAATGCATAATCCACAATTATCAGAGCTTTTGAACCGTCTCGGCGAAATTCGAAAAATGTGTCTTCCAACGAATGCCCCTTGCAAAAAAAATCTTAGTTTTGTAGGTATGGGTGCTTTATAAGCAGATTATGTAACATTTTTTTTTTGGTATAATTACCACCTTTTATATTTCTAATTTTGGCTACTTTAAGTGTTTGAATTGTCATTGTAAAACTTATCTCGACAAATTGATTGTGCCAGTAAGCGTCTTTCAAATCTAGACTACAAATGAACATAGCTTTGGGTAGCCTTATTAGAATTCCATAGATATGGGGCAAGGGATAAGGCATCCTTTTTCGTGTGCAAAATTTACTTTTCTATTATCCAGACATAGGCTTCTGTACCAGGACTACTGGTGATGACCAAGCGCCATCAGATTCATGAATGACACCCAATTTCAGCATCCTATTCTACCGCTGGAGAAACGGAAAAATTGCGTTGTATCACCGACTTTGCACACACATCAACAGAGAAACAGCAATCGATGAAAACTACTCCATGACGACTTGCAGTTTTTCTAGTTTAGTCCTCGTTTAAACGTGAGAATCTGACGATTTCTCTGTTAATTGCATGGTGTGTGCCAATAGATGCCAAAATCAATTCCTTTTTTTTTTTACATTATACGAAGATTTTGAATATCAAGCTAACGTTCGGTAAAATCTGCGGATAAAGTGCCTAGTTATAGATAGATGCAACGAACCCTTCTTATAGTTCTATTTCAGAGTCCGGCGCGTCCCTATCTAATGTGTATCCAACAGCGCTCTGCGGCAGCGACGCGTTACGACGTCGACACACCGACAGCATACGGAGCTTATACTGCTCTCTTTTGCAACAACAAAGATGTGCTAAATGAGCACGCTCTTTCGTGGCTAAATACACACACACAACGCCAAAATGAGCATGTGTGTTTTGCCGGCCCATGTTCTATTTACAGCAGAGTTTCCCGTGGGGAACGACCACATTCGGTTATACACACGCATATCAACCGAATGCCTGCCGAAGTCATTGCCCACCTAGCATTTGGAAGATCATTTTAACAAGAATCACCTTGACGAGTCTTTTTCGAGCCTTTTTGATGATTAAAAAGAGATTTATTTCATGTGCGATCTAAGAAAGACTCGAAAATGAGTCATGCTTATGCCCAAAACGTGATTTGTTTAAATACGACGAAAAAGACTCGCAAATGATTGGAAATACGACTCGAAATGAGTCGAAACTGATCAGAAAAACAGGTAATAAACGACTCTTCAAGAAGAGTAAACCAAAGTATTGTTTATGATCAGAAAACAAGTGCAAATATGACAATTATAATCAGACACAGGATTCGAAGAAGACTCAATGTGATCAAAAATTTCAAGAAATAACGCAAAAAACGCTCTTGTGAATGCTTCGCATTTCAAAATTAACGGGCACTAAGCTCGCTCAAACGTTTCAAGCTTTTGCACTTAGAAAGTTCAGCCTCAAAGCTTAAGCATCACCACCAGAAAGTTGAAAGCACTCATTGCTTGTCTATTTTTGCTTTCATTGCTTTTAGCAGTTCCCAACTGATCTAAGCAATGATTGTATGGAGAGGCAGTTAACAATTATGCTTTCTTCAGCGAAAAGCCTACTGAAGAGTCGTTAGGGATAACGATGAAACAGTTCTGTACAGGCAACCAGCTCTTTCTGGTGATTACAATGCACAAGTTGTTTACAGTTGTGAACAAACGCAACTTTTTCGGACCTAGAGCCAGCTAAACTCACTAATTAAAGGAACTCAAATGTTGTGTGAACAGAATTAAGAAAAATTACGACGAAAATTGAAGTTTGTGTTATTTTTAAATTAACTGGGAGTGGGTCGCTCTGCTCGATCAGCAGTCTTTAAAGGCTGCCAATTAATACGAAAGCTGCTTGAATATGATAGCTATTTTTATTAAGCATTTTTACTGAGTGACGTCAATGTTAGTTCAACTATTCAATGTATAAAGAGGCCTATTTACGCAGACTCCACAGCTGCAAACATTCAAAATGTTTCAATTCTGGCGAAACAGTTAAGTTATTCTTCCCTCAATTTTTGTATTGAGTAAACTTGTGATTTCACATTTTCGTAAAAGTGTTAAAGTAGACCAGGCTAAAAACATAAATGTTGACCCTCAAATTGTTTCCAAACGAAAAGATTTAAAAAAACATTCCGACGTGAAAGCGAGACCAATGGAAATCAAGGTATAATATCCTAATTTTCTCTGATCGGGGATAGAAAATTGAGAATTAAATTTTATTAAAAATCTGACGAAAGCAAAACCCATATCATTATAAAAGGTAAAAACAGACACTTGAGTAAACGCGTTTACATGCGTTTCAAATTTTCAGAATCTTAAAACACCATATATATATCAGGACTGTTTCCGTTTTCGAATCAGATTAATCGGAATTGGTAAGAGTTGCGATATCTAAGAAACGATTAAAAAAGTCCGTCGAATCTTTTTGCCATTAAGAGGATCGAATGAAGATAAATGGGAGTTTGAAGTTAAAAGCCCAATAATACAGCCGATTTTTGGAAGCGAGAAAATTTAACAATTCTGATTCCGCATGAATTGATCGAAGTTGAAAACGGGAACAGGCCTGTATAATTTACCTTTAGTTTAACTTTCAGACCACATTAAAAGTAGTTTAAAATATTACCGATCGTTATTTAGAATAACAATTATAAAAAATTCGATTTTATGATTGAGACGATACAAATATCCCTATCTATCGTTAAAAAGATATCGATTATCGCAATTGATATAACGATTTATCGATACGATATTGACAATATCGTCTTAAAAATTAAGATTTGATTCGCGGACCAATTTTTTTTAGCATCGAATTTTTATCCTGGTGGATTTGATTGGAGTCTGGTTTCCAAAATTGCTGGCTCGCCTCGAGATATTATTTAATCCCGAAAGAAAGTAAGGTAAGGTAAACAGCTTCTACTTAAATCTGTAGGCTTGTATAGACTTTTTTTGGAGGTGCATTTCAATTCTACTCTAATCAATAAAATACTCTATAATAGTTTGCACCGTAAAATTGTTCAGAATAATATTTGTATTCTCCGATTTGGGTTCGGTTCGTTCATAAGAATCATAAAATCCAGACCGAAACTTTTTAAAAACGTAAAAGTTTTTATTACCAGAAGTAAGCTCATGACCCTTATGATAGGGTGCAATTGGCTGATATCTTAAAAAAAAGAATAGAAACGATTGCCATTCGGAATCGATTTCATTTTGAGGTTGCCCCTTTCAGTATATAGAAATAGACTTAAACCAAATCACATTCAATCACCAGCCTCTTGGCAACAATTATTGGTTTCGTTTTTTTTTTTTAATACCAGTTTCCATCTCTGTTAAGTTAATGAGGATGAAAAAGCGTGCAGTGTGTTGTCGGATAGCCGTGTTGGGGCCCTAGTCAAGGCGTTATGACTTTGGCAACAGTTAAGCTTTACTTACCCAAGTGTTCACGCTGTGCTGGAATTCCACCGAAAAGTGCACGATCCGCCAAGAAATCTCTTGTTGGTGGAGGAATTGCGCTTCCAGGTGCCGTGTTTGTGCTGCGATTGTTGTTGTTATTATTGTTGTTGTTGTGGGGCAGAGGCTCCGGCTCGCGAATGTGATGGCTATTGCAGGGCAGGAAGCGATCAAAAGCGGTGTGTGTGGGTGCAATGCGTCCGCCCCAGTTGTTGTTTCCGCCAATCTGAATCTGGGGACGGGAAGTGGAACGAGTCTGTGTGGCCGTAGTGGGCAAAGTGCTGGCTCGCGGTTCTCGCCCAGTGGAGGTTGAAGCACCTGCAGCTGGTGGTGCTCCTCCAGGGGCAGCTGCAGCTGCAGTAGTTTCTCCATTATTCGTTCCAGCTCCATTTTCAGTGGTTGATGTGGCAGCTGCTGCTGTTGCTGGAGCTCCAGCAGCTGCTGGACGCACTGCAGCAGTCATTACATGCACAGGCAAGTTAATCGACATGATATTGGGTGAATTGAACTCCACATGCACATCGCCATCGTTGGTGGCACTGTTCACCACAGCCTGGATTAGGCGTGCCATCTGAACCTGAGGATCTGAAACAAAAGAAGTATTTAGAGGACGAGCTCAAGTCTGTGGGGTGAACGGGGCAGAGGGGTGTTATTGGCGAAATAACGTGGCAATTGTAGCTTAGATAAATGGCAAGCTTAGATATCAATTAACAAAATCAAGATGCGAGGGCAATTTGGACAAAACAAAAACGGTCAAACAAAGCAAACATACTGGGTGGTGGCAAGGGTATAGGCATATAGAGACGCAGCCTTGGTGCGGCTCGTTGTTCGTGGTCATCTAGAAAATCGACAACGTTTAAGGTTTACTCTAGTCAAGGAGGAACTCTCATTTGAGTGGATGAAATCAGTTTTGTTACTTACCCATTTCGGGTAGTGGCTGCTGAGCGCCGGGGCCAGTTGCATTAGGTGCCACCATGGGTTCATCTACAGGATCCTCCACGCTGAAATTGGCGGCAGCAGCAGCAGCTGCAGAGGTAGCTGCTGAGGATTCTCCTGTGCCAGACACACGGCCATCTCTTTCAGCCGCCCCCCAAGCTCTACGGGCCTCGGCAAAGATGTCTGTGGAAGTCTCAGGAACTCGATTAGGAGCTGAAGATGCCTGAGGCGGAGCGGTCAGGGAGTTGAACAGCTGCTGGGCACTGGCCAAGACATTTTGTTCGGCTAAGGTGACCTGAGCATTGCCAGGCGCCTGTGGGTTGATCTCGGCGATCGGCGATGCCACTAGATTTGGCGTAAAAATGTTATTGGATCGAATGTAGCCACTCTGCTCGACAAGAATCGGACGGCAGGTGAGTACACGTGGACCAGGCTGAGAGAGATCCAGCATTAGGTCAGAGATGGCGTGCTGGGCATGCGATAGGTAATGGAAGGCCTCTGACACACGATCAAAGATGCGTTGTGCATTCTCCCGTCCAGTGGTGTCCTACAGGAAGAAGAAATTTAAAAAGAAAATCAGTTAATTTGTGGTGGAACAAGAAAACGTGTAGAAAATGTTCTTAAGGTTCAAATAAACAAACCATTAGCCAGAACCGAACAGATTTAAAGTATTTGACTGCATAATCTTACAGCTTAACTTTCATCTAAAACACATTGAATGTTTTCACGGAAGATTCTTTCAGACAACAAGATGGTGGCAAAGTTTTTTAGGGTGTTCACATTTCAAGATTTAGTTCCTGCATTTTGTGCTCCAAATAATATAATAGATTTCCAACAGCCGACTGAAAAAGCAGTGGGTACTGAGGGGTCAAGTGGTGAAAATAAGAACAAATGGCTTGATAAAAAACCATCAAATAGGCTTATTTGAGAGATGCTAACTTTGATATCATGTGCTGTCATCGATTAAAAGGCATCATCTTACATTTCAGTGTGAATCATTGGCAACGTTAGTTTAGGTAGCGATGCTAGAAGCGTTGAAGCTTCTTCACTTAGGGCCGTTTTCTCATGTTTTTGCTCAAATCGAAATCCATCTAGATTTTGCAACTAGGTGGTTTTTGTGCAATTGGTCGTCTCATGTAGGTTGATTATAAATTCGGGCATTTACACCACGGTCACAGCGGGAGGGCTGGAATGGTATAATACTAGGTTGGCTCTGCACTCGGCTGATTATTGTTCTTTTTACTGCGCGCCAATTTTAGAAATTAAAGCAAGAATTTTACAGAGAAGGAAAAGGTTTTTCTTTTGGGACGACTTGTTACTATGACTATGATTGCGTATGGAACCATAGTTTAAGTTTTTAATCCTGTAAAATCTTTAATGATGGCTATTTTTATCAAAATTTAGCCAAATTATTTGGATGTGTAAACTAAGCTTAAGCAATGAACTAGGGGAATCAGAATGTGCATCTGTAATTTCAGCAATATCTGCAGGTGTTTTTGTATATGAAGATGCTGAACGCTTTCTTCCTCATCAACTGAGCAACAGCTTCTACAGTAGTCATTGTGTTTGATACCAAGTCTCGCGGAATGCCTCTCTATAAGACAATGCCCTGTGAGAATTACTACGAGTAGGGAGGCATTCTGCATGCCTATAAGCAAAAGCATTAAAGGAACTGGGCGGAAGTGCCAAGTCTAGCGAGCCGGTCGGCTATCTCGTTGCCTTCAATTTTGCGTTGTCCAGGCACACAAGATGTATTTTAAAGTGCTGAGCCACCTCAGTCACAGATTTGCGGCACTCAGTAAGTGTTTGAGCATTGTTCGGATTGCCGTCAAGAGCTCTGAATGCAGCTTGACTGTCTGAAGAGATAACTACATTTCCTTCCTTGACCACGAGTTTTTGTAGATGGTTGGTAGCTACAATTGTCGGGAAGTCGAAACGACATTTCTATGCCTAGGTCTGGACTAAAAACTCCGCCTCCCACCTCGCTTTCCAATTTTGAGCCATCTGTGTAGATGTTGATGGCTTTTGGTTTGCCATTGGGGAGCGAGTTCCAATACATGGTATCAAAGGCTAAATTGGGTATGTAATAAGCAATAATTGTTGTTGTCGCTACTTGACTACTTAGTATTGCCGAGTGACCATGGGAACCAATACAAAATGTAGCTGTTTCTCCTAATAGCTGTATTACTAGCTATTTCTCTGGCTACTAGAACTAGGGAGATTAGCTGCAGCATAATGTTAAGGGCTTCCGTAGGAGTAGTACGCAAAGTGTAGCTTATGCATAAATTAGCACTGCGTTGTACTTTATGAAGAGTCCTAAGAACAGAGGGTTTACCTAAGACCGGCCACCAGACTAAAACTCAGTGAAGTAGTATGGAGCGGACGACGGCTGTATTAAGCCAGTGTATAATTTGAGGGGAAATGCCCCACTTACGGTCAATGGCGCGCTTGCACGAGTACAGCGCAGTGGGTAGATCATTGGCTAGTTCTTTGAGCGTTTTGTTAAAAATCATGCGACGAAATAAACGTGAAGTTGGAGGCCATCAATGGGGACCCTTCTTCTTCGATGACAACCTGTGTCATAGATTGTGGAGTTAATCGCATCGAGATCTTGAGCGGACTTAGAAAATGGTAATCTACTTTCGATGGCATATTTTTGCTAAGCACAATTGCAAAGTCCTACGTTCCCTTAAATCTGCTTTTGTTACGATCAATCGTTGAAGCCTCTTCTACAAACTTGTCTACCTTAAGGCCTTATTAGCCGACGATCAAATATATTAGACTGGTATGATCAGAGCACCGGAGTTAATTTTTTGATGAATTGTATAATATAAGCTAGCATTAGTAACACAGTATGTAATATGCTTCACCATCCACATTAGGGGAGTTTTTCATTGATATGAGCCGGCTCACATCAAGTGGACGGAGAATACAGATTCAAGCTGATGGGTGAAATTTGTCCTATACGTGCGAACCTTGCTGAAATATAAAAATGGAGCAGACTTAGAAAGAAACACGAATCAATGGGCGTGTTTACCAGCATACATCAAACATCAATCGAAAAAAGTTGATTATGCTGAACGCTTTGATGGAATTTGGAGTAAAAACTAGTATGCGTGAATGTTATCGTTTTAAACCTCGTACTGAGGGCGTTCGAATTTTCCGTTCGTCACTGTATTTCTTATTATTAGAAACGCCAAGCCAAAGCTTGTTAAGCGCGAACCCCAGGCAAAATAGCAGCCCACCTCCCGCCCAACCGAGAGGGGCAGCCACTAACGTGTGACACGAAATCGCGAAGGAAGAACATAAAGTAATTTTAACTATGGGCTAAATAAGTTAAAATCAGAGCTCGCAAAAAATTGTTAACACTATCAGCGTGTCTCCAAAAAACTGTTCTGTTACAGACACAACGAAAAGAGGTTGCAAAAACACCCTCTCAATTCGGCCGACTTCCAAAGTGTCTTTTACAAATGTAAAAGTGGTTGTGAATGGGATGCCTGTGTGTGTGTGTGTCTCAGTCAACGATCTTTGTACATAGGTGTAGTATGGAGAAATTTATTATTATTAACCTATCAACTGAAATGCAGAATATATTATTTTTTGTAATTGGCCATAAGCCCACCGTCTACCACACGAACAAAACAACTTGCTGACACTTTTTGTGTTTTGCTCATTTGAAGATAGTTTTTCTTGAGCGCTCGCTCACAAGTGTCCCTCTCAGTTGTTATTGGCAGACCGTCTCGTTTGTTTTGATCAACCGAAAATGCGAAACAGAAAACACATGAGGAGGGGAAAAATGTGTTTTGCACAGTGAGAGACCGAGTCGGCTTTGTTTTTTTTTCTGTTTTGTCAGTGGGCTGATCGCACTGAAAAAACTGTTGAGGGTTATTTGCGAGCTCTGGTTAAAATATAAATTTTTATAGCAGGAAGAGAAGCTTCCGAGTTGATTATTCGGTAGAGTTTATTGTAATCAACACAGAGGACATGAAACGGTTCATGCAAGGCATATACTACGTTTATACGCCATCTGTTTGCAAATAGAAATAATTTGCACTAAATACCATACGTCAGTTAATGTATTTTTTAGCGCTGCCTGATTACCATCAAGCAGTTTCATGGCCCAAATTTCTTTCATTAGTCCAAGTAGTACCTTAGTATCCGCTTTAGTCCAATTGCAACGTTTGTTTTCATCTTAAACATTTTCCCTTTCTCCTTCACCTGCAGTCGATATGAACGTCAATTACAATAAAGCAGTGCTACCATATAGTTGAAAACAGCAAAATCAGTGAATAGAGTGGCAACGCCTAGCTCACTATTCGCAAATAGTCTACTTATCAGTAATTGTTTTCGTGACTTAGATGTTTGCAAATAACGAATTAACTCAGTGATTATACGCAATAATTTGTCACTCACAAAATTGTTATTTGCAAAGAAGACGTGCGTATAAACGTAGTAATAGTTAGTATTACAACGATTTAGTGATAGGGGGATAAAATTAGGAGTCGGTCTAATAGGAACGTTGAGGTTAATTTGGCTCAACTCAGTTGAGTCGATTTCACCATTAATTAGTCTATGTATAAAACAGATTTCCCAGCGATAGCCCCTGGGGCACGAACATACTCGCCAATTCACACCGAATACTTGCCGAAGTCATGCATCACTGTGTTTTAGAGAGAGACACAGTCAAATTTTCGCGCTCTCTGCTTGGGGAACCCTGGAATAAAGATTACTCCAAGCATAACTCTACGGTTAATAAGGGAGGGAAGGTTAATCAAAAGAAGTCTACTAGAGTACGATGGTAAACGGACCTCAGGATTCCAGCCCAGACCACGAAGAGCAAACAAACAATAAAAACTGTTTTTACACAGATTCAATTCTATCTTGATGCGTCGAATATAGCAAAGACCACACACATGATCCATACTCGAGATTCGGACGGACAAGAGAAGTGTACAAAATCTTCGTCGTATAGGGATCATCAAATTCCTTCGACCAGCGCTTATTAAACCCAAGAACACTCCTGGCCTTTCAAACAGTAGCAGTAACATGAGAGTCAAATTTAAGTCGGTGATCAAGAATTACCCCTAGATCATTTACCTCATTGGCTGAATCATTTAAGCACTCAAGTGGGACATTATCAAGCATATAAGTGAAGAATTGTGGTAAGCTACTGTAAAATGTCATAACCTTACACTTGGAACTGTTAAGTTTTAATAGATTATCTTTACACCAAGACTGAAATGCATCCAAGTCAGCTTGCAAATTATAGCGGGAAACCAAATCATACATAATACATATGCACACGAGAATGAGTCACGTCTGAAAGAAGATCATTTATGAAGAGAGTATAAAGCAAAGGACCCAAGTGACTACCTTGGGGTACTCCAGAGGTAACCTGGATTAGTTTCGAACATGAATTACAAAATAAAACTTTTTGTGTTCTAGAACTTAGGTAATCAGAGATCCAACTAAGAAGGTTAGTTGGAAAACCAATTAAACTCAGTTTATGAAGCAACAAGGAGTGATTAACAGAATCAAAAGCCTTACATAAGAACCCTTTTATCACTAATGATGTAAGCTCTAATAAGTTAGTGGTAGTAGATCGACGCTTTATAAATCCATGTTGATAGGGTGAAATAATGGAACTACATAAATGTTGCAATTGGGATGTCATAATTCTCTCAAAAGCTTTAAGAATTGCTGACAACTTGGAAATACCCCTATAATTCTCAACATCCGACTTGTTACCTTTTTTATGGATAGGAATGATAAAGGAGAGGAATGAATAATGTGTGTTGACCAGGGAATCAAACCGGAACCGGAACCGGAACCGTATACCGAAAAGAACCGATTAAAACTCAGAACCAGAACCGGAACCCATATTTTTAATTTTTTTTATACCGGTGTTCGAGAACCGTTATTCATGGTACCGAAAAGACCGAAAAGAACCTTAACATTGTACCGGTACCGTTTCGGTTCTGAGCGTAACAACTAGACTGCACAGCGAGCACCTATCGCACTATAGGTCCCACATTATACTACCACAAAATTACCTGGGTAACTATTTTGGTGGATATTGTCTGTTCAAGTCCAACTTAGTGTTTAAATTAGCTCTGACACTTTATTTGAAAGTGGAAACGAAATCGAGTCATATTTATTATTTATCATACTTCAAATTAATCGATTTTGTATTCTCTATGGAAAATACATGTTTTTGTTTATATTCAATGCAATTTGAAAATATAACGGCTGAACAGTTAGCCGAAGGATCTGTAACGATATCGTCTGTAGGACAACTCAGACATGTCGCTCTTGTTGGATCATGAAAATGAACCTGTAAAATGAAATAACATATTGCCAGAGAATAAATTATATCAATATGAAAATTGTACACCATACAGAACACAACATGGCGAATATTTCTGCATCATTAACTCAAAAGTCGTGACAGTCTTAAAGTAACTGAACGATATGTATTTATATGAAAAGAATTGGGACAATACAAATAGTTCAGTATCTTCACAAATCAGTTTAATAGCATTGAACAAGGTTTTCTGAGCTTAAATCGATAACAAAGATAAAAGTCGATAAAGTTTTCGGAATTGTAGGAGCTATCAAAAGATCGTCCTGCTGTTCCAACTACCAAAGTGAGCGTAAGCTCACTATACTTTTAATCAGGTAATAAATACAAACTTGAAAATATTTTATGAAAACAAGCTACGAATGCATTTGAAAATTGATGTAAATCGAATACATCCGTTTTTGTGTGTGTCTATATTGCTTATCCACTTTGTCAGGTCTTAGGCTAAAAATTTCTTTAAATTTTAACGGTTGATACCGGTACGTACCGGTATACCGAAATAAAAATCAAGGTACCAATACGGAACCGAATACCGAAATAATGTTAGAACCAAAACAGAACCTTTTACCGAAACATAAGTTTCGGTAGGTACCAGAACCGGAACCGAAAAACGATTCGTTTTGATTCCCTGGTGTTGATGCTCATGTGCTTTTAGAAAGTGTTTCTACTTATGTGAAATAAATTAAATTTTTTTGTTTTTTTTTTTCATTCATCACAATCATAAAAATTAGCAATCATGATTGCACATCACATTCGTTCACCACAACAATCGAACTAGTTTCATCGATTTGTGCTAGTGAACAAGGCCAATATTTCCATTGATCAGCTTATTTTCGCTATACCTCGATGAAATAGCTGATGTCCTTCCCGGAGCTGTTACATTTGCGACCTTATTTGCATACCCTTGGAGCAGACTACATTAATCATATTTTAACATATTATAGCATAGCAAGCATGAGGTAGAAAATTAAGATCATTAAAGAATTTAATGAGAATTAATCACTCTGAAATTTAAATTTTGAATTTCTGCTAAAAAAAGTCGCTAGAGCGACCGTCTTATTGACGGAAGATGCACAATCTCGTGAAGATCGGGGAAGATAAG
Source organism: Lordiphosa magnipectinata (assembly GCA_037044535.1). Lineage (NCBI taxonomy): Eukaryota > Metazoa > Arthropoda > Insecta > Diptera > Drosophilidae > Lordiphosa > Lordiphosa magnipectinata. The sequence goes on along the minus strand of JBAMBO010002111.1, from coordinate 80,866 downwards.
TGGAGCAATCAAATGAAAGTCCGGTCTTTGCTAGCTCCTTATGGAACGTTGCACTTTGAGGTAAGCTTTAGGGCATATGGTATATCCATTCAAAATTCTTTAGTCAAATGTATGAATGGTAGTTAGATCAGTTATTACACGAATATGTTTGCTTACAGCGAAGTTTTGGCATGGGAACAGCTTAAATATGTTGCCAATGGGGACAGACCGCTTTAGCCTAAACCAAAAGTCTAAAACAGAGGTGGGAAGCTTCATAGCGCGCACAACGCAATAAATTTTACAAGAACCACGCGATGATCAAAATGTTGCAGCAGCAGTGATCTTCTCGTTATTTTTGGTGCCCACCTCTGGTCTAAAAGTTACCCAGGTAACTCAGAGATGATATTCTATACAACTAACATAATCTCTCTTGCAAAATCCGAGCCAAGTCTCAAAATCAATAAAATTTGACTACATATTTCCAAGTCAGTTCCAAATTATTCTACAGCTGACTTACGTTTTCCTCAAAACTCGGATCCTGATGAAGTATCTCATAGTAGCGATCCACAAACGGTGACAGACGCGTCTGAACGCTGCGATAGCGTTGTATAACATTGGCCAACACCTGGGGGCGAGTGCGGCGACGTGGCCCAATGCCACTGACGGCCACATTAGTTGCATTATCGCCAGTAGTCGAAGTAGCACCAGCAGATCCTGAGGCCGCTGCACCATCGCTGTCCACGTCTGTAGAGCTACTGGGAGCTGTAGTGGAGCTAGCAGCAGACTCACCACCCACAGCCCCAGTGGCGCCATCGACATCCAGAGTTGGCGTAGACGTACGATTTGTGGCCCAATCGGCGGCATCATCGTCTATTTCGTCAATTACATCTTCAATGATTACAGCAGCTGCGGTGGTCTCGCCACTGCCATCGCTGACAACTCCCGCAACGCCGGCGCCATCAGTGCCTGCCTCACTGCCCCGTTGCTGGCTAGTCTCACCGCTCTCGTTGGTGTACACTGTGGGCAGCTGGACCACTGTATAGTTGCGTCCGCCTGTGTTGCGGGATAGTGCAGCGGTGACTGCATCCTGGACCATGTCTATGATGTTATTGTTGCGCGGCAAGTCAGTGGAGGAGACGCCTACCTCGACCACAGTCGATTCCATGGACCAACGACCACGCTGTAGAATATCCAGAGATTGATTATTCAGGCCGACGGCAGGATTCTCCAGATAGGCGGCTATATTGTTGGCACAGTCAATCATGTGCATGGCCACCGTAATGCGATTGATGCAGAAAGATGAAGAGTTGGTAAAACGATTGGGCGGCTGGCGAGTCTGTCACCAAGGCAGAAAGTTAGTGATGCGTTTTCAGTTAAAGTGGATTCGAACTCACCCCGGCCACTGGGCCATTGTTTACGGGTATGGCCATGGTGCCGACTAGCATGCCATCCAAAGCCCGGAAGTAGGGTGAGGTGCGCATGCTACCCGGCGGCGGACGGGTAACATTGCGAAATGTACGCATGGGTTCGTCATTGTTGCGGGCATTGGCACCACGCTGCGAGAAGGGTGGTCGCTCCGCCACATGCAATACTTTTCCAGCCACATCTGCAAGAGTCAACATGATGCATTCCATAATGTACACACACACACACACACACACAAATGACTCACCATACTCCTTCACCTGCTTGTCATCGGCCAGCACACGCCCCTGGTAGATAATCCGCTGATTCTCTGCCGCTATATTGGTCTTTTCTGCTATTTGATCCTTGAACTGACGTATGGTGAGCTATAAGAAAACGACGGGGTGGAGGGGGGGTTGGGGGGTCAGCTCAGCTGGAGAGAACCTTCTGGACACACAGACACACACTCACACAACCTCAAAACTTACCTCATTGTCAATGCTGAATTCGTGGGTGCGCGCATCTAGAGTCTTCACCTTGAGGTTTATTAACATTTTTGCCCGTCTCCGTCTGTCTTTGGATTATCCGGCGTAAATCTGTTCCGTGAAATGTGGTGCAACGGCTGAAGGGGGGAGAAGCGGTCTCGCTCAGTTTTTCGCTTTAACTCTCACTTTTTGGGTGCGGTGTGTGCGGGGACACGCGTAATGTTGCCTGCTCTCGGTATTTTATGTATAATAGATACTGGTATGTATATTTAACAATTTAGAAAAACAATCCCAAAAGTAGTCGAACGCGGTCTCACTACTCGGTAGGAAAGTCGAACGCGGTCTCACTACTCGGAAGGATAGTCGAAAGTGGTCTCACTAGTCGATAAAGTTATCGACTAGAACTCGATTATTTTTGGTATTAGTGCGACCACCCTCGACTATTTTTGGTATTAGTGCGACCACCCTCGACTATTTTTGGTATTAGTGCGACCACCCTCGACTATTTTTGGTATTAGTGCGACCACCCTCGATAATTCCTATTCGATAGTCGATGAAGAGCACACTGGCGCTCCCAGCGACACTGTTAAGCAACAGTTTAAAGTTCTACATTTTGCAGCACTGAAATTAACAGACGGTTAATTAACAGGCCAGCAGAGAGCGCCAAATTTGAATTTTTTAATTTTTCCAACATGTTGGAGTAGAGGGCCATGATGGATTCCAATCATTTTGAAATAATCCAATTCATGAGTGATTTCGTGTAAAACAAGTACATTTTTAGCCAGTGTGTCGGCACTTCTGTTATCCATAGTTATCGATAAGTGTGAGTTTTTTGAATTTAAATAATTGTGTTTATGCCACAGCTTTTCTACTCTTCTTAAACTCGTCCAAGCTAATTATCTATATTATTTATGTGTTACTTTTTGTTAGTATGTATATTTATACATTTCCTAGTCCCATCCCTTGAGGTATAGCATATCCTGCCATTACCTAACAAACTGGCTTGAGCACAAACTAAAACCTTCTTATAATGCCTTGCCCCAGCTGAGGTCTATAAAAACGTTTGAAGTACTGCATATGTATTTACCTGCCCCCACCTTTGGTCTTGGCTGGCTTTGACTTGCATCCTGTGGGAATTTTGGCGCTGCACACGAAAAAGCGGCGTATGAATAACAAGGCGCAAATCCAGCCAAGACGCAAAGGTGTGGAAAAAGTGTTCGCTTTGAATATTTAAGTGGAGTTGTGGCGGCAGGAGCAGAAGGAAGAGGCCTGCAAGCCGCAGCTAACACAATTTTTCTTATACCTCATGCAAAAAGTGTGCGGAAATTTGATTTAATGTCTGCGATTGTGAGCCTTTCCACGGATTCAAATGGATTCCTGGGGGACCTTGTTCTATGTATTATCCAAATGGAAGAGGAGGAGGTCAGTAGCTTGTCTGAAAAAGGGTGCTTCCTTTTCAATTTGAATGTGATTAATCACAAATGGTTTAATGTTCTGGAAAATATCACGCGAGGAGGTTGATAAGTAAGCGCGAGTGTCCGAACCAAACAAAAATGTGATTAGACATTGATGATTCAAATCAAAGTTTGAAAGTTCTTAAACTTCGATTACTCTGTTCTACAGTAAAAATTAGCCCAATTCCTGCTGGTCTACACTTGCTGAATACGAGTTGGCATGTCAAAGTCATATCTTAGTTTCCGTGTTCAAGATATTGGCAAAAAACCAATTGTCTGACTTTTATCCTTTCTAGAACTTTTGCTGATTTTCGTAAGCCTCTAGAATAGTATACATATCAAAGAAACTGAGAAAAATCCAATACGCGGTATACCAATTCTGTTTTACCTCTGATAGTTGGGGATAGTTAGTTTTTACCTCTGATCCATCTTGCTCAAAAGTCAACAAATCCGTTCCATTATCTGTTCCCAAAGTATGAGTCTTCTCATACTCATCCTACCCTTCTAATTGATATGGAAGTGCCTAAGCCCGCCAGTGCTTTATTAACGTCCAAACCTCACCTTGCTTTCTGCTTTCAGAATGCCAACTTCTCTGCTCTAAATCTCTCCCTCTCTCAGTACGGCTGGTCCTTTCTTGACCTTCTTAGGGAAGTCGACGGTGCTTCTTGTGTTTTGGAATTTTCAATGTCTGTCCTCCTACTTCTTCTCGCTCTCCTTTATGGTTCACTCGGCAATTGACTAGCCTAAAAAATAAAAAGTCTCGACTGTTTAAAAAATTTAAGCGCTCTGGATCTGACTGATTTCTCCAAATATGAGGTGGCTCGTTTTGAATTTGAACAGCATAATGAGGCATGTTATAGCAATTACCTACTCAGGTGTAAGCAGAACTTTCATAATGACCCCAAAAAGTTCTATGATTTTGTCCGCTCTAAACGTACACTGCTCGCCACTTGAATAGAACACCCTGTATGCTCTCTTTAAAACTGCTCGTAACTCGAAAACGAAATGGTAGAATAACGGTATTTTTTGCATATTATCTTTGTGCAAGCATTCTTCGCTCTTTCTGGTATATTCCAAGTTTTGGAATTGAATCGTTATAAAGTTGTTTGCACTTTATGTGAGCATTCGCAAAAATTCAATGGAATTTTGGCGCCACTTCAATAGAACATGCATTTTATTTGGTCGGTATCGTTGACACGTGCACACAAATTTTGGTTTACTTAAACTTTTTGCTTTAATTTAAGTGTATATAAAATTAAAAAAAATTAAAATGGGGAGTGGCACTTCATTATCTGAGTCGGAGAAAGGAAAAATTCAAGCTTACAAGGATTCTGGACAAGTCGACAGGAGCCGACACGCCATAACAAATTTTTTAAATAATGAGGCTAATTATGGATAAAACATGAAGGGCCGCACCCACAGTGTGCTTACCATCGCGGACAAGCGACTTATATTAAGAGAAGCTTCCAATTCGCACGACTCTTTGGCCAAGATAAGGGAAAAATGCAACGTTAAAGCAAGTTTGACAACCATGCGTCGTGTTAATAATAATGCTACACACCTGAAGAGACTAAAAATCAAGAAGAAGCCACCTCTTAACCCGGCTCGGAAGTTACAGCGCCTTGATTTTGCGCTCGCACATGTCACCTGGATTTCGGAGTGGCAACGTGTTGTCTTTTCGGACGAAAAAAAGTTTAATTTGGAGGGTCCCGATGGCTACAGCTACTATTTTCATGATCTTCGAAAAGAACCACACCATCTTGATAAGTTGCACAGCAGTGCTGGAGGTATTATGGTATGGGGGGCCATTTCCTATTATGGCACCTGTGAACTTAAATTTATTCCAACCACCATGAATGCGTTGTGTTATAATGGTATATTGAAAGAGGCCTTTCCACACTTCCAAACTCTTTTTGCAAATCTAAAATGGATTTATCAACATGATAATGCCCCTATACATACGGCCCGGATTGTTAAATCGTATATAGCGAGACAAAACGTGAAGTTATTAAACTGGCCACCCTATTCACCGGACTTGAATATCATTGAGAATGTGTGGGGATGGCTAACACGTGAAGTATATGGATCAGGTCAGCAATATTCGAGCGTTCCCGAACTAATTGCAGCTATGAAATTAGCATGGGGCTCGATATCGTTGAATTATTTGGGAAAATTGTATGCATCCCCTTCAGACCGAATGTGTGAGGTTTTGGAGAAAAAAGGAGGCTCAACACACTATTAAAAACTTTTTTTGGTTTAATAACATGTTAGTAATTTCTTATTTAAGTAATATTTTTATTTGAAAAGGATTGAAATATTCTTAAATGGTTTTTAGATAAAGTGTCCTATTCAAGTGGTGCAAAATGAAGATTCCAAAATTTGTTACTTATTGGTTAACAATGTTTTTTGTATACTTACAACTTTTGAATAATATTGTAATTTTCGTCTAATTACTACATTTAAATAAACTTTATAAGAAAACAAAAATTATTTTCCTAGATGGCTTGGTTTAGCAGCAATTAACTATAGAAAATCGACTTTAGAGGTGTCCTATTCAAGTGGCGAGCAATGTACTTTCTGGAGTTACTGGTGACGCTGAATATATTGTCAATCGTGGAGTCCTTTTCGGAAACCTGCTTGGAACTCTGTTAGCTAGTCGGTTTCATCCACGCATCGGTTTAGCCTCTCAAGTAGCACGGCAGAGAAAACCTTCGCAATCGCATTCTGGAATGATATTCCTCTGTCGTTGCACACCATTTGCGGGTCGCCCTTTTTAAATATTGGGAATATAATTGCTTTTTTAATCTATCCCTTGAGCTTGGTGATTTCCCCCTATTATGGAAGGAATCGTTTATTATTCCAATTCATAAAAAAGGGTCCAATTCCTAAATAGCCGATTACAGATGGATATCAAGAGATGGTCAAAAGAATTTAATGATCCCTACACCACCAAACTCCTTTACTCATCACTGGTCCGAGCAAATCTGGAATATTGTTCATGCCTCTGGTCACCGCATTACCTGACTTACCAGGATCAAATCGAATCAGTTCAGAAACAATTTCTGATTTTTGCCCTTCGTGGCCTAAACTGGGACACTACCATCCATCTACCACCCTATGAACAGAGATTGCGCCTAATTGACCTCCCGTCACTTAAATCCAGAAGAATCTGTCATTCTGTTATTTTCATCCACAAGCTTTTGGCTGGTGAGATTGACTCCATTGCTCTTTTATCTCTTATTAATTTGACAGTGCCACTTAGAGCATCTCGACACTACACACCTATCTACCTACCGCCCCGCCTGACGAACTATGCTCATCGAGACCCCTTCTGTTGCCTGTGCTTTGCTTACAACGAGTACTATCAACTATTTTCTATAGATGGCTCTATTATAGACGTTAAGAACTCCTTAATGTCATTCCTCAACTAAATCATTAATTCCACCCGTAGTGCGCACTCTGACCACTTATGCTGTGAGTTGGACCATAGCTGGCATTGGCCAATAAATTAGTCACACCGGGTCAGAGTTAGCTATTAGCTGTATTTTAATTGGATTAATTTTTAAATTAGTGTTTAACTGAACATTGTTAAATTTGCCTCTGAATAAATAAATAAATAACTAATGCCGATGGTGTCGATATTGGCCTTCAAAGTCAAACTTTACTTGATTTATAACAAGCTTGTCATAGAAAACCATCTGCTACAAGACATTGTTTTTGTCGGACCTTTATTGGAACCATCTTATCATATTAACTAAACTATGCACTTATTATGGAAATTTTGTTTCATTTTTGTCAGGACAAGAAGCAAAATTATAGCCTGTTAAGCCCGAAAATAAAGATTTAAATTTATGGGAGGACAGCTAGATTCCCATCACAAATTTTTTTTAACAGTTTTAAAAAGGCAACCATGCTGTGTCCATATAGACGTTGGTCAGTCTTCCTAGGGTTGACACCTAGGATGTATTTCAATGTGTAAAATAGACGCACCCATGGACCTGACAGATACTTGAGATTTGGTGGCCTATAGAACTTGACTTTAGTCACATCCGAGGGCAGTAGATCCGTATCTACAACATCCAAAGCCATGTACTTGGTGCGCAGCGAGACTATCTTATCGAGTGTGTAGACAATTCCCGGTCCCAGGAAGAACATCCAGAATATGGAAGGACATAATCCTAGCCTACTGTTGTGTTTTTTTGTTTGCATAGCATGAAAAGCAACAACGTCTGCTGATGAGTGAATTGTGGTTAGTTCCGAAACAGCCTGTACAGACTAACCAATTGCTATTCCGAAATGTTGTGAGTTATCTCTGTTTAAAATGGTATTGATTTGTATTAAATTACAATCAATCCTGACCTTTGAGCCAGCACAAACAAAAACTTTGACTAAATCAAAAACAGGTCGCAAAAACCATTATAAATAGCACTTTAGTTTTTGGCGAGTAGTACAATTTTGTATTTTTGAAAACATGCATTCAAAATGTTATATCTTTGCTTCAAACAATCGTAGATTTGTTGGGGATAGTTTATTTCAAAGTTAAGGAATATATTTTCCAATAATATCAAAGAGATTCAAAACAAAAGAATGGATTTCCCACAAATTGCTCCTAAAAAGGTTAAAAATATGCATTTAAAGGAAATTTAAGCTCAAACTATTAAAAATCCAGCCGTCATGGAACATTTTCGAAAACTGATTCGTGCTCAACACATAAAAATCATCTAGAATCACCACCAACTCTTCAATATACTGAAAAAAGTCTTATTTTGTTGTCTTGTGTTATTTTTATACTCTAGAGCAGAGATGGGCGCGTCGCGAAGTTCCAATGCACACGAGGCAGCGCGCTGCCTCGTGTGCATTGGAGCTCTGCCGCGGCCGACTGCACAAAATCACACGTACGCTATAAGCATTGAAAGCTATTTATAGAACACGAATGGGGCGCACGCAAATTGTGCTTGTATGCGTGTGAAAAGTGTGTCGATATGTGTGCATGCCCATCTCTGCTCTAGAGTATATTAAGTTGGTGAAAAAGTATGCAACAGGGAGAAGGATTCATTTTCGACACTATAAACTATATATATTCTTGATCAGCATCAACAGCCGAGTTGATATATCCATGTCCGTCTGTCCGTAGGAACAAACAGATCTCAGAGATGGTAAGAGATTGAGGTTTGACATGCAACACATCAATAACACTAGTTTACAAAAAAATTCAAATTAAATGACCCATTTCTACTGAAACTATTTTGAAGTGTAGTTTGGATTGGTGATCTCAAAAATCGATTTCAAAATTTTTTAATGGAAATGTTTTTTTAATATGAATTTTTTTAAATTTTTCGTTTGGTGTGCTTAGATTTTAAGCCATATCTCAATTTATAATCGTCAGATGGTCTCAAGCAAGGTATGAATAAAAATGGTTTCAAATCGGTTAAGAAGTGGTGGGGATCTTAGTTATGGAAGCAGGCTGAGTGATTGGAACAGAGGGCCCATAACCATCAAGAACACGAGGAGTTTATAGGTTGGAATAATACAAGCGATTATTAATCTATTAAAGTACGGCTTAGCGCGGTCTACTACCGATACTGTTGAGTTCTCTCTGACGACTGACTATGCCAGCGATTGATATGTGCTTCTGTACCTCTAATTGATCTGCTTAACGAAGAAGTACAAGACATCAGAGACGCACATACACAAACACATCTTCTAATCTCTATATGTACATTATGCATACACAACAGTGCAGTATGTTGGGAAACATTGTTGCTTTGACAAACTTCATATACAATTGCAACAAGAAGTTTGAATTCAATGACCAAAAAAATGTCAAAAAAATCAATTTTTTGCTTGACATTGCTGGAAATATAATTTTTAGTCTCCTAGGAAAAATATAAAAAATCCAAAAAAATTATTTTTCTTTTTTTGACTTAAGAATCGCACTTTTACAAAGCTAATAAGATATTGATAAAGAAAATCTATGAATAAATATTGTAGCTGGATCAATTTAAGTGAAGGAACTAACAATCAAATTTGAGTATTTTAAGTGTTTAGAAAATTTCTTTTGGTCAATATTAGAAATGGGCGAATAGCCGGATCAGAATAAAATTCCAGAACAGAACAAAAGTCGATTAAAATGAAAATTTATATTTTAGAAATCTCAAAAACAACTCTTTTTTCAGCACTCGATTAAGCTCAGCTCCTGTATTTATTTATAGATGTTGTTCATCGATATCTTATTTTCATCTGAAGAAGTGCGCTACTTAAGTAGAAAAAATAAAAATAGGTTTTTTGGAATTTTTAAATATTTTTCCTAGGTGTTTGGAAACGAAATTTATTGCGTTTTCGAGAAAAAAATCGATTGTTTTGAAATATTTTTTATTACTGTATTCAAATGATATGCAAATAGTTTTTAGTGCGATTATTGATAATTCAGTTACCTTTCGATTCATATCTTGCTTGACTCCATCTGCCCAATTATGAATTGTGATATCGCATAAAATGTAAGTGCACTTACCGAATAAATGGAAAAAATTCGTATTTTAAAAACGTTGCCATGAAAAAATTTTTGAAATCGATTTTTAGTCAAACTTACAGCTGGCTAGCTCAAGGTCTTTGGTTGAGTATAAATATTTATAACCAACACAAATCAACAGATATTAATTACAACATTTTGGAATAGCAATTGGGTATGTCCGTACAACGATCGCTGTTTCCAGAATAACCAAATTCTCTCATCAGCGGACTTGTTTTGCTGTTCACACTTCAAACAACCATCCAGTTAGTATTAAAGCCTCTTTCAATCGGCGAATAAAGACATAGGAATTCCTAATGTTGTAAATTCGCAGCCCGAATTTCGGCTTTTTTTTTGAGATCACCAGTCCAAACTACACTTCAAAATAGTTTCAGTAGAAATGGGCCCTCTTAGCTGTAAACTAGTGTAATTTGATAAATGGGATAATAATATTCTCCCATGCTAACTTTGTGGGCTTTTGGCATTGAATTTTCCAAATTTTAGAGTGCATGTTTTTTGATATAAATTTTTACTTGCTTAATAAAGTACGGCATATTCGGCCAGCTCAATTTATTCAGGGACATTCGTACGCATATCTCGACTTAACTTTGGGTTCAGTTTTTTGCTCCCTAAAAAAATAAATATTAATTATTACACTTTTTCTTCGCGCCTCGACCAAGTGCAAGTTTCACAATTTACAAATTGCTTTCAAATGGGCTGTGAAAAAAGTTTTAATGAGTTTTCCACGCAGACTCGCCTTTCTAAGCAGCCTTACCCCCCGCCTCTTTCCACTGTTTATGCATTTTCATTTTCATTATCATTTTTTTCCGCCCTCCTCTCGTTTTCTATTTGTTATTACGAGTATTTTTCGCTTCTGTTTTTTGTTGTCGAAAATGTCACAAGTGAAAAGTCTGACAGTGGAAAACAACAACAATAATTGCTGGGAGCGGGAGTTGCTTAATGAAATTATATCAATCGGGCAGATCAGCCAAACCACCCACCCGCCCTTGTGGTGCTGGAATATCCTGCTCCTGGCAGCTGGCAAATGACTTTTACTTTTGAAACAGTTCATGGTTTTATTTTTTTGTTAGGCAAAATTTGAATTTCTGAGCATTGAATGTAACTCGCCATCATTTCCGCTGCCAACTTCAACTTTGGCCGTGCAATTGTTATGTGTTTTCATTTCTAATTTCGGTCTGGTCAAGCATAAGGTCCAACGGCAAGTCTCACGTCAAATTAAATCAAGCTGTAATATAAAGAAAATTGAAGCCAAGTCCCTTTTGTGCCATAAAGCAAGGCGAAGGAGAACGAACTACCCATACACACACACACAGACACACACACACACAGGCAGGCAGCAGCACGAGAAGTGGGAAGTCAAGGGAAGGATGCGAAAACTGATTGGCAATATAACACCATGAAGCCGCAATGGTAATTGACGTGTGTACGTATTTAACCCTTATTTAACCATTATGAAAATGTTTTTGGAACACTTTATTCCCAGTATTTTTATAGATTGATATTAGTTTGGCATTCTCAATTAAAATAAACAAAAAAATTGTTTTGAAATAATATATTGATAATCCAAGCCCAAGTTGGAAAATATTTAAAGTGTTTCGATTTATATTCGTAAAAGAAAAATCAATATAGTCTTAAAAGGAGAAAAGGCTGTAGATTAATAGGTCGTAAGTCCTTAAACCTTACACTAAGAAAAAACTAGAACGAATAATTTGAGTACGAACGCTCTTGAAAAAAAAATTAGTCGCTCTTGAATTTTCAAGAATTTCGCTCTTGGAATCGAGATAAATTCGTTCTAAACGTTCTCAATTTGGTTTTTTATAGGCAAGGGGGGTGAGGGCAACTTAACTTTGAGAGAGTAGCGTTGGAGTCGCTCTCGCAGAGAGTGAGGGCGCATGCGCAGTTGGTCGTTGAGAGCAAGGCGTATTTAATAAGGTGGCAGCAGCGTCGACGTCGCGTTGCCTTACGATAAATGAGAGAAAGAGAGCGAGAGCAAGAGAGTAATAAACTCAAAGAAATTTGTTCTCGCATACACATGTATACACACACACATATGAATTTTTCGAAACCGTAAGGCAACAGCAAAGAGGGCGACGTCGACGCTTCTGCCACGTTATTAAATACGCCTTGGTTGAGAGAATGAGAGCGCAGAGACTGAGAGCGCATGCGCAGTTTGTTGTTGTGCGATGCGTACGAAAGCGTTTATTTATAAGTGTGATTTCGTCGCGTCTTCTGGCTTAAGGAAGTTAGCTGACCTCGCCCGTCGCCTGTGTGTGTTTCAGTCTTTCGAGGTACCGTGTTCAAGTCCCAGAAGAGTAAAAAAAAAAAAAAATCTCTGTGGTTATCTCAAAATCAATCACTGTTTAAAACAAAGTTTGGTGGGTGGTGGTGGTTGGGGTGTTGGTGTGGTTGATTTGATAATGGTGCATGGGACCGGGGGAGGGGGACGAGACGCGGACCACCACGTCGGTCAGGTCGGGTCGGTAGTGTCCTCTACCACACCCACCCCCCACCCCAAATATTATTTTTAATTTTTTTATTTTGAGAATTATTCGTTCTTGGATCAAGTACTGAAACTCTTGAATCAATAATTATTCATACTTGGATCAAGAGCTGAAACTCTTGAATCAGGAATGTCGGGATCAAAAATTCACTCTTGAATCAAGAATTTCGCTCTTGGATCAAGAATTTTCACTCTCACCGTACTTTTGAGAACGAATGCTCTTGATTCAAGAGCGAAATTCTCTATTTTTCTCTGAGTGTATGCGTGATCCATGCAAAAAAATTTCCTTAATTGGGCCAAGATTACACCGTGTGGTCCCGTGGATTTGTTAAACTTGAACCTTTTAATTGCCCATTGTATGTTGCTTTCCGTGAGTAGTCTTTATATTGATGATGTTCTCCAATGGTTAGAAGGGTATATTTTGGGTGCTCCAATTTCATTTTTGGTAGTAAATTGTAGTAATTTGTGGGTGGAGGGGGTAAAAAAATTCCTGTTAATATTTACTTAATATAATCGAACTTCTCAAAAATATAATTTTTATACTCTGTACCAAAGGTACACAGAGTATATTAAGTTTGTGCAAAAGTATGTAACAAAGAGAAGGAATCGTTTCCGACCCTATAAAGTATATATATTCTTGATCAGCATTAACAGCCGAGTCGATATAGCCATGTCCGTCTGTACGTCTGTCCGTCCGTCCGTATGAACGAAGAGATCTCAGAGATGGTAAGAGATAGAGGTTTGACATGTATGGGACATATATTTCTTATACTTGCAGGCAGATCAAGTTTATTTTCAATTTTTGATACGCACCCTCCCGCCCCCGCAATTTGGGAAATATGTGTATCTTCCACAGTTTTGATGATAGATGGTTCGTACCTTTTAGAGATATCTAGTAACCTAAATTATTTATCGATTTGCTGAAGGAATGATAAAGATCGGATGAACGATACTCCAGTTATGAGCAAAAAACGGCCAGTTAACACCTACCACCCCCCCACCCATAACCACTGCAACATACCATAACCGTTCAGCAGAGGCAATCTTAGTACGAGAGAGAGAGAGAGAAACTTAGAGAACGCACCGCTTTGTGCGCTCTAATAGTTTCTCTCTCTCTATCTCTCACTAAGATTGCTTGTCTTAAACGGAACGTTGTTGTTATGGGTGGGGTGGGTGGGAGGTGTTAACTGGCCGTTTGACTCGTGAGCAAATGCGTGTGTAAGGGTACAGAGTATGTTACACTGCTCGCCACTTGAATAGGACACCCTGTATGCTCTCTTTAAGACTGCTCGTAACTCGAAAACGAAATGGTAGAATAACGGTATTTTTTGCATATTATCTTTGTGCAAGCATTCTTCGCTCTTTCTGGTATATTCCAAGTTTTGGAATTGAATCGTTATAAAGTTGTTTGCACTTTATGTGAGCATTCGCAAAAATTCAATGGAATTTTTGCGCCACTTCAATAACACATGCATTTTATTTGGTCGGTATCGTTGACACGTGCACACAAATTTTGGTTTACTTAAACTTTTTGCTTTAATTGAAGTGTATATAAAATTAAAAAAAATTAAAATGGGGCGTGGCACTTCATTATCTGAGTCGGAGAAAGGAAAAATTCAAGCTTACAAGGATTCTGGCCTTTCTATTGCCAAAATAGCAAAACAAGTCTACAGGAGCCGTCACGCCATAACAAATTTTTTAAATAATGAGGCTAATTATGGTAAAAACATGAAGGGCCGCACCCACAGTGTGCTTACCATCGCGGACAAGCGACTTATATTAAGAGAAGCTTCCAATTCGCACGACTCTTTGGCCAAGATAAGGGAAAAATGCAACGTTAAAGCAAGTTTGACAACCATACGTCGTGTTAATAATAATGCTACACACCTGAAGAGACTAAAAATCAAGAAGAAGCCACCTCTTAACCCGGCTCGGAAGTTACAGCGCCTTGATTTCGCGCGCGCACATGTCACCTGGATTTCGGAGTGGCAACGTGTTGTCTTTTCGGACGAAAAAAAGTTTAATTTGGAGGGTCCCGATGGCTACAGCTACTATTTTCATGATCTTCGAAAAGAACCACACCATCTTGATAAGTTGCACAGCAGTGCTGGAGGTATTATGGTATGGGGGGCCATTTCCTATTATGGCACCTGTGAACTTAAATTTATTCCAACCACCATGAATGCGTTGTGTTATAATGGTATATTGAAAGAGGCCTTTCCACACTTCCAAACTCTTTTTGCAAATCTAAAATGGATTTATCAACATGATAATGCCCCTATACATACGGCCCGGATTGTTAAATCGTATATAGCGAGACAAAACGTGAAGTTATTAAACTGGCCACCCTATTCACCGGACTTGAATATCATTGAGAATGTGTGGGGATGGCTAACACGTGAAGTATATGGATCAGGTCAGCAATATTCGAGCGTTCCCGAACTAATTGCAGCTATGAAATTAGCATGGGGCTCGATATCGTTGAATTATTTGGGAAAATTGTATGCATCCCCTTCAGACCGAATGTGTGAGGTTTTGGAGAAAAAAGGAGGCTCAACACACTATTAAAAACTTTTTTTGGTTTAAAAACATGTTAGTAATTTCTTATTTAAGTAATATTGTTATTTGAAAAGGATTGAAATATTCTTAAATGGTTTTTAGATAAAGTGTCCTATTCAAGTGGTGCAAAATGAAGACTCCAAAATTTGTTACTTATTGGTTAACAATGTTTTTTGTATACTTACAACTTTTGAATAATTTTGTAATTTTCGTCTAATTACTACATTTAAATAAACTTTATAAGAAAACAAAAATTATTTTCCTAGATGGCTTGGTTTAGCAGCAATTAACTATAGAAAATCGACTTTAGAGGTGTCCTATTCAAGTGGCGAGCAGTGTATAGTCGGGCTTGACCGACTTTCTTTCTTGTTTTCATTTCATTTGGCAAGAAAATAATATGTCTGATCCAAAATAAAATCATTTACTTAAATTGATATTAAATAGTTTCAGAATGATACTAAAATTGTAATTATGATATGTTAAAAAATATCGATGTGAAATTTTTAACATATCAATTTGATATATTTTTATATCGGAGTAAAAAAAAAAACAATTTCATTTCTGGAAATATTTTTCCTAACGGGTTGGATGGGGATTACTTAAGATGTGTGGGAAGGGGGTAAAATCTAATAAAATTCAAATTGGGTATCGTTCCATAGGTATTCTGGCATTATTTTTTGGGAGCGGGCTGACCATTAGGGTCTCACAAAAAATAATTTTGGTTTTTGATCAGGCATTTTCTGAAAGCTATTAGAGGTAAGTATTTTTGAGTTTTTTTTTCAGATTTTTCGGAAAACGTTTAGAGGTCGCGCAAGTTGATTTTTCCACAAAAATCGGATTTTCCTTACTGTTTTTGAATTTTACTTATAACTTGGTCAATAACCACGATTTTCTTAGTTTTCAAATCAACATTTTTAAAGAAAAATGTCAAAATTTTACTTTTATGAGCATAAACGATAAGTTTTGGCTTTTTGTAAAAAGCGCACTAAAACTCTTAAAATTTCTACGATTCTACGATTTGTAGCCATTGAGTGAAACAAGATAAAAAAAAATAGAGGAAAGCTAACTTCGGCTCGACCGAAGTTTTTATTCCCTTGTAGGTTGTATGATTTATATAAATTAGTAACCTGATTCCACTGACACAAATATGTATATTCGGCCAAATGTACACATTTTTGACAAGGCCTCCTATATACATTTTCTACACCCAATTTCTATGGCAGCTATACTATATACATATTTCCCCTATCAAACTTGGTGGAATTATGTGAAAGCATAGAAAACTTATAAAAACGAGGTTTGGGGACGTTTGCGTTGAAGACAAAAAAGTTTTTCTCATTAAAACAACATTTTCGACCAATGGTTCCTATGGCAGCTATATGCCATAGTCATCCGATCTGGCCGGTTCCGACAAATGTGCAAGAAAATATGGAATCTGTAAGCTCTAATTAATTAATCTTATAAAATTGATATTTAATTTAAGTTATTATGTTTTCTAATTTTATGTTTTTATTTAAACAAATGGAGGTTGTTGTAAAATAAGTGTAGAATTTGTATTGTATGATATGTTAATTATGGTGTTAGAGTATATTGTCTCTTTCTACGTGTTCACTCTCTCAACCACCGCAACCGACTACCTCTCTGACCTGCTTACTCAGCTCGCCATCAGAATGAGTACATGAGCATTTTGGCAATGCATCAAGTTAATGTTAATCCGTTATTATCGATAATATTCACATGCTGGCTAAAAACCATCGAAAAAATTGAATAGCGTCACTATCGATAGTATTGCAACTCTATTCCTGCTTGACCCGAGAAGAAAAAAGTGCTCGGGCGGGACGTCAACCATTTAAAAATCCACGCGATATTATAGTGCATTTCATGGTAGGAATAGAAAACCAGGAAATCCGCCAATTAGTTAGCCAAAAATCCAGAGAGATCTTTATTTGCACGGGGCGAGGGCTTACAAATTACAGATAAAATTACAAAAATATCGACAAAACTTCATCCCTTCATAGGTATTATTGCCAATAGTTCAATAATGTTGCTATGTTTTACAGTGTTTTTTCACAAAACATCCCTAAAACCCGCCTCCGGGTTAAAAGTGTGGGATGTGTGTTGTGTGCGCGTTGCGTGGTGGTAACAGAAACGTTTCACAGGCCACTTGTAATTGCTGGTAAATAATTTCCACTTGCCAAATGGCAACTAGACTGGCCTCATAAATAGCGCCGCGAACTCTCAGGAACGTTCGTATATTTATAGTCCGCACTTAATCTAAGCTGTCAATGCGACTGCAACAACTGCAATAGTTAAAGGGCATTACGACAAAATCGTTAAAATTGGGACTTACGATACAAATTGACCAGAGTGCAGAGAAGTCGTAAAGTTTTAGTTGCATTCTTCGTCTTCCGTTTCGTCTTTGGCTTTTAATTTATGTTTCAATTCCAATTAGCCAACGAGGCGCGGGCTTTTATGCGAGTGCGCTCGCTGGTAATTGACTTTCGGCCTGGCCCTGACGCGTCATTTGTAATTGTATACCAAAAGGCAGCAGTAGCCATGGCTAATTGAAGTTGAAATTGCGTTGGCGTTGGAGTAGAAGACGCTTAGAGTGCAAGGAAAGAAACCGTTGAAATGTAAGCTTACTCACATGTGATTCCTGTCTGTTCAATGAACGTTAAAGATGACGAGGGCGAGAACGAATCCATTTAAGTCCAAGCCAATTCAACAGACAGCCCACACAATCATCCGGCGATTGAAAGGCAGAACGGAAATAAAATCAAGCATAAATGCAATAATACAATTTATGTGCCAAATTTCATAAGAACCATAATGGACACACTCGCCCACACACACAAACACACAAATACACCCACACCGAATCAAGCAAACAAAGGTGACTCGAAGCTGGACTCGAGAAATCGACGTAATCGTAATCACATTTCATGCTGGGCGAACTTGATGCTATTTATGTGTCATTTTCATTGCGCCAAAAGTTTTTGCAACAATGTCTCCAGCACTTGGCATCGGACACGGACATGGACATCCATCGATGGCCATGGCATCCACTTTTTGCAAGTTAACAACATTTGCTTTACGTTTGCCAATTGCATTATAACTCAATTGTAGCAGAACGATTTTTATGGACATCAAACTGAATGAATGAGGAATCAAAGAGTCAACTTCAACATCAAGTGTTGGCCCCAATTGAAAAGCCAACAAGGACAACGGCAAAGTAAACCGGAAGTAACTTTTCTTCCCAGTTGATCAAAAGAATGTATAACCATGAGGGTTCTGGCTAAGTCAACTGTGTTGATGATTTTTTACTCTTCCAATTTTTGATTTTAACCACGGTTCCACGTTCATTACGTACCGGATCTTATGCAATGATAAAATATTCTATTTCAGCTCTAGTTTTCTAGAATAAAAATCTTTTAAAATCAAAAGTAACCGAAATACACGAATATTTAACGAAATATTTAAAGTGCATACAATTCAGCGGGAAAACACGAACATTAAGTAAAAATTCGACAAAAGTGACTGATGGGCCCACAGCCCATGCCATATTCGTACCCCGACCACCTGCTTCTTTAAAACGAATGTTGGCCCAGAAACGAGAGATTGAGAGGCAATAGAACAGCGTGAAGCGTTAAATCCAATATAAGAAATTTCACATACAATTTGTGTACCCTTGTAGAGGGTATATTAAAATTATCCAGATGGTTGTAACGCATAAAAGGAAGCATCTCCGACCACACGAAGTATATATATTCTTGATCAGCATGTCGAGCTGAGTTGATATAGCCATGTCCGTCTGTTTCTATGCTATCTCCTTCGTCAGTTTTAAAGCTATCTTAACCAAACTTTGCACGAAGTCTTTTGGTACAAAGACGCTGCACATTTGTCGGAACCGGCCGGATCGGATGACTATAACATTTAGCTGCCATAGGAACTATCAGTCGAAAAAGTAGTTTTAGTTAAAAAATTTTTTTTGTCTATAAAGCGAGCGTGCCCAAACCTCGTATTTAATAGTTTTCTATGCTTTTACACAATTCCACCAAGTTTGATGAAAATCGGTCACTTATATAGTATAGCTGCCATACAAAATTTAGGTCTGGAAAAAAGTCTTAGTAGGAAAAACTTTTTTGTTTTCAATGTTATCGCTCCGAAACGTGTTACTGATCAGTATTATATGCTAGCACACAATTCTACCAAGTTTGATCAAAATCGGATGACTATAGCATATAGCTGCCATAGGAACAATCGATTGAAAAATTAGTTCTAGTGAGAAAAACTTTTTTGTTTTTAATGGTAGCGTCTTTTTACTTTCCAGCTATGAATATTATTAGTTTCCACACAAGTTTGGAAAGTTTGGTCAAAATCTGAAGAATATATCGTAAAGCTGCCATATAACAAACTGGCAAGCAAATGGTCAGAGTAATGGCGCCACCTTTTGCTGAGTTTAGAAAATAACTCAGCTAAGAATGTTCGACGAAAAACATTTAAAACCTTAATTTATATTAATTATACAAGCTACAAGGTCGAGCCGAAATTAGCTTTCCTCTATTTTTAATACTGATGGCCAATTAACGTAGGAGTAATCCATTATGTAATGGCAATTTGAGTCACTGAGTAGATACACAAGAGAGAAACCACAAGTCCTGGCGAAACGTTCGAAAATGAAACAGTCAGCAATGAGAGAAGCTGACTTTTAGGTTTCACTTTTCGTTTTTGCTGGTAGTGACAAATTCTGAATAAATGAATTAAACAAAAAAATTCTTTGTAAATCAATTAAATGCAAATATTAAAATTCACTAACAATTTCTAAATGGATCACAGAATTAAGGAAAATTCATTTTATGTACATCTAGCAACTGTACGAGTTCGTAAATTTCCGATTACTTTTCATTCCACCGACCATCAAGCAATACTTTTTATAACGAAAATCTATTTCGTTATAGTGTTGCGAGGACATCAATCAAAAACACTTTCGAAAAGTTGCCGTGGAAGTGGATTTGAGAACATGCCTGATAATGTAAGTTTTAAATCAAAGTTTGATTTAGCCGGGTCTAGGTCAACGGTTAATTATAATTCAATAATCAACACAAATCAAAAGAGATTAATTTCAACATTTGGAATAGCAATGGTACATCCGTACAGCGCTGTTTCAAGAATCTCCACTATCCTCGTTTTCCCGCTTCAACAACCTGCAAACTTCGTTTATATACAATTATATTGGCGAATAAACACTTGCGGACTCCAATGGTGTATATTTCCAGCTCGAAAATATGCAATGGGTTAGACCCAAATATTCGGGATCACCGTGTTTTCATTACAGTTTGAGGTTGACTTAAACCCCTATGGATTGATTTTTTTGTTTTTAATTGAATAATGAGCATATCTCTGTTTTATCCGAACTGCTCAAATTCACCGGTAATAGAGTTTAATGATTTAAGAACCTATTAGCCAAGGTTCAAAGCAAACCCTCAGGTTCGACACTCTTAGGAACCGGTCTAAGTACCGAATTTAAGATTTAATTTTTGGTTTGGTTTCTACCTTCGGACTGAACCTTACGTTAAGTTTCAGAGGTTTGCAGTCTTGACTGAAACGTTTATAAATCAAATCTCAATCGACTCAGCTCGTCATGCTGATCAAGAATATACATATATATTCTTTGTGGAGATGATTCTCCAACCACCATAGAGCACATACATATGTGAATATTTAGACTGCGGTTTTTTTTGTGGCGCTGGGTGTATATTAGAGCGGGTCAATTTTTTTTTTCGCAAAAAGCGGAATCTACGAAAAATTCTAAGAAAATTCACCATGAAACTATGTGTCTAAAATCAATCCTACACAGAAAAAGAAACCTCGAGATATTTTCAATCTTTTTAATCTTGGAGTAAGCCCGGGATGAGATTGAAAATTCAATCTCCTCTTACAGGATATTCTACACAATTCAAGCTTTCAGGGATTGGCCCAAGCCTTTCGAATTTGTATCATTCCCAATGAGCTTACTCCAATCCCCTTCGAGATCACATGTTTATAAATAAGAAAGCGAGAGCGACAAAATGTAAGTATAATTTTTTACATGCGGCAACAAGCGATGGAGTTGGAGGTGTGCGTTGAGATGCCATTCCATTCATGTTCAGTGCGTATGGTCGTGGGTTCAAATCCCAGTTGACCCCTAAAAGATTTTAATCATCTATGTTTTTCAGAAGTCTTAAATAAACCAAAACTGGTGTGGTCCCTTTGAAGTGTATAAGGATGTTACGGAATATAGCAGAGGAAAGGAAGAAGACAGGTAAGATACCTGGGATCCTGGGATCAAATCAATTTTACATATTAAGCTCAAAAATAATCTCGAACATGCTTAAAATGATCCTGCATTGGGATTAAATTGTTCTCGAATTTTTTTGCTTAATTCAATATTTTTTAAGATTACCCCGGGATATATGTAATCTTTTTTAAGATTAAAAAAGTCGGATCAACTCAATCCTTTTTCGGAACGGGTCAAGAATATCCGGGATTACGTTGTTTTCATTAACGATTGGGATTGATTTGATCCCGTATGGATTGATTTTTTTTGAGTGTAGCTCCCGCTGAGAAACATAAAGATTTAAGGTTGAGGTGTTTTGAGGTATTTAAGGTATTTAATTTTCATTTTTCCAATCTTGTTGGACTCAATTCTGATTCATCTCCTTACATCAAATTTTATAAATATTTTTAATTTTTTAATTAACCAAACCACTGAATTATAAAATTTGATAATAAAATACATCGGTATATAAACTTTCATAATGAAACTATACAATATTTCTAAATTCGTCGAAGGTAAACTACTTGCGACATAAAGGCGCAAAAGTCTGCTGGCTTTTGTTAACCAATGAGAATAAACAATTTGTCCCGGTTGCATGCTGGCAAGATCTTCTGGACACAAACCTTCCGATACAGCTTTGGCTATTCAATAGAAATATAAAACGTCAGACGAAAGGCTTTTTTCATCTTTATTATGCATCGTTGGCGGCAATGTGTTTCAATTTGAAGATGTTTTATTAGAAACTGGTGCTTATCGGAAGTTGTTCACAGTTCTCAAGTAACTTCGTCAAAGTCCCACCAGCTGTACGTGGTCCACTTGTAGTTAAATTTTCTAAGTGGAAGTTCGTTAAAATGCAACAAGCAAACAAACCAATGAAATCTCGTTGGTTGCAATGGTTTATTCAACAAAACTTCAAACTTTCGAATTACCGTATTCCATTTTCAACTCCAGTATTGGTGACTGCAGCAAATCGATAAATGGTTCTCCACCGCATCAATCACCTATCAAGCTAGTAAGCGTTAAATTGTTCTCTTAAGGAAAATAACTCACATAAGGAGCGCCCATAATTAGATTTGTTTAGTATTGGAGTCCTCAGCAAAAACTTTTGTGACGCAACACATCGCCTTGCTGTTCCTTAAGAATCACAATGTAAGACTCCTTTTGGATACTCCGATGGTATTTTCCATTAATTTCTTTCCACGCCAGAGCGTAATTTTTCTGCCATCAAAAGAAAAAGCTTGTAAAGCTGAATCATTTTGCTGCATAAGTCGAACGGACTCCCTGCATTCCCTGTTGTAAAAAGATGAATTAGAATTGAGCCCAACATGATTGGAAAATGTGTTATTTTCTTAAATACCTCAACTTGAAATCTTTATGCTTCTCAGCGGGAGTTAGGAAATGATTTTAGACACATAGTTTTATGTTGAAATTTTCTTAGAATTCTTCGTAGATTCAAATTATGGTGGAAGCTTACCACGTTTTTATTTGACCCGAACCAATTGACCCGCCCTAATATATTTTCTTGATGAGCATGTCGAGCTGAGTCGATTGATCTGTCCGTCTGTCTGTTTGAACGGTAATAATAGTATTATCAAAACGGAAATAGCCTTGCAAAAATATGAAGCAAGCTCTAAATCCTCTGTGAGCCACTGAACCGAACCAGTTTTAATTTCAAAATGTGGCATAATTATGACCTTGTCATTATCACTTCATCCTTTTCCTAAAGAACTTTCACAATAATAGCAAAAATAAAATAATTTTCAAAGTATTCACATTGACACAATAAATAAATCCTTCACTAGCCACACTTTTGGTCTTGTGTCTAGAAATAAGTTGAGAGAACAGCTAATCGATTTTTAAACATGGAACTTAATTTGTAAAAACAATTCAGACAAATATCCCTTTCGTAGTCGTAATATGAATATGTGTTAATGCGCATAAGTACTTTTAATATTGTCTTATTGTGCCTCAATGTTGTCCCAGTTGATGATGTAGCACTCGAACTACTGCAAAGACTTGAAGAGCCACACGAAACACAAAATGCATTAACAATTTCCACTCGTCTTTAATGCATCTCCAATGAGCCATAAATTGTGCTGGTTGTTATATTTTTGGGCATACCTTGCACTTGATGGCACTTCAGCGTACGCCGTCATCATCATCCGACGAATGTGGAGCACAGCCAGTGCGGCGACCTTTCAGCAGTGGGTTGTGGGTTATGCAATATCTAGTCATAGTTATGGACAGTCATAAGTGGGTCGGCGACACGCCCTCATCCAGTGTAAGCCACTTGCTGTCGCTGTCACGTTGAGCTGGGCAATTGTTAATTGGTAAATTGATTTGCCACGATCAAGAGATAGAGAAATGGATTTCTGAAAGTCACGCAAAACCCAATCGCGTTAAGCGAAACGGGTTTGTGGCGTGGTGCGGGCGAAAGATTGGCCCTCACTTGTGAGCTTTTGGTTCTCTATATATGTTGCGGCGGCTGCCCTAAGCAGTTACAGTTGCCCCAGTTTCTCAATAGCTTCAACATGGCTCACCAAATCCTTACCCTTGCTGCTTCAGTTTTGCTTCTGCTCGTTCCAGCCTGGGCTGGCATCATAGCCCAGCCGGCGGGCATCAGCTACTTGAGCGACGAGCATGCCGTGGCCCATACGCATCAAAATGTGGTAAGGAACTTTGACGGCACTGTCTCCCACTATGCCAAGTCTGTGGCCACACCGTACTCGCAAGTGCACAAGCAGGACACCAGGATTAGTAACAATGTGTATCAGCCGGCTATTGCCAAAACATTGACCTATGCGGCTCCAGCTGCAGTGCCAGCTGTCTATACATCGCATGCTCAGCAACCCCAGCATACTTATTACGCCCAGCCGGCTCCAGTTTATCAGCAGCACGCTCATGTTCCAGCTCAAATTGTCAGTCATCAACCGGCTGTGATTCACTATTCGCCAGCAGAGACCGTTTCCCACATGAGTTTCGATGGCTTTGGCACTCATTGGGGTTATTAAAAAGGCTCTCGTTTTTATTTGTTAAAAAAAATTTGTTTATTTTTAATAAAAAGTTGTTGAAAATGTACATTTAAAGAGAGAAGTATTATTTTGTGCACAGGGGGAAAGATTTATGATCTAGAGTATAGCTCACGTTAACATGCTGCTGAGCTGAATCTTTGCACTAGTGTTGGGTAAAGGTTGTTCTTTTTACTGAACATGTTCACTTGTTCTTTTTTTCTAAGTGAGTCAACTCACTCAAATTGCTCACTTGTTTAGTTGTTCTGTTCAGTTGTTCTAGTTCAGTTTTTCTTGTTTAGTTTGTCTTGTTCATTTGTTCTTGTTCACCTGTTCTAGGTCTATGGCGGAAGGTTGTGTAAGCGCATGTATTTTTGTCTGGTTTTGGTTGGTTTTGGGTTGGTTCGGTTGGTTTCGGTTCAGCATTGCTTTTTTGTTGTACACACAAACGAAATTTGTGTGTATGTGCGTCTTTTACTCTCGCGCTAACTCTCCCGCTCTCTCTCGCGAGCTTAGTTCAAAATGACACTACTACCGCAACTCAAACAAACTTTTTTATTTTTCGATTTTGGGATCCAATGACAGCTCCCAATAACACTCGTTTTTTGCGGCACATGCTTCATCTATAATATCTATAAATCTTTGGTACAGCCCACAGAAAACACTTAAAGCAAGACAGAGCAAGCTCATAAAGCGAGACACACAAAATAACTCACACAGCAAGAGAGACTGAGCGGCTCAAAGAACACAGAACAACACTTAGAGCAAGACAGAGCAAGCTCACAAAGCGAGAGAGACATAACAACTCTCTGAGCAAAAGAGACCGAACAGCTCTTAGAACAACTCAGAGTAAAAACAACTCAGAACAATATGGATTGAACAAGATAGACAGAACAAGACTCGCTATACAAAAATGAACAATTGAAGAAGAACATGTTCACTTGTTCAGTTTAAGGAACAACTCAATTTTGTTCACTCATGAACAACCCAACACTACTTTGCACAGAGTCGATATAGCCATCCTGCCCCCCCAATTAAGAAAAAACGTTATATCTCCCACAGTTTTGATGATAGATTGTTCGTAACTTCTAGAGATATCTATTATTTATCGATTTGCTGAAGGAATGATAAAGATCGGATGAACGACACTCAAGTTATGAGCAAAAAACGGCCAGTTAACTCCCCTCACCCCCCACCCATAACCACAGCATTCCGTTAAACAGAGGCAATCTCAGTGAGAGAGAGAGAAACTTAGAGATGAGCGCGTATAACTCGTGAGCAAATGCGAGCTGCGACATTAAGGCTACAGAGTATATTATTTAGATCGGCTTGACCGATTTTCTTTCTTGTTTTTTTTTGTTTGAGTTGTTTTTAAAATTGTCGATATATTATACAGTCTTTATTTCGATATCTTATCGGGATCAAATCATTCTTTTTATACTTGAAATTTTTCCGGAATTTTTTTTTAGTTTTTGGATCTGGGCTCTAAAACTAGAATATTTTAAAAAAATTGCCCAAATGAAACTCGTAGAAACAGTGATTAAAACAGAATCGATAATGGGAACGGAATCGGTAACTGTTTTCGGCGGTAGCTGTGTTGTTTGTAATGACTCTGAAGTTCCTATTTGATTTTCAAATAATATAAAATTTTAGCAAAAAGAGCTGTTTTTCGCATTACTTGCAGACATACTTAAGATACACTTTGCTCTTTTTCTAAAATCGGAACTTCTTTATTCAAGAACAGCTCGAGAAAAAACCGTGAGTTAATTGAAATTGATTTAGGCATAAAATAGGATTGATCTGAGTGCGCAACAGGATGGAGTTAAGTGCACAAAAGGGACTGGGATCATATCTATATTAGATTTAGATCAAAGAGGATTAATCCTAGAATTTTATAGGTTTGGTTCTTCTTTTAGTATCAAAGTTCTTTATCCAAGCACTATTCGTTTTCAAACTTTTAAATAAAGTGCTTAATTTAGGCTGGAACATGCATGAGCTTTAAAAGTCCTTCAAAAAATGTTGAATCGTAGTTAACCAAGGCTGCATACCAGTAAAATTTTGATGAAGGGTTGGTCCGTTGTAAAGTGTAAGGTTCGGTTCGCGGACCAATTCCAGTACGCCAATCTAAGATTTGGATTTGAATCTGGGTTCTTAGATTGTTGGATAATTTATCGATTTTTGCCTCTACTTTCGGTCAAAATTTAGTAATATTTTTGTTCAGGAGAACGCGTCAACATTACCAAGCTATATAAATTGTCAAGTTGAATGGAGCTCATTTCTTGAAATTGGAAGGTAGCCTCACCTTCTTTCTTTTCCAACTTGACTTATGAATTATTTCCTTCTCGAATCATGAACTTTGTACCTAAATCAAGAATTTTCTGGCTTATTCAAGTGTTAAAACGGACCATTCTTGATTCAAGTACGGAATTTCTTGATTTTCCTCTTAAAGCAGTTATAATAGATTGATTGATTTCAGATTAAACAAATTAAACATTGCCACTTTAATATTTGTGGTTTAAAAATTGAGTTTACAGTTTCTCTTTCTCAAATTTCTTCTCGCACAATACAAAAATGTCAGCAGCAAAGTCAAAGCATATTCAAGAACTTGCCACTATTTCTTCTATTTTACACTCTCTGGCTTTATCTCTCGCTTTATGTCTTTGCCATTTTGCGGTTTAAAAAGCCATTAAAAAATGTAATTATGTTGATAAATACGTCTTCTTACTGGGCATTTTGCATTTTTATTTTGCTAACTTTCTTCGGACGGCAAGCGGCCGCATCCGGGGAATGAGAAGGCTGATGCCATGGCCACTCAACTTTAGCCGCAACAGCAAAACAAAAACAGCTTGGCCTTCATCTTGTTTCCGTTGCAACTTTTAGCCAACAATTTACTTGCCCTGGTCGGGCAAATATTTTATCATTGCGCCTTTTTGCAGTCAAGTGGCAGAGGCAGCAGCCAGGACTGTTGCATTTAAGCAGAGTTTATGGCCTTATATATTTATTTTTTTATAAAGCTCTTGCAAATTGCGGCCTTTAGTCACATTTCACTGAAAGCTACTTTTTCATTTAACAAATATTAAGATTTTTTTTGCCTTTTTCTGGTAATCAGTTGAACCATTAACATGATTGCCATCTAATGAAGCTATCATTTATGCCAACTTTGATTTGCCCATTGAGCAGCCATTGACTATTGAGTTTTCTTTCTTTGCAAAATTAATGAGGCTGCAAAAATTTGATTTCATTTTCGAGATTACAAGTTTGTCCCAGCCAATGCCCTAACACAGTTGTCAATGTGCATAATTCATTGCCGGGAGACTGGGAAAAAATCTTATTATTAGTTCATAAAGTGCGCCAGTTCCTAGCAGAGGCCCTTGGCCAGTTGCCATGCAAGTCACGTAGCTTTCATGTCCGATTTTTAAGTTGGCGCTGCACAAATCACGTAACCCGAACCCAAATGGCGACAAGGAGCAGCAAACCAGATTCGAGCTAATGCCGTACTTGGGGCTATTTGTAGTGCACTTTGTGTGGAATTTTATGATTTGTTTACGAAGCAAACGCCAGAATGGCGACGTGAGTGAAAAGGCAGCGCGAAAAAAGTGCTTGCTGAAGCCTTAGGGCCATTGGATCACACAAAGATCGTTGCAAGCTTAGTCTTTACATTGAAGTGAATGAGTTAATGCTAGTTTAGATGAAATGTACCATAATTAAGTGGAATTGGGAATTATGCTTGGTGTTTTCGGTAAGATATTTATATTCAGTTTGACTTAAAGTTGACATAAACAGAAGGGACGTGTGAGCAGTTTCAGTTGGGCATTTTCGTTAAATAGTTTACAATTTTTTTGCTGTGCGTTCACTCGGTCTACTGCTTACATTGCATATTGGGCGGAATTCCCATTTTTTTTTTTGGCACCAATTCCAAAATTATTTATAAATATTTACGAAATTTTAATACTATTTCCGTTAAATAAATGTCTGCTCTAATAAAGGGCCCTGTGAAATTAGACCGCGTGAATTAAGACCGCGGTGCATTTTGTATGGCGGTCTAATTTCATTCTGCACAAAATGAAATTTTGCATAATGAAATTTGACCGCGCGGTCTAATTTCATTTTTTTATCGCGGCCTACATTCATTTTTCAGAATGCAATTAGACCGCCGACCGCGGTCTTAATTCACGCGGTCTAATTTCCATCACCCAAAGATATGGTATGTGCTTAAAATTTTGTGAATGTTCGATTACACATGGCAACAAAATTAAACTTTTTCCAGTATTTTGAAGGGTTGGTGGTGAATCTATATGATGTTTGTGTGCTGAACACGAATCTGTTTTCAGAAACGGTCCATCACGTCTCATCACGCTAAAAATGACGATTTTTACCCTTTTTAGACGCGTTTTGTGGGAAACCTATGCTTTTGTTTTGACTAATATTATCGTAAATAACTATCATTATAAAGAATATATAGATGGCATATATAGACGGTTAAATGGAAGTTGTAGACCGAGCAAATGAAAGGTGTACCTTGAAAGTTCTCAAATATTGGGAAATTTTTAAATTGTTCATTAATTTCAGATTTTTATGAAGATTTTATGGACGGCTAGAGTACACGGATAAAACAAGAAAGAAAGTCGACTATAACATACTCTGCACCCTTAATGTCGCAGCTCGCATTTGGTCACGAGTCAAACGGCCAGTTAACACACAACGCACAACGCAGTGCGCTTTCGAAGTCTCTCTCTCACTAAGATTAGGTTATGGGTGCGTTTTTTCCAAATTGAGGGGGCGCGAGGGGGCGTGGCAAAAATTGAAAATAAACTTGATCTGCCTGCAAGTATAAGAAATATATGTCCCATACATGTCAAACCTCTATCTCTTACCATCTCTGAGATCTCTTCGTTCATACAGACGGACGGACAGACGGACATGGCTATATCGACTCGACTGTTGATGCTGATCAAGAATATATATACTTTATAGGGTCGGAAATGATTCCTTCTCCCTGTTACATACTTTTGCACAAACTTAATATACTCTATGTAACTTCGGTACAGAGTATAAAAAGGAGATGTGGAACAAATGGTCAAAAAAATCGCGAAATTATAAAAATTCTCATTTGAGTTTAGATTATAATAAAGATTTCCCTTCCGGCGGGTAAATAGGAGCATTAGATCATGTGGTCAAGAAAATCGCGAAATTTGCAAAATTTTCAAAGGACCTAAGATAGATGACAATTGAAGACGCGTATATAAGAGGCTTAGACCAAAAACTGCGAAATTTGTCAAGTTTTCATTTGAGTATTTACGAGGCGCGCAGGCGTTGGCAAATAAGAGGCGTAGATTGAACAGGTCAAAATTAGCCAAATTTTCGTATGGCCTATTATATTATTATGAATGTTTTATGGAGTGCAAAGTAGACGGGTGAAGTGGTAGGAGGTGTAGATAGAACGGTTAAAAGAATCGCGAAATTTGCCAATTTTTCATATGACCAAAGATTATTATAAAGACTTAATAGACGGCAATAGTAGACGGGTAAATAAAGGAAGTGTGAATTGCGAATTTTTTAAAATTATTATTTTTGTTTAGATGTTATGAGTTTTGGGAATCATTAAGATGTGATAGATGGCAATTGTGGACGCGTAAATGGTTAACTCCAACGGTCCATAAAGTTGCGAAATTTACAAAACTTTTGCATGAGTTTGATTATAATGTAAACAGGTAAATTGACGGGTCAAGATCATGCGGTCCAAAAATCCTGATATATACAAAAATTTATGATTAGTTCAGATTATCATGAAGATTTAATTGTTGGAAATTAAAGACGGATAAATAGGAGGTGAAGAATGCTTGCGAAATTCTAATATGAGTTTAGAAGACGCGGATAATGAAGGGTAAATAGGTGGTGAAGATCATTCGGACCAAAAACTCGTGAAATTTGAACAAAAATTAAATGATTTTAGATTATCATGAAGCTTTAACAGATGGCAATTGTCTATTAAGCTTCACTTCTTCGTATTGTGTTTAAAATTCTAAAGGGGTCGCAGCAACGCACGCCGGGTGCCTTCTATGTAAATATGTATTGCAAACAGTTTGATGGCAAATCTCTAAGCCATTTTTAAATGAAAAGTCTGTTTTTATCACTCATCTTCGGCATTTTAAATGATTACAAGTTGAATTGGTGATGTTGATTTACAAGTTCAAACAGATTTGCAACAAAATCAGAAAATGGTAAGCACTGAATCATTATGTAATTTCATAAAAAAAGGTTTTTTGCATATTTTGCATATTCTGCATATTTTGCATAATTTTTTATGCAAAAATGCAATTTATGCAAAATTCTTTTTTTCGGACTTAGATCATTGATCAATAAAAATAAGATGTGAGCAATCAGAACTTAAATCGGACATGCGGCTCAATATATGCAAATATACAAAATCCGATGTCTACTGTACTGTTTTTGCATGGCATAGCTTTAGGCAGGAGGCCATTTTGGTATTTTATTATATGTATTCAAATTGGTATACCTTCGCTAAATATAATCGTACAATTGTATGCACAAAGTATATTAAAGTTGATATAAACAGAAGGGACACCCTTTATATTTTAGTATAATTATTTATTTCGTTCGGAAAATAAAGGGTGAAACCTTTATTTTCTGTCTAATGTTCCCAAATTCTTATTTTTGAAATTAAAAGGAATTAAGTTTTCCACTTTCGAAAAATACTTTTCCAAGATCGCACTGAGGGAAAACTACTCTGAAATTTTTTTAACATTTTACTATTGATGCAGCGTATTCTATTGCTCTGAATCCAGAGCAGGAATTCCATTCGATTTAAATTACTGAAAACCAACAAATTATATTAAATTGTAATTGAAAATGTTTACTTACTCTGCGAGGATTCGAAATCCTTAATTGAACTCGAGTTTGAGTGCCGACTGAAAGCGTTGCGCCATTGCAAGCGCTGGTGGTAAATCTTCTAAGATTCTACTTGTGTAGCATTGAATCTACCATCTGCCTAAAATATGAGTTCACTGGTAATTCTCAAGTTGGAATTCCGTCCATGATCAACATAAAAGGGGCAATTGAAAATTGGTGTTCAAATATGTTTTTAGCCAAATCAAAGTGTATAATGATTGTTTTTAATACAAAAATGGTATAGTAAAATTTAATATGATTGTGTTATAGTTTTTGCTATGAGATTTTTTACTAAGTGTGTGTTAATCTTTATTTTTCATCCGATTGTTCTCAAATTCGGTTGGTAAAGTATTTTTCAGATCCTTTTCAAGGTCTGAAAATAATTCTCCAAGGCTGGAAAAGGTCATTGATTATTCTAAAATAATGGGGCGCAGCTACTCTCTTAAAGTGGTTTGAATTTCCCAAATGTTAGCCACAAGACCACTTAATTTTTCAACTTTTTTTCTCAGTGTAATCTAATTATAATGAACACCCCCCTACCCAAACATAAGCGAAAGCTAATGGTAAACATTCTCCAGTCATAAAACACTCAAGATTAAAGCTGCCCCCTAGTCCGGCCATAAACTGTTCAATTGCTGCGATTAGCATAACCAAGTCGAGGATAGGCCAATTCTGGATCTGGAAATTAGTTGGTAAAATGATTTTGACCAGCATTTTTGTGTGTTTCTGTTTGGCGTCCGCCTTCAACTACTTTAGGACGCGCAAGCAGCGTGCATACATCAAGAATCTCAAGGGACCCTTCACTTGGCCCCTCTTGGGAGCCGTACACAAGCTGGTGCTGCTGACGCCAAAAAGTTCGTAGATACTTTAGAAATATTACCATATGTTCACTAATTTTGGCAGATTTCTTTCAGCGTGGCGCTGCCTACTTTACTAAATATGGCAACTTCACTCGCTGCTGGGTCTTCCATCGACTCTTCATACCAGTGGCTGATCTGGAATTGGCCAAACAACTGCTGAACAATGACCAGTACTTGAACACGGGGTATGAACTTATGAGGGATTGGCTAGGAGCTGGTGTACTCATGTGTACGTCAGAGCAATGGCCACAGCGGCATCAGCAAATCTCTGAGCTTTTTGGAAAGGACAATATATTGGAGCTGGTGGAATTGTGTAGTCAACAGGGAGTCCAACTTCAGCTTAAATTTTCTGAGAAGGCAGATAATCGACAGGTGTTTGATGCTTGGGAGGTGGTGGCACCCGCTGTGATGGATTTGATGGTGCTTACCACCTGCGGTGTGAGACCAAGTGAGGATTATGCGCAAGCGTTGACGAAGTGAGTGCGCTTAGTTGAAGAGATCCTGCTTAGGTTTAAGTAGGTTATGAGTGAGTGAACAAAAATAAGCTGCTTATTTAAGTAAACAAGTGAATAAGTATGTTTTTCTTTCAATGCTTTTATTGTTCAGTTGTTCAGATCACATACCTATTATTATTTCTCACTTGCTCCTTATTGCTCAACTAATTGTCTTCATTTAGTAGCTCAGCTGTAAGGGGTTTGCTGATATGCCAGCTCTTTGATTACCCTTAAAGCTAATTAAACAACTGAACAAAAAAGAGCAAGTGAGCGAAGAACTTATCGACAAATTGAGCAACTGAACAAAGTAATTTACTTTGTTTACTCACCAAAAAAATGATTAGCTGGCAACACTAATGTTTCCTATGATACTCCACAGTCTGACCTTGCTTTATCGAAAGCGCTTTCTAAGCGCCCAATCGGCCAACCGCTTTACTTTCTGGTTAAGTTCTCCTCTCATGCGGCGACGTCAGAATCCGGCAGCTGAATAACGATCATCTACATTTCCTCAACCAGAATAGACGACATCAGCAAATAAATGAGAAGATAAAGGGCGACTGTTTTGTGATAGAGCAATATGAGCCCATGCCTCATAAATTACATCAATCGCTGCTGGACATTTTAATGGCCACCAATAGCCTGACGGATAAGGAAATATGTGACGAGTTGAATACCTGCAACTATTTGGGTTATTTACTTTCCAGCACAACGCTTTGTTTTGCTCTTATCATGATTGCTCGTCATCCTGGGGTGCAACAGCGTTGCCTTGAGGAATTACAGAAGGCACAAAGCTCCACAGGCTGGGATTTGCACTCTCTACATTTCCTGGAAGCCGTGCTGCGGGAGACTATGCGTCTGTATCCGCCCCAGGTGATTGTAGGGCGACATCTCAGCAAGGAATTTCCTTACAGTGCGTATGCTTGATATTTATATATTCGTTTACATACTTAGAATTCTCTTGATCCTCAACAGCACATACTGTGGTGGGTGATGGTTCTTTACCAGCTGGTTCTGAAATTTATGTCAATCTCTATGAGCTGCAGCGTAATGAAGATCAATATCTAGCTGCTCATAATTTTCAGCCTGAACGTTTTTTGGACTGTCCTCCAGAACTTCTCAGCTATAGCCTGGGTCCACGCACTTGTCCAGCCATGCAGTTCAGTATGTTAATGCTCAAGTCGCTGTTGGCACCCATTTTGATGAGTTATGAACTGCTGCCTTATGGGGATGCCTTACTTCTGGACTTGCGACTTGTGCTTGGCTCTCGGAATGGATTTCAGTTAGCTCTGAAACCGAGATGAGGGTGCACAAACTCTGATTCTAGCTTATGCTGGAGATAAACTAGATGCTAAATGAGTAGACACTTTGTCCCAGATATATCAAAACATTTGCTATAGTGAAGGTTTTGTGTAAATATACCTATATTTTGTAGGTTACTCCGTAGTATACCTAATTATAATCTGTTCGTGCAAATTGGCATTTTAACCTCTATAATTATAGCTGTTATAACAGCTTCACTAACAAAATAAAGATATTCGAGACGAATACTATGTATTGCTTAGACGATCTCAGATCTTCTAAGCTTAGAGATAATATTGGAAAATTAAAGATCCTGGCAAAAGTTTAATCTACAAATCTTGAAAACTGTGAATTATTAAAACTACTGCGATTTAAATATTTACTTTAAATTACGCGTGAATATGGAGTCTCAGATAAGTTGGTAATAGTATAAAAACATCCAAATTTCACTTCATAAATGTCGTTAGTTTTTGAGCTACTCATGGTTATGTACGACTCTGTGCCATGATACAACTAATAAGGTATGGCACTCAGCATAAAATAAGAACTGAGAGTTTTTGCTAAAAGCTCGTGCATACAAATTTTTTTCAACAAGCACGGTGAATTGAGAACTGAGCAGAGAACTCACTGAGCAAACGTCTTACCTT
Organism: Lordiphosa magnipectinata; assembly: GCA_037044535.1. Taxonomy (NCBI): domain Eukaryota; kingdom Metazoa; phylum Arthropoda; class Insecta; order Diptera; family Drosophilidae; genus Lordiphosa; species Lordiphosa magnipectinata. The sequence continues at coordinate 46,423 of JBAMBO010002111.1, read as the reverse complement.
ATAAGTTGTATCATACTCTGTATCTTCCAATGTTTATACCAGCAATGGACACGCCTGGCCCGCAGGAGCACATTTCGCTATTCACAACGACACGAGCCGAACGCATGCCAAGGCTTGTGCCAAGAGAGAAAACAGTTTTTAAAGTCGCTGGCCAGCGGTAGATGAAGCAGGTCAGAGCTTATTTTTGTCGCTTTGTATTTGATTCAATACACCCTCACTTTTTGGCCTCGCTTTACTTGACAAAACCTGGTATGGACACCCTTGTCTTACTAGCAGTTGCCACGCTCCTTTAAAGCTTCAACACATTGACAACTGATCTCTCTCTCTCAGTTCGCATCAACTATGAATCACCAAGGAATCACCGATGAATCTGTCAAGGGTATCGATGAATCATCGGTGAATTCATATTCATTCACATATACATTCACTCATGACTGTTTATGGGTGAATCAATCATGAATTCACGTATTGATTCATCGATAATTCACGCATTATTTCCTTGCAAAATTGATGCTGATCAAGAGAATACATACATACGGAGGTGTCACAGAAATCTCTTCCAACCAAATTTCATCGTAATCACGCAATAGCGTGGTTGTCCATTTTTAGCCCTAACGCGTCAGCGAGTCAGCCTTTGGCCTCGGACCTTGACAACAGCATCGCCTATTCAACAAATCAATAACTGTTAGCATTTAAGTTATATTCAATGAAGTAAGTTACACCTATTAAACCAAGTAGCTAAAGTGGTGACCCCTCTCTAAGTGAATGAACAATAAACAAAACAAATTCAAAACAGTGTATTAAACAAATGAATTTCAGACTCTGATCAAATTCACACGCACATCAATACGATGACGCCGTTGTGAAACTGGTGACGCCATTGTAAAAATCATGTCGAAACACAGCATTCGCTATACAACATATTCAAACGGCGACCAGCCAACTGAAGACAAGAAGCGCTATTTCGACAGCAACCAGGCAGATCCACAACAGAAACAGCGATTCGAGGCATTCTCACACACACAAAATGCGATTCGCCGCTCATGGAGAGACAGACACATGGAACCGAACACAGCTTGCGTTTGTCGAGTAGCTTTGCTGCAACCAGGACTTGCTCGATCGCAGTCGGCAGCATCCGCCAAGAAGTGGTTTTTTCAATGGAATTCCTTCTGGAAATAGTGAAACAGCAATGCCAAACATACACACACATACGTTCAAACTCTGCAAGACGGCAAAGGGTGGTTTTTTTTGTGCAAATGCCGACCATAAGCTCGCTCTCAGTCGCTGATCAGACACGACTGTCGCCCCCCTTACACGTACAGCTGTCCACATTCTGCTGCAGCCCATGCTGTCCACCAACGTGTCGAAAACATTCCACGATTCACACTGCACTCAGCCGACTCTGCACCTAAATGTAATCTATCTCACATTGGTTTAGCATCCAACCAATTTTTCAGATCTTACATTGTACCTGCCAGACAATCGTTCCTACTTATGAAAGAACGTCTCGCAGCTGAATATGGATTTTCAGATGCGAATCTTGCATCATTGCCGATGTTCATGCACAACGATCCCCATAGCTTATCGACCACAAGCAACCTGCTACAACTCGATACGCTCTTTGTTTGGCAATTGATGCCAGCCTGAGCCTACCTAACAGTTTTCGATCTCAACACACAGTTCACAACAAGTGGCAAACAAAGTCCACAACAAGTGGCAAACAAATCCCACAACAACTGGCAAATAAAGCCTAGAGCAATTGGCAAACATAGTCCACAGCACGAAGCAACGGCCTCAACCGAGGTTACCATCTGGAGATGGAACTTTATATTGGACACAAGCGCTCTAAATAGATTTTGAAAAAAGAAAATTAAATCTCTTGAAGTTCTGTGACACCGAAGGATTTTTTGAGCGTATTGCAAACCAATCAAGGCCAAAATCTCTAGAGATTGCCAGGACACAAACTTCTGAGAGCGGTAAGTGAATTTGTGCCATGGAACAGTACACGCCACCCCACAACACGGAACCGTTGTTCTTTGAAGATGACGCTGGATTAGCTATATGGACAGCGTTATGGGGAATTTGTTTTTGCCAATTTTGCCAGCTTTTGAGCTTCTGAGCAACGATTGCTATATTTTGAAAAAATGGTGATTGAGACTGACTGCGACGTGGAGCCACGTAGCACCATAAAGGATACTTGAACAGTCTAAAAGTTTCCAGTTTGAAAATAATCATAATTTTATTAATTAAGATTATTTTCGTCTAAGCAAACCCAATTGAAAATCTGTCGCTGAACGCAGTACAATGTTCATTACACGCTGAACGGGCTCACCAAGTGGTAGAAGTTCATACTCGCGCACAATTTTGGCCAGCATCATCTTCATCTCGAGCTGGGCAAATTTCTGACCAATGCAGTTACGCGGACCGGCGCTAAAGGGAATGAATTGAAAGGGTGACACACGCTCACCAACATCATGACGTTCTGGCCGAAATATGTCCGGCTCTGGAAAAGCTTCAGCTTCCATGTGCATGCCAAAAATGACCATGATTACCTCGGAACCAGATGGTAAGGTTCCATCACCTAATTTCGAATGAGCTGTAAGAAAAAAATGTGAGAGAAATTCTTCCATTGCAAAACAGTTTTGGCACCTACCATACTTAAAGTCGGTCTGCAACTTGCGTCCTACCAGCGGCACTGGTGGATACATACGCAAAGACTCCTTGATCACACACTCAATGTACTTCAGCTCGCTTAGATGTCGTGTGGTGATCGTTTGACTGCGATCTGTGCCCAATACTTGTAGAATCTCGGCCAGCATCTTGGCCTGTACTTGGGGATGACGTGAGATGGCATGGAGGCAGAAGGATAAGGCACTAGTGGTTGTGTCGTGACCTTCAAACATGAATGTGTCCACTTCCTCACGTATCTCATCATTGGACAATGGTCTGCCTTCAACGCTGGATTGCAGTAGGACATCGAGTAAAGCCATACGACGCTTAGTACCCACATCATCATCTGCCTGGAAGTTTTCTTTATGCAGCTGTTGCTGCTTCTTCTCCAGAGCAGAGCGACGCTGTTCAATTACCTTGATAGTAAACTCGTGCATGGTGCGTATGAGCTGCATTTGTCGCCACTTTAGGTGGGGATGCGTCAGCGTGAAGAGCAGCTCGTTCTGTAGATAGACGGACATGAAGCGCCAGCTTAACAGGGCAGTGCATCTGCAAGAAGGGGACTAGTTAGATGGATTTCCTCTAATGAGTTAGACTCACTCATTAACTGCATTGGCATAGGGCGTGCTCTCCTTGGTCTGTGCAAAGACTTTGGTTCCCATGGCAGTCTCTGCTATAATGTCCAAAGCTGCCAGACAAATAAAGGGATACACATCAAAGACTTTGCCATCCGCTCGCTGAGCCAGACGTTCCACACAGATATTAGACTGCTGATCGAACACCTCCACGAACTGCTCCAGTATGGAGAAATGAAAGGTGGGTGTAATGATCTTGCGACGTTGATGTCAAGTCTTGCCATCGCTGAGTAGCAGACCATTGCCCAGCCATTGACCCAATACCTTATACACTGGATGTTTCACCAAGTGTTCCTGACTGGATAGCAGTTGTTCATTCAACTCGGTGTCCGCACTTAGTATAAGCAATCGATTCAAAACCCAAACCCGCTGCAACAGCCCCTGCTTAACAGCATGTTCATGACCCACTGCAAGAAAGCCTGTGAAATGTTAGATTAGATTAGATTTTGGGTAAGAGTCTAAACAAATTCCAAATGCAGGCAAAGATAAGGCGTGCAGTGGTATTTATAAACAATTTGAAGTGGACTATATTCCAATTATAGTTTAATTATCAAAAAATTGTTGGACGGCCATAAATTAGTGTTAAGTGAGATTAGGACTATGACGGATTTGTGTATATGACAGCTTGCGTAAGGTTAACTACTGAGCAGTGATGGGCACTCCCAAGACTTGAGAGCCTGCAACTGCGAAGCCGAAAAACGCCAGATGTATGAAAAGTTGTGCGGTTGGTTTTTGTTGTACCTTTTGTATATTTCTTCAGTTTTTTGTCACTCTCATGTTTAGGACTCTTATGCAGAGTGTTCGAATAAGTAAATTAATAACCTGCACATAAAAGTTTTAAAGGATTTTTAAAAAATGGCGTCACAAGTATTTAATCGAATCGGATAATGTTGCAACCAACCTCATTTTAAAGACTCATCACTAGGCTTTCTTATTCAGTATATGTTGATTCGCTGAAGTGTAAACAACATAGTTTTTGTGGGTTTTTACTATGTCAACTTTTGTGCCAACAAATTACAATTTGCGGTAAAGTTTATTTTTATGATTTCATTTGTAAGAAGCTTACGGACTTACGAGCCGCCCGGCCATATGCCAAAACCGACGCCAAAGCCGAATATTCAGGGTGGCAAGGTAATCCCTTGTATTTGGTGGGACCAATTGGGCGTAGTGTAGTATAAGCTACTACAACTGGGTAAAACCATCACAGGGCAACTCTACAGAAACGGCCAGAATATGAGCAAAGACACTACAAGGTAATTTTGCAACATGTCAACGCTTGGCAACATGTTGCGCAGCATCGCTGAAATTGAAAGTTCATTCAGACATTTGCTCTTCCGACTACTTTTTGTTTTCTTCCATGAGGCCTGCTCTTAACCATCAGCACTTTCGCTATTTTGAAAAAACTCCAAAACTGGATCGATTCGTGGTTCGCATCAAAAGTCGCATCGTTTTTTGAGATGGTATCCGAAAATGGTCAGAAAGATGGAAAAAAATAGTGGCTAGCTATGGACAATACTTTAAAAAGTTTATTTGTAACAGAATTTTTACTTAAACAAATCCTTTAAAAACTTTTTGTTAATACAATGTGGTTGTTTTACCGACATTAAGATTATTAATCATAGAACTTTTTAGCGGGCTCTAGGTCTATAAGTTATGATTTTCATTATAACATTTCTAAAACAAGACACGCACAGCACCACAAAGGAGGCTGGATGATCGTATGGCTATTTCATAAACTTCCACAGTTTGATCATCAGCGATCTTTTGTCCAACTTCAATGAGTTTGCAGACGCTACCTCATGCCAGAACTGCTAAGATCGCTTGGGAATCCCAAGTCAGACTTGTAGCAAAAATTCCGACAACTGTAGCAAACGCCTAGGCATAGAAACTTTGTATATTATTAGCGATTCCAATCTGTAAAAAATTTCCACTTTACGACCAAACTTTTTTCATACCCTTGTAGAGGGTATATTTATGTTGTCCAGATATTTGTAACGCATAGAAGGAAGCATCTCCAACCACATAAAGTATATGTATTCTTGATCAGTACGACGTCAGTCTGTTTCTATGCTATCTCCTCCGTCACTTTTTAAAGCTATCTTAACCAAACTTTGCGCGAAGTCTTTTAGTACAAAGACGCTGCACATTTGCCGCAACCGGCAGGATTGGATGACTATAGCATATAGCTTAGTTGAAAAAACTTTTTTGTCTTCAACGCAAACTTCACCAAACCTCGTATTTATAAGTTTTCTATGCTTTTACATAATTCCACAATGTTTGATATATATAGCTCCGAAAAAAGTCTTAGTAGGAAAAACTTTATTGTTTTCAATGCTATCGCTCCCAAACTTGTTACTAATCAATAATATGTGCTACTACACAATTCTGCCAAGTTTTACCCAAATTGAATGACTGTAGAATATAGCTGTCATGGGAACGATCGGTCGAAAATTAATTCTAGTGAGAAAAACTTATTTGATTTCAATGGTAGCGTCTTTATATTTTCCAGTTATGAATATTATCGGATTCCACACAATTTTGGGAAGTTTGGTCAAATCTGATGAATATATCGTATAGCTGCCATTTAACAAACTGGCAAGCAAATGGTTTAGCTACTACGTTTATGTGTGTAACTAACTTTATTGAATGTAACTTAAGCTAACAATTATAGTTGAGTCGAACGGAGCGAAGCGGGAGCCACCCGCGCTAATCGAAGCCAAGCCAGAAACTGAGCGCCAGGGATGGCGCGTGTTGTCGTTCTGCTATCGCGTCAGGGATGGTGCTCGATAAATGGTGTGACCATAGGTGGCCATCTATTGCTGAGTTTGGGAAATAGTTCAGCTAAGAATGTTCGACGAAAATCATTTAAAAACCTTATTTTTATAAATTATATAAGCTACAAGAGTACACAGAAAAAGAACGTCAGGATATTTTCAATCTTTTTAATTTTGAAGTAAGTCCGGCATGAGCTTGAAAATTCAATCTCGATTTACAGGATATTCGTCACAGTTCAAGCTTTCAGGGAATGGCCCAAGCCTTTCGACCTTGAATCATTCCAAATGTGCTTACTACAATCCCCTTTGAGATCACATGTTCATAATTAAGAGAGAGAGAGCGAAAAAACTTAAGTAGCATTTTTGATTTGAGAGCGAGAGCGACAAAGTAAAGCGATGGTCGTGAGCGATGAGATGCCATTCCATTCGTGTTCAGTGCGCATGGTCGTGGGTTCGAATCCCAGTTGAGCCCAATAAATTGTTATATTTTTTTTGTTTTTCAGAAGTTTTAAATAAACCAAAACTGGATGTCCTATGGAATATGGCGGAGGAAGAAGAGAGGTATCTATACCGAGTATATCGAGTTCAAAAACAATCTCTTAAATCTGCTTAAAATTGTTCTCGAATTTTTTGCTTAATTCAATCTTTTTTAAGATTACCCCGGGATAAATGTAAGCGTTTTAAGGATCAAAAAAGTCGAATCAACTCAATCCTTTTTCGGAACGGGTCAAGAATATCCGGGATTATGTTGTTTTCATTACCGATTTTGAATGATTTGATCCCGTATGGATTGATATTTTTTTTGAGTCCATATAAACTTCGATCGAGTCGAAGTTAGCTTTTCTCTATTGTTTCATATATTCTTTAAAAGTTAACAATTACTTATCTGTAAATTAGGAAAAATACACTGGTGCTATTATTCAAATAGATTTATAGTATTACATACACTATTTAAAAAGTGACCGTATACCGATTTCTCTGCTATTTATAATCACATCATAATAAAAGTCGGTCAGGATATTGATAGTCGGCGTGTTACGTTCATTTGTTTACAGCTAATATGGGTATTACTCATGAAAAGGTGGTCTTCCCTTAGATTCCTGTTCGGTCTGTGCTTGTTTGGAAACATCCTGTTCGAGCATGTATCCGGATCGCATTTATGTTTAATCGATTCACATCGCAAGCAGATTTGATTTGATATCAAAATTTTTATTTTTTCAAAGTAATAAACTTTTATGCTCTTTAAGTTATTGCCAATTTTTCCAAAATTGTTATTAAATTTTCCTTTAATATTAATTCCAATTCCATAGGCCATACGTACTCTTTGGATTTAGCTTGAACATTATATGCAGAGCCCCCACGAGTGGCGGGCAAAAGGGACCCGGCAAATTGGCAACTGCCTCGCGCTGCGCCCTCTGCCCTCGATGGACCCACCAAGCAGCGGTTAACAATAGTGCGACTATAAGTAACAACAGCATTTTGTACTCTGAATCGTGGTATGGTATTAAAGCGAAGCTAAATACCAAAGGTTTAGCTAGTGCGTTCCACTGGCACCTATCTAATCGCGTTAACTAATAATTCAAATAATATCAGCTGGGGAACAGTAAAGCACAAAATTAAGATGAGTGTTAATCGGTTTTCGTCACAAGCTACTAAAAGCAGATACAACTTTAGTTAGTTTTGAACGTAGTGTTACTTTTCAGTTGGTAAGAGCTAGAGACTTTACAAAGCCTTAAGGTCCAGCAAGCAAATAATTTGCACAAATTTTGTACAATTGCAGATTTGGAAGAATTTAAAACGAAAACTATAAAAACTAACTATAATTAAGCATGGTTTTTAGCATTTAGTCAAATTTTTATTAAAATTAGGGCAAATTATGAGCTTGTGGGACCTTAGATGTTCGATCTAGGACGCTTTTTTAACCATGTTGGGTTAATGCTGTGCTCAGCTGTCAAAATACTTTTAGAAAATTGGGCAGAAATTGCATAAGCAACATTTTATGAAAATCCACTTTAAATTCTTGCAGTTAAACTAAAAAGGGGCGTGGCAGCTGTGAGTATCTCGAGTCCGAAAATAAACTTTTTGGTGGGATTTTCTTCCCAAGCCCTCTTCTTATTAAAACCTAGTCTGCTGCCGAGGTCCTTGGGCCTTTCGAACTAGTAAATGTTTGTTCAAGTCTTATAAGCTCCACTAGTTTTTGTTTGTCCTGACCTGCAATGATTCGACTGGAAAGTTAAAAAATTGTAAGTTTTTATTATATTTATCCCACATAATTTATTTAAAGCTTAATACTAATTTCGCCTGCTCATGCCCATTTGAAAGCCCGTCTCTGAGCGCAGAACAATGTTCAATACACGCTGAACGGGCTCACCAAGGGGTAGAAGTTCATACTCGCGCACAATTTTGGCCAACATCATCTTCATCTCGAGCTGGGCAAATTTCTGACCAATGCAGTTACGCGGACCGGCGCTAAAGGGAATGAATTGAAAAGGGGACACACGCTCTCCAACATCATGACGTTCTGGCCGAAATATGTCTGGCTCTGGAAAAGCCACAGGTTCCATTTGAGATCCGAAAATGCCAACTAAGACCTCGGCACCAGCTGGTATGACTCCATCACCAAATTTGGAATGTGCTGTAAGAACAAAATGTGAGAAATGGTCTTCTATAACAGAGTTATGGCACCTACTATACTTAAAGTCCGTCTGCAACTTGCGTCCTACTAGCGGCACTGGTGGATACATACGCAACGACTCCTTGATCACACACTCAATGTACTTCAGCTCGCTAAGATGTCGTGTGGTGATCGGTTGACTGCGATCTGTGCCCAATACTTGTAGAATCTCGGCCAGCATCTTGGCCTGTACTTGAGGATGACGTGAGATGGCATGGAGGCAGAAGGATAAGGCACTAGTGGTTGTGTCGTGACCTTCAAACATGAATGTGTCCACTTCCTCACGTATCTCATCATTAGACAAAGGTCTGCCTTCAACGCTGGATTGCAGTAGGACATCGAGTAAGGCCATCCGACGCTTAGTACCCACATCATCATCTGCTTGGAGGTTTTCTTTCTGCAGCTGTTGCTGCTTCTCCTCCAGAGCAGAGCGACGCTGTTCAATTACGTTGATAGTAAACTCGTGCATGGTGCGTATGAGCTGCATTTGTCGCCACTTTAGGTGGGGATGCGTCAGCGTGAAGAGCAGCTCGTTCTGTAGATAGACGGACATGAAGCGCCAGCTTAACAGGGCAGTGCATCTGCAAGAAGGGGATTAGTTAGATGGATTCCCTCTAAGGAGCTAGACTCACTCATTGACTGCATTGGCATAGGGCGTGCTCTCCTTGGTCTGTGCAAAAACTTTGGTTCCCATGGCAGTCTCTGCTATAATGTCCAAAGCTGCCAGACAAACAAAGGGATACACATCAAAGACTTTGCCATCAGCTCGCTGAGCCAGACGTTCCACACAGATATTAGACTGCTGATCGAACACCTCCACGAACTGCTCCAGTATGGAGAAATGAAAGGTAGGTGTAATGATCTTGCGACGTTGATGCCAAGTTTTGCCATCGCTGAGTAGCAGACCATTGCCCAGCCATTGACCGAGCACCTTATATACAGGATGCTTCACCAAATGCTCCTGACTGGATAGGACTTGTTCATTGAACTCAGAATCCGCACTCAGTATAAGCAATCGATTAAGGACCCAAACGCGCTGAAGCCGACCCATTTTCTGAACATTTTCCCGTGTCACATTAAGGAAATCTACGGGAGGTCATAGATAAGTTTTATTATTTTGATTTGTTAACAATAGGCGATCAAAGATAAGGCGAACAAATGGGTTTCATTTAAATTCCAGTTTTATAATCTTAAAATAAAAATAAGTAAGAAAGTCGGTCAAGCCCAACTATTATTTACCCTGTACCTACGAAAGTGTATGCTTAGGATGTATTTTACTGGCGCAGTAGTTGCTGCAGCGCTGCCGTTTCGAACTTTTGCTCATAACTTGCTCTTTTAAGTTGTTTGCTTTTTGATTTGATTTAAGAACTCCATATTTCGTAAACTAGTTTTAATTTGGATTTTATGTCAGAGGCAAAGTTGGTGCTCTGAATTTGGCCCACAAAACATTAGTATGTTGCAAATCAAATAAATTACATCTTCATGCTCAAAATTATAAAAATGTCCAATATGATTCCAGTTTTACCCCCTTTCTTTACAGTCTTTTAACCTTATCTTGATACCCGTTATGAATTTGGCCAAACAAAGTTCTAGCTAAGACTAAAATAAACAAACCCTTAACACGAACCTACTTTATTCGATTACTCCTTGATATAGTTTAGGGACTATCGGAAATAGGAACGATCGGTCGAAAATATAGTTCTAGTGAGAGAACTTTTTTGTTTTCAACGCAAACGCCACCAAACCCCGTATTTAACAGTTTTCTATGCTTTAACATAATTCTACCAAGTTTAATGAAAATTGGACATCTGTATAGTAAAGCTGCCATACAAAAGTTAGGTCTGAAAAAAAGTCTTAGTAGGAAAAACTTTTTTGTCTTCAATGATATTACTCCCAAGCTTGTGACTGATCAATATTTTATGCTACCCCACAATTCAGCCAAGTTTGATCCACATCAAATGACTATAGCATATAGCTGCCATAGAAACGATCGGTCGAAAACGTAGTTCTAGTGAGAAAAACTTTTTTGTTTGCAATGGTAGCGTCTTTATACTTTCCAGCTATAAATATTATCAGCTTCCATATAATTTTTGGGAGTTTAGTCAAAATCTGAAGAAGAATATCTATACGATATAATAGCTGCCGTATAAAAAACAGGCAAGCAAATTGTCAAAGTAGTGGCGCCGTCTATTGCTGAGTTTGGGAAATAACTCAGCTAAGAAAGTTCGACGAAAATCATTTAAGCAAAAAGTTTCATTTCGTCTGCTTTGCTTCTGCTTTTGACAAAAACAGAACCCGCAGCTAAATCAAAAGCAAAAAATGATTTTTGAGAAAAAGCAAACAGCAGCAGCAGTCGTTGCTTCATCATTTCTGATTTTGCTTTTGTTCAGTGGCGTAAGTCGAAGCTGCAGCACGTGATCGCTTTCAGAAGTCGACGGTAGTGCAAGCGCGACAGTCACTCGCATCTGTTTTCTGCTTTTGGCCTCCCACCCGACACACAAGCGAAGGTTCGCTTCAAGCGAAAGTTTCGCGGAGAGCATTATTCGTATTTTGTTTAGTTTAAGCGAAACTCTTTGTGAGTTCTCTTTTATCTTGCTTCTCGCTGGACTTTGATTTTGCATTTTCAGTATGTATTTGAAGGCCTTTTACTTAGGTTGGCTTAGCAAACTGCCGAGCGTCAATCAATTAATCGGTAAACAATTATTGTCTTATGTACATAGTTTAAGGGTTCATGATTGTATTGTCTTAAGTGTTATTGTGTAGTTATTAATTGTTTTAGTGTTGAAATTACGTCAAACAAAAGGAGGCAACTGCTTTTTATTTGCAAAGCAAAGCATTTTTCATTGAGAAAATAAAATGCGTGTAAGCAGCTTCAATGGGAGACAAGGCGATGAATTTAAATAAATATTATTTTTAAAAATTTATAATTAATTCTAATTTTATTAAAAATTTAATTAGGAACGAGTGAAAATGAAACTCGTATAAGTTTCGCCTCAACATTCGCGCGCGAATTCGCTTGCGAATGTTCGCGTACGAATGTTTGCCTGCCACAAACTGAGCACAAGTATCATAAACGAATGTCTGGCGAATTTGTAGACGAAGGTTTTGTTCGTTTTTCATTCGCTTTGAGTTTCGCTCGCGAATTCGCGCTCGAACTTTTGGTCGGTTGGGCTCTCTCAACACACACAATGAAACGTTTACCGTCAGTCGGCAACAACAGCGCGCTGAAAAAAAAAACAAATGTTGTTGTTGCTTTGCGTTAAATTTTGGTCGAACCAAAATCAAAATCATAAAGCGATGTCTGCTGTTGCCGCTTTTATATTTCTCAATGACCGTTTTTTGCTTTTCATTTGGCTGCGACTTTGATTTTTATCAAAAGCAGAAGCAAGAGTTCATATTGATAAGTTAACAAAAGTTGAAGCTGCTAAAGTAAAAATTGTGTAACTTTTGTTAATTCAACAGAAGCATTTTAAACTCTAATTTAAAACCTCAATTTATATAAATAATACAATCTGCAAGGGTATATAAACTTCGGTCTATCCAAAGCTAGCTTTGCTCTGTTTTTTTTTGTACCTTGAGAATTACAGTTAAATTAATCACATTTAGGTATGAGCAATGCGCTTACAATGGCTTGACATTAACCACCCCATTGTCTTCATTGTCTAAGTAGCGGAAATCCAAACTCATCGCTCAATATTCCCACATCAAACATATAACGATCGTTGCGACAGGCCCTTCTATTATTTTCAGCCGGTTCAACCTCTTCCGGAACGTTGCTAGAAAACTTTTCCTGTATCAGATCCCTGGCGACCACATCTGGCTGATGCTGAAGAGAGTCAGCTATTTCGGTGCCCATCACAAATAGCTTGAATGGCAATTCCTCTTGTTCTTTATCTGCAGACGCACTTTGCTGATGACATTCTTCACTAGTTTTTTTGGTCATGTCCAGGCAATCCTCCAGGTGCAGCTTTGAGACAGCTCAAGATAAAATTCAGTATCGCACTGTCGCTCATATTGTTGCAGTGCGTCAAAGTGATGGCAAACTCCTCGAGCACTCGCTAACTAATGGTCTCTTTTTGTGGTAAAACTAGAGTACGTAAGGCACTGAGCTGATCAACCACTTAGATGCAGCAATTCGAGAGCCGGCGGTTACAAAATTGCATCGAAGTGTGGAGCGGACCTGCAACCGCATCCGCACCAGCAATCGCATCCGGAGCGTTTATCAGTTCATGTAGTATCATGTATTATGGGGTGGCAGATGGCTCCTTGTAACGTTTGGGTGATCTTGGACTGCGCTCGGTCTTTGGCTTGGAAGATCTTGGGCTGGTCTTAGGTTTGGGATATTTACGTTTCTTGGGCGGAGACGTGGCCTTCTTTCGCTTGGGCATTCTTGCTTTCGGAAGCGATCTCTTCAGCTTGGAAAAGAGATGTATGCATATAATATGGTAACATTGTTTTTGGTCTTATTTTAATTTACAAGTTTCATTGGCTTCAAATTAAACAAATTAAAATAAAGCAAATGCGACATTATAGCTCCACTCCTGGCTATGTGCCTGTTGTGAAGATCAGACGCTTCATATTTTATAGCCAGTTTCAAAATTTGCTTGAAGTCTCTCAATTACCGAAGAAGTATTCTTCTTCTTTTTTGGCCCGATATTTATATCACAACCGCTCAACGGTCTCGGCCGCCGCTACCAATGCCCGCCAGTTGATCACACCAAGTGTTCCAACTTGAACTGATATTCCACTCGGCCCACACGTAGTGTAAATCTCATATGTAAATATTTAGTCTATATCGCCTATGTCATAAACATGCCACCTTTTGTAATAGCATTACATATTAATAGCGGCAGTGACAAGGATCAGCCCAGCCGAGAGACCACTTGAAGACGTCATCCGGTGGAAAGCAATTGACATGTATTGTGTGAAAAACCACCCTTGTGACCAACTCAAATCATTTATACACACGCAGCTGTCTTACAAATACTGCCTCAGTTAAGAATAGAAATTAAGGGATGAGAAATTTAGAAATAAAAGCAGGATCGCTCGACAAGAGCGAGTCAGTTCAAATCGAAATCTACAACCGTGCTGCTTAAATGTATTATTTTGTACATCAAGCCTGGTAATGTCTTTCCGCACCTGGTCTTCCCATCTCAGTTTCTGTCCTCCCCAAGTGCCTTTTCTCCCAATGTCTTTCTTCTTGAAATTGTACACCATTATTGCTGGAGCTTGTTTATTCACACGGGTAATATGGCCTATCCAGCGCAGCAGCTGTTGTTTAATTCGCGGTTCTTTCGGATGCGAAATTCATCGCCCACTTTTAAAGGTCCATAAATCCTTCGAAGATTCTTTCTTATTCTTCTTATTGGCCACGTCTTCGAAGCACAAAGGTATAAGCAATTGGCAATTGTTAATATGTAAAAATAAAAATATGCAAAAATAAAAAAATAAAAAAATTAAAAAACTACGGACGGACGGACATGGCTATATCGACTCGGCTGTTGATGCTGATCAAGAATATATATACTTTAAATGGTCGCAAATGTTTCCTTCTGCCTGTTACATACATTTGCACGACTTTAATATATACTTTTTACTCTACGGCTAACTGGTATATAAATAGTTTTGAGCTTAAAACTGGTAAGACGACTTATTCGCGTTAATAAAATATTTACTCTAGTTGCTGAATTATTATCACAGTTTTGATATTTTATTTTTCAATCGAACTATTTGCGCGTGTTGAATTAATTAATATTATTTATACACAATCTGACACGCTAATTGGTTGATTGTCTATTGATAATACTTACTCTTTGGATTCATCTGGAACATTATGTGCAGTGCCCCCAAAAGTGGCGGGCAAAAGGGACCTGGCAAATTCGCCACTGCCTCGCGTTGCGCCCTCTGCCCTCGATGGACCCACCAAGCAGCGGTCAACAGTAACGCGACTATAATCAACAGTAGCATTTTGCACTCTGAATTGTTTCATGGTATTATGGCAGAGCTAAGTACTCAAGCTTCAGCTCGCGACTAATCTAATCGCCTTAGTAAATAATTTTTTTGCTTAGTAAAGTTGCTGCTGCTGCTGGACTTGTGCATCTTATCGGACTGGTCTATTTCAGGAAAGTGAATGTACTCCAAGAATAATGATTGTAAAAATGCTAATTGTTTTTAATTCAGTGACGATAACGAGACTACTACAATGAGATGGGTATTTCATTCAGTGGCGCCTCGGTGCAAGAGAACTTTTTTCAAGTAATTTCCGCTAGAGACACTCGTGCGGAAATTAAAACATTTGCCCCACTGGCGACCTCCACGGGATAGCTCGGGATGACTGAATGGATGGATGGATGGATGGATGGATGGCTGGCAGGCGCGACAGTCGCCTTCGAAAAAACTAATTAACACTGGCTTCCTGAACGGGCAACTTTGACTTTGTAATGGCATTTCATTATTTTAAATGGCCAAATGGTCAGCGCATGAGTTTACACACACGAAAAGTGTTTTTAATTGTAGACGCAATGTGCATTTTCAATTTTCACTTTTCACAATGACTGTTATAATTTAAATGCTTGGAATTTTATCATTTTTTTTTCCGTCGCGACGGCCAAAAAGATTTTCCGCATTAATTTTGCATATTAAAAATGCAATTTGTAGTATTAATTGTAGCATGTGAAATGTATCGGACAATGCAAGAGAGTTGCGCCCGTGGTGTCCGTTCCACGACCAAACGATGCGGCCAAGTCACGTTGGATGTACAGCGCAAACAAGCCGGACAACGGACAGCGGATAACATGGCGTATGCGTGATGTGAGTAATGTGAGGAAAGCAGAGACTGGGTGTGAGACACATGAGCACGCGACCAAATGCAATCCACGTCTCCCATCGTGTGAGCCGGGGATTTAAAAATATTTCAAAAAAATGCGAGAAAACTGATATTTGGTTTAAGGCGTCAAGCGGCCAAAAATTGATATAAATGGCACACAGAATGCAGAGCAGAACAGTGAGCTTACTGAATGGCCATTAAAGGTAAAGGAAATCGATGGTTTCCATTTGAAGTTAACATATTACGATAACAGCTATTGATCGATCAGTTCTTATTAGGGTTTGGAGAAAAACAGGACTCTGTCTCCTTTATATGTACTACTAGAGTACATAGAGTCCGCTTTTATACAACTATGAAGTAATTGCTTGTTGGGAAGAATTATGGAGGGAAATGCAAAGCTAGAAAAGCTGTATGCAGGTATTGTACAAACTCATTTCTCATTTTCTCATTTCATGTACAAACACGGCAAATTCCAACTTCGAGAAGAAAATAAAGCAAAAGTCAAATTGCTTAATGGCAATACCAATACGTATATTTAAGTACAATGTAAATATAAAAAATTTTAGAGTCTAGGTACTTTTGCAATCCGTGGTAGGGTCGTATGAGTGATAACAATAATCTAAGAATTAATGAACTAATCGTCGAACCAAAACTTTATTACCTCGATAAGTAATGGAACAGAACTGAACTTTAGATTTTCCAGCGGACTCGCACCACTGGACCGAACCTTCTTCAGAATATCAGAGGTTTGCAGCATTGCTTTATATACCCTTGGTTCTAAACAGGGCTTAATACCGGAACCGGTACCGGAACCGTTAGCCGAAATAAACCGATTCAAATGAAGTACCGGAACCTTAACCGGAACCGATACAAATTTTTTCTTGAGGACCGAAAACCGTTCACCGTTATTAATGGAACCGATTGCACCGGAACGAAACCGAAACGTTGGTACCGGTACACTTTCGGTTTATTTTTCTTTTGCAGAGCGCATCGTAGATTTGGTCACGAGTTGGAGCTCTACATACAAGATGCTAAGATATTTGCTGGCAGAAGACATCTTCAACATTTGCTCCAGTTTTGGGGCTGCAGATAATGACTTTCTTCTGCACCGGAAAGTGTGGGACTCAGTTCGCGAAATTGTACGCATATTAGAACCAGCGGAGGTGGCCACAACTAAACTTCAACCGACAATCTTGTTTTGGGTAATTTTTATTCCATTTGGATACACTGGATCTCTAGCAAAGCAGTTACTGGTTTCCATTAAGACTTTTCTCGCACTTAAGCGTGTTTGAAACCATGAAAACATTCTTAATTGGTGGTCAGAATCCTCCACAAAGTTCCCAGAACTGTACGAGATTTCAAAAGTCGTGCTTTCTGTTCCAGCTACGCAGGTTCTCTGGCGATAAATTTATAATGAATCCGCTAAGAAGTTGTATGTGCTCAACCACATTGAATGCAGTTATGTTACCGCGAGCAAATCACAAGAATGATATATTAGTTACATAAGACGTGGATGTACTGGTACGTACCGGTATACCGAAATAAAAATCTGGGTACCGTATCGAAACCGAAAACCGAAATAGAACCTTTAACCGAAACATTCATTTCGGGACGTACCGGAACCGGTACCGGAACCGAAAATCGTTTCGGGATTAAGCCCTGGTTCTAAATGATTTTCATAGATCAATTTCATTTCTGCATTGAGCAATGTTAGTTGAGTGTTTTCCAAAACTGACCAAATTAACTCAGCTTTTCTTGCTGATCAAATGTACACGTACAATGTACATAAAAGGTGAGACAAGCTTTTCATTTTAGAATCCTGGCACTTTTGTAAGCCATGGTAGGGATCGTATGAATGATAGCTATAATGAATAAGGTTCATTCGGATATAAATAAAAGATTTTAATAGCTTCGTAAGCAAAACGCTATCTTCTCAACCAAAAATTGTCTCAACACTAAAAATCTTGGAACAAAAACCTTAGGTTCGATAATTAAAGAAACATCTTCAAGGGTATAAATATCACAAGAGATATCTAAATACCGATTGCTAAAAAGACGATAGATTATAAATTCATACCTTGCTTTACTCTAATCTAAGATTTCTAGCTCGAGAAATGGCTTACAAATTAAGATTACAACGAAATTTCAAAAAATTTTAATCTGTAATATTTCTTTAATAAAATTTGTAACTTGATTGGAAGTTCAGCATTTTAAAATCTATAAGAAAATAATTGTTATTATTTTTATTTCTTTTATTTTAAAATGTGTTGTAATCAGGGCTTAATCCCGAAACGAATTTCGGTTCCGGTACCGCTTCCGGTACGTTTCAAAATGGATGTTTCGGTTTTCAGCTTCGATACGGTACACGGATTTTTATTTTGGTGCGTACCGGTATAAGAACTACCTTTTTTCAATATTGGAAGAGAGAGATGAGATGAATCTAAATTATTTTATTCCTGTGTAATAAAATGAATCAAAATTCAACACAAAATGAAGGGTTCCACATTTAATGTAAAATTATATAGACTTTTTCTTATTTCGTAATTTTTTACCTAGTTACCATGTAAGAATTATGATTACATTATATGCTCACATCCTTATGTAATCATTGCTAGCAGGTACCAGAGAACGGATTCGCTCGATTGCAAAACGATCACACATTATTCAACACTATCAAATCTTCATAAAAATTCTGGATTTCTGGACCTTTTGGTCTTCACTGTCTATCTGTCTATTTACTCGTCTTCATGATAATCTAAACTCATTCTACAATTTTGAAAATTTCACGATTTTTTGGTCCGTTGGATTAACCCGATTTACCCGTCTATTTACTCGCCATCATGTCAATAAAAACTGATATAAGAATTTTAGCTTTTCTTATATTTTTAAACCGATTGAACGATACCACCGAAGTACCCGTCTTCAAATGCCAACCTTCAGATCTTCGATATAATCAAAACTCATAAAATTTTGCGAATTTTTAACCATCTATTTACCCATCCCATGACAATCTTAAGTCCTGTTAGAATTTTTGCAAATTTCGCGATTTTTTTAAGCCGATTGACCGACAACTTCTCTTTACCCATCTTCAATTGACAATTATTTAATCTTCATGATAATCTGAACTAATTATAAAATTTTGCAATTTTCCCCCTTCAATTGACACGTCACAGGCACACAGAAGTTTGCAACGCATAGAAATATTAATTTCCGACCCCATAAACTATATATATTCTTGATCAGGGCGACGAGCTGAGTTTGCTGCTGAGATTGAGCTTTGTCTGTCCGTCCGTCCGTCTGTCTGTCTGTTTCTGCGCAAACTAGTCTCTCAGTTTTAAAGCTATCGAGCTGAAACTTTGCACAGAGTCTTCTTTTTACTGCACGCTGCTAATATGTCGGAGTCGACCCGATCGGATGACTATATCTTATAGCTGCCACAGGAACTATCGGTCGAAAAATGGGTCTTAGTGAGAAAAACTTTTTTGTTTTCAATGTAAACGTTCTTAAATTCGGCCATTATGAATATTATATGCTTTCAAACAGATTTTCAAATTTTGGTCAAGATCGGATGACTATATCTTATAGCTGCCATAGGAACCATCGGTCGGAAAATGAACGGAACGGAACGGAAAAAAACTTTTTTGTTTTTAAGTAAATCGTTCTTAAGGTCGGTGATCATTAATATTAAACGCTTTCAAACTAATTTAAAAAAGTTGATCAACATCGTGTGACTATATCTTATGGTTGCCACAGGAGTGATCGGTCAAAAATGGGTCTTAGTAAGAACATTTTTCTGTTTCAATGTTAGTGTCCTTAAACTCGCTGATTACTTTTTTTATATGTTTTTAAATAGACTCGCAAAATTTGGTCGTAATCGGATGACTATATCTTAAGGCTGCCATAGAACCGATCGGTCGGAAAATCAGTCTTAGTGAGAAAAACTTTTTTGTTTTCAATTTTACCGTTCTTAAGCTCGGCGATTGTTTATTTGATATGTTAGAAATAAGAGGTTTATCTGTCGAAAAATGGATTTTAGTTAAAAACATTTTTGATTTTTATGTAAGCCTTCTTAAACTCTGACATTTCAAAAACAGCATTTGCAAGGGTATAAAAACTTCGGCACAGACAAAGTTAGCTTGGCCTTCTCGTTTTGCTGTTCTATGCAACCAGTTACAATTGCGATCTATCATCTTTATGATACCCAAAATTCATAAAATTTAGCAAAATTCGCGATTTTTTTTGTCGCTTAGTCTACAATCAGGTATACTATTGCTAACTATCAAATCTTTATGATAATCTCAAATCATTATACAATTTTGTATATTTCGCGATTTTTTTGGACAGTTCGGTCTACCCGTTTGATCTTCACCCTCTATTTACCCGCCAGTTTACCCGTCTTCTTTATTAATCAAAACTCAAATGAGAATTTTGGTAGTTTAAGCACTTTCATAAATACTCTTATAATAATTTGTACATTTTGAGGTTTTTTGGACCATTTTAATAAAAGCTATATAGCCTATTTACAAATCCAGGTTATAAACTATCTGAGTGCCAAATTTCATCCGAATTCGTTAAGCTATTTGCGCGTGATTGAGTAACAAACAGGCAAACATACAAACTTTCACATTTATATTATTATTACGTCCACTATATACTAAGCATTCTTGTGATTTTCTCGCAGTAACTTAATTGCATAAATCTAAGCGGATTCATTATAATTCACGATTTCTTGCAATATTTCTGCAATATCATATATGCTTCAACTTCGTCGGCGTTTTCAGATGAACTAGCGTTAGAGCTGCATTCATCATGATTGATCAGCAACCGACAAAACTTGTGCATAAATATTTATTAAATGATTGATACAAGTATTTTTTGCTCAGTACTTAGCGTTACGTTATACCTAGGGTCCAGAAATATGTCACATAAAAATCCATTGTTTTCAAAAAGGGATTTCCCTCGCTTTTCTTTGAACAATCGCTTTCGTCAGAGTGACGTGCAGTGTATCCAAATGGAATAAAAATCACCCAAAACAAGATTTTCGGCTTAAAGATTAGTTGTGGCCACCTCCGTTGGTTCTAATATGCGTACAATTTCGCGAACAGAGTCCCACACTTTTCGGTGCAGAAGAAAGTCGTTATCTGAAGCCGCAAAACTGGAGCAAATGTTGAAGCTGTCTTCCGCCAGCAAATATTTTAGCATCCTATAAGTTGAGCTCCAACGCGTGACCAAAACTACGATGGGCTCTGTAAAGGTAAAAATACCTGAAACAGTTCCGGTATTAAGGCTTGGTTGTAATCTACAAAACACAATTAAAATCATACAATGTGAATTGGCGAATACGTTCGTCCCCCAGAGGCTATGGCTGGTGAACGCTGCACTAGATATTTAAGAGAGAATTTACAATTCCAAGCGAAACGATGGAAAATGGAACAGTCGAAGATGAGAGAGACTTACTTTTAGGTTTCAATTTTCGGTTTGTCTGGGAAATGCATAATTCTTGAAACACTAAACAACAAAATTCCTTGTAAATCAATTAAAGACTTAAATGCAAATCGAATTTCACTATCAATTTCTAAATGGATCACAGAATTACGAAAAACTCACTTAATGTACATCTAGCAAATGATTGATTTGGCAATTACTTTTTATTCCACCGACCAACAAGCATTACTTTTAAAAACGAACAACTTTTTCGTTTTGGTATTGCGAGAACATGAATCAATTCCACTTTCGAAAAGTTACAGTGGAAGTGGAATTGAGAACATACCTGATAATTGTTTTTTCAAGTCCTCCCGAACTTCTTATCAGTCGACTTAACTGTCTATTTGAAATTAATTAAAATTAGCGGTTCAGGGAGTCACAACGAGTTGAGATCTTAGTAATAAGGTAATAGCCACTGGCGGTTACCATAACTTATACCCAGAATCAGAAATACATATAGCGAGACCAGTATTTAATTTAAATTACTCTGGTCTATCGAATCTTGGATATACTCGATTTTCTTAGTTTGTAACACTTTGTCAATTGTGCCAGACTTTAAAACTATATTTTGTTATCCAGCTTTGATCAACTTGTCTCGGAACTTGTGATTGTTAAATTGAAAAAATTTAAGTCTATCACAAAACAGAGTTTAATTCAATCTATTTTAACAAATTTCAAATTCATAAAATTGAATTTAACAAAATTCACTATGATAAAATTCTATTGATCGTTAAAGTTATTTTTAACTTAATTACAAAAATTTAACTTATATAACTTAAATACAAAAAGTGAATTAAAACTTATGTTAACTATTGTTTAAAGCCAGTTTATCAATTAATTTCATTCAATTTGACTTTACATTCCCAAAAGTACAAAATTGTGTAATAGTCTTATGCTTCTATTCATATTTAAAATTTCCCGTGAATCATCAATCAATTACATAAAAAATCTCACGTAAATTAAAACTGGTTTGACAAGCGTATTAATTCTAGTTTCAATGTAGAGTGAGGGTTGTCTGTTTGCATGTGATAAGCAGCAAACAACTTAAAATGTTTACCTGAGTATTACTTTAGCAATATAAATCAACATAATATTAAATACGCCTGCAAAGGCATTTAAGTTTGGACTTGCCGACGATTTGTAATTGGACTGTATTAATCTACTAGTAAGTGCATCATTTTTGTTTACTTTTCTCGACTCCATTTTGTTACTACTAAGTGGATATTTTTCTACAACCTTTTCAGCCATGGCTTGTATACCCACCCAGGACTCTTTCGCCAGGATTTTTATGTACGATCGTGGTGGGAAAAAATCATATCCTCTTCCAGACAGCTCGAATGCGAAAGAGAGTGGGAAACCTATGGTATAGGCATAGTCAAGGCTGGTGCCACCAATTGTGCCATATTCATGGGCTTGCCTGGGCTTGAATATGGTGGGACTGGACGAGCGTATAGTATCCGCAGCGTACTTAGCTATATCGTGATGTTCTTCTTGGTTCTTTGCTGCAGCTCTGAAATCACATTTGTTTCAATAATTTTCCATTGGTTTTTGAATGGGTGCAAGCTTACGAGTCATATACCCAAGGATAGAAAATCGATTCGTTGTGCGAATGCAGTGAGATATACATTATGGCACGCCTACTGTTTACCAGTTCATGTAACACATTTCGTATAGCCACGGCCTCTGGTTCGGAGAACGGCTTACTTCCAGCATAATGCTCTCCACATGGATCCAAAAGTTCTGGATACCCTAAACTCCAGTGTGTATCGAAATTGCGATTGAGATTGGTGCCATAGCATCCATGGCCATTTGGTGAGCGAGTACTACGCCAATATTTATTAGTGTTACGTGAATATTCATAGCCATCCGGGTTAGCCAACGGCATAATGATCCAGTCGTAGTCCTCGAGAAGATGTGCATGCAGCTCCCTATGAACCACCAACTGTTCAATAACATACAAAGCTGCCGCTGGAGTTATCCATTCCCTTGCATGCATTGCTGCATCCAGAAATATCACATTTTTGCCAGTTCGTCCATCGCCATTGGTAATAGTTATAGTCTTTAGTTTACGATTTTCATAGGATTCGCAGACATCTTTCAATGTGACTCGATCACCATAGGCCAGAGCCAAACTCTCTAAATACTCTAATATACCGTTATAGCTGTAGTAGTCGTCCCATTGAAGAGTTGGCAATCCATCTTTTAGTACACGAGCATTTGTCGGATCTACCAAAGCGATGACTAATGCTATGGCACACAGAGCAGCCGCCAACATGTTGCTTTCGAGCCGATCAACTTGATACTAACAATGTTACTAATTAATGCGAGAGCGTGATTGTATATTTTTTACTATACCCATATTATTGCTCATTCAGCAAAGTGACGAAAACAACAACTACTTATCTCTAAATAATTATTAAAACAAATTCTTCGAAATTATATTACTTATAAATAAATTAAATGAGTGGTTTGGGCGCTCTTGATAGTGTGCTTATAGTACATTAGAGTGAAACAAAAGTGTAATGCGTGACCGGCATAAGAAAAAGTCTAAGGCTCATAAGTTTTTTTAAATTTTACTTTAATGTTTTTAAGAATTTTTTAGCTCTTAACCACGCCTACAAAACAGCTTGCAACAACTCAAAAAAATAACGTCTTTATGCTAAAAATCACGAAAATGTAAAACGATTCAACCTTTTCCATTGTTTTTTTGCTTTTGTAAACGTTCGGCCAGAAGCTTTTTTCGTCTCCGGAACGCAGGACAGCCTAGCGGGACCCATTGTTTTACTAGCTCTTTACGGGAATGTGGGGGGGTTGTTTGCTGCTGCCTCAACTGCACACTACACAATATTTATTATAGAGTCCCTAAAGCCCTAATTCATATCGGCTTCAACCGGTCAATACAAAAGGCTAAACGACTCGAACTTGCACGGAAGATTCCCACAAGTACGATCGAAACAAAATCAAAGATAGGAGAAAGGGATAACGAGGGAATTAGGAAAAGGGAAAACAAGTTTAATGGCTAGTTTTTTTGTTCCGACAAGCGGTGTGGTCTAAGGTGACAAACGACCTACACCTTCTGTACCCAACCCGACCATGATCTGCAAATGGATTAGCGTTAGCAGATCCCCAAATGTACAAGCTATATCATTTTAAATTTTCGACCCCATGACTCAGGAAATAACAATCTTTACACAAACATTTTCAAAATCAAATTCAATTATATATTCTCCAATAATAACTTTTCAATCCGCAGATACATCCGTAACTTATAACATTTATTATCTATTTCTATCATTGTTATCCCATTAGGACAAAGGTAACTTCCTTTAAGTGTTATTTTTATTCTGAAGCATTTCGCACATACAGAAAAAGGAACCAAAGACGACCGAAAATATTCTTCATATCGAAGTAATTAAGTTTAATTTTTAATTTTGTTTTCAGCTTCGATACTTCGTTTTAATACTACATGGGTCACCCTAATGAATTTAATCATATTATTATGATATGATATTTAATCATTCGCTGTTTCACTTTTCAATCGTGGTCTCTTAATATAACTTTTAATTTCTAGGGTTATTTATCTTCAAAATTCATTCTTATTTTTGTTCTTCTATTTCATTAACTTTCGCTTACTTTTTATTTATTGCTCTCATTTCATTTCTTTTTAATTCACCGCTGTAAAAGATAATATAGGTAATTGATAATTTATAGAATTAAATAATTAAAGATATATAAAATATAAGTAATTTTTTGAATACATTATCTTCTTATTGTTAAATAACGAAGAGTATGGTATAGTTTACGTTACGATAAAAATGACAACATGATCAAAACAAAAGAAGTTGTCTGTTTGTAAGTTTGCGCTTAATTTCGAATCAACTCACGGCTTCAGCGATAAAATATAAAAACTTGAGTGGAATGGTAGAGAACGTTACCGTTAAAGTTTAGAAAAGCTCGAGTTGAATATGAAAAAGACGCGAACACGATTAGAGATAATCAAACAAGGATTTTATTTACATTGGTTAGGCTCACTGTTCATTTGAAACACAAATCCAACTAAGAAAGGAGATCGTAAGAACTTCAAGCCAAGTTAAGCTTTCGCTTTGATGTTATTTGCTCTTAATTATTTCAAGAAGGAATTCTTAGAGTTCGTACGATATCACTCTCTTAAATCAATCACTCTCTTTGCACATGTGTAAAACTTTCGCACCGTAAAATACAGGGTGCTCAGTTTTGAGATTTCACTCACCAGACGCAATCGACGATGGAGGCCTCCTCGTTAATTTGTTGTGGTTGTTGATCTTGATTTGTATATATGTTGGGGTGATATGTGTTTAACATTTTAGATTTGGTGTTTTCTTTTGTACCTCTTGTATAAACTTTAGCGTTGGCGGACTTTCCTTGGCTTACTTTGGGCTTTTTATGCTTTGCTCATTTAGAGTTTTTCGCCAATGCACACACACTCACACACATACTTGAATTTAGTAATATTATTTGTTTCTTATCTATGGCGCGTTGAATTGCAAGTAAACTTCCATGGGAACAATTTACACATAAAAAAATATATAGAATTTTAAGATTTTAATTTGATTTTCATCGCTTTTTCTGGACGTTTGCCCTTTTCTTTCTATTGGTATTCTATTTCCTCTTTTCACCCTAGAGTTTCGTGTCACGATCACTATTTTCGGCTCAACTTCTCCGCAACCACTATTAGGTACCCACTCTCGACCTCAAATTTGGGAAATGGCCAGATCAGGTCCCGGGTTATTGTTGGACCGACTTTGATGAATGGTGTGGGACTTTTTGCTGACGGCGGTCAGCCTCTCTGAAGTGGATGAAACAGCGCTGCTAAGGCTTTGCTGGCGTTGGCGACTCTGCGCTGCCTGCTCTAAGGCTTTGCTGGCGTTGGCTGAACCGTCGCTGGCCTGGGCGATAATATTTCACGCGCAATTATATAGTCGTAACCATCCAAAAATCTAATAGGAGGAGGTACAGGCACATGGCCAAACCTGAATTAGTATTTTTGTTTGGAGTTTCTCGGAATTTCACAAAATTACCAACCTGGTTTCTGATAAACTCGATGACAATTGGATTTCCCTTAAAAGGGATGCAAAAGCGATGAGGATGACTTAGGAAAACTTGGATAAAGTTGTTTCTTTTGTTGCCAGTGTATGTCGCTTGAATACGTCTGCTCGCTTAGATCGCTCGTAAAGAAAAGGAGGAAGCTAGTAGAAGGAAGCAGACGGAAGTCTAGTTTGACAAATGAATATATCGTATGCAGCCCTGCCGATATCGATAGGTTAAGCGATCGTAGAGTTGTAACTTCGATAACTGTGCCCTATTTGGCGCGATTTTGATCACTTTTAAATCTGTGATCTAAATACCATGTTGAATCCCTTTTCTGTGGATTACTTACAAGGGTTTTAATTTGATATTACTGTTCGTATATACGAAATGTGATTATGTTTTGGGTTTTTATTTTTGTTTATTTTTTTCAATAGTCTTTGCGACCATTACACTTTTATCTTGAAAACCGACACCAATAGCAATGATTGTTATTGAAAGGCTTACTGAAGATGGTTATGTTTGTGGCTTTTATGTTTCCAAACGTGCATCTAACCTTAAAAACATAAAAAATTTAACGGCAAAATTTAAACTGCCATATTCTGATCCACCAGATTGGTTTGATCGTTCGTGGACGACGCCATATATAGTATATAGACGTGCTGCTGTTGTATTTTAAGCTGGTCGAACAATAAGCATAAACGAATGCTATTTGGTACGCCGGACAGATCCAAATGGACATGCTAAAGAGAAGTGCTACGGGTGCATACATTTCATAAGTCGGATAAACAGAAAAAAATGTCAAAGACATTTTATGTTCGTGGTCCCTAGCTTCACTTCCACAGCAACATTATGATGCAGATCCAACACCTTTTGGTGTCAGAGTCCGATTACAGTAACGGTAATGACAGCAAACAGATCCCAACGACCCAATGCACATTGGGCTGAATTGCCTTTTTTTTGGCATAAACTCTAAAAATAAAGATAGAAAGTTGAAACTTCAAGTATTTGCTGTTTATATTATAAGTTAATTTCGAATTAATTTTTTTTGCCGGTGTGACCACGCCACCCCCGCCACCAAAATTCATCTTCTCCGTCAGTTTCAAAGCTATCTTTACTTAACTTTGTACAAAGTTTTTAGGTACTAATATGCTGTGCATTTGTTGGAACCGGCCATATCGGAAGACTATTGCATATAGCCGCCATAGGAACGATCGGCCGAAAAACCAGACTTAGTGAGAAAAACTTTTTTGTTTTTAATGTAAACGTCCCAAAAACCTCGTATTTATTAGTTTTCTTTGCCTTTTCATAATTATAGCAAGTTTTTTGAAATTCGGACAATATAGTATAGCACATGTATAGTATAGCTCCCATAGAAAAGATAGGTCTAAGAAATAGTCTTAATAAAAAAACACTTCTTGTTGTTAATGCTATCGATCCAAAACTCCATATTTTTAAATATTCTATAAGTTCTATGGTTAAATATTATATGCTTCCTCATAGTTGTGCAACAGTTGGTCCTAATCTGTTGACTGTAGCATATGGCTGCCACACGAATAATGAATGAGTGAAATTGTGGAATGAAAATCATTTATAATCTTTATTTGAATAAATAATGCAAGTTGTGTAAACTTTGGATGAGTCGAAGTTAACTTGCCTCTATTTTTTTAGGTCATTAAGCTTTCAGGAAGGAAGTTTCGGTTTATTTGATCGCGCAGACAGTCAACCAAACTTACAGTAAATTGACACGACAAAAATTTACCATGTCTAAATATATTGAATAATTTCCAAATTACGCAAATATGCGCTTAAGTTGTTTACTCTCCATAAATGTATCACAATAACACACACTACCACATTAGTACTTTCGGTAATCCGGCGTCATCTTGCTAGTTCTGCTCCACGAAAAACAAGTATTGAGGCTAGGTTCTACCTAAAATATGTTTCATCAATAACATTAAATACAACACGAATCAAAAGCTTATCTAATTTAAGCGCTTTACACTAGAAAATATATACCTTTATGAGTATTTTGCATATTTTAAACTCCCATAATACACAATCTAATTAGAATGGCTGATAATCAAACATTCACAGAAGCACAAACAAGGCACAATTAGCCTAGCACAAACAGGTCACTTTAACGGGCTGTCAAAAACCAGTGATGGGCCAAAAAAAATATTATATCATATTTTTACTCAGGCATGAGACATTTATTTAACGGAAATAATATTAAGATTATGTAAATATTAAAAAATAATTTTGGACTTTATGCCAAAAAAATGGGAATTCCGCCCAATGTGCAATGTTTGGGCGAGATGAAGAAAAAGTACTTTTAGTGAGAAAACCTTTTTTGTCTTCAGAGCTTTCACAGAATTCCACCAAGTTTTATGAAAATCGGCCAACTATATAGTATAGCAGGATCCAAACGATAGTATAGCTGCCATACAAAAGATATCGCTCCCAAACTTGTTACTGATCAATATTATATGATGGAACACAATTCTGCCAAGTTTGATCCAAATCGGCTGACTATTGAATATAGATGCTACAATATTTTTTTTGTTCCCAAGCCAGCTTCTAATTTTCAAGATCCACCTTCATGTCCAGGTCAACCTTTCGTTGCTGAATGGTGGTCAATATCGCCAGAAAAGATTTCATTCTAGGAGTTTTGCATGGTTTTCAGCTACTCGGCTCTGATGAGCGGCTGGTTGAGCAAGGAACTCAAATTCGTCTTTGGCGTTGATATTCTGCCTGTCCTCTAGAAGATGCTCATATCCTTCCTTTGGCCATAAATCTGATTCAGGATGTTGAAATTGGGGCAAAGTTTTTCCATATAGTCTGTAAAAAAATGATTATTCAAAGACTATGTTCCTTTGGATTGTGTACTTGACCTGCTACAGATTTGGATTTGCTTTCAGCTAATAACCTGGTACCAGTGTTGGATCTCTACTGCACAGCACTTATGTACTGACTTCGGAAGCTTCGTATTTTGCTTCAAAAGAGGCTCGTGTGTATTCTAAATTGCATTAAATAAATAATAATTTTATTATTAAGACTTGAAATCCAACTTACCTCGCTCACCATTCTAAAGTCACACCAGATGTAAGCAAACAAGAAACCTGTCACACTCAAAACGAAATCAAATCTAAATCAGCCTGAATTTTACGTTAAATCTTTTAGAGTGACCATAGCTTCCTCACTTTTTCTGGGCACACTGGACATTTTGCATGGCGCAGCCGTGATCAGCTGTTCGACGAGATCTAAATCAAATCTATTTCGCTTTTAGGAATACCACTAAAGTCTAGTCTAAATTGTTAACTGAATTGTTTGGCGGACTCCCTTTCTTAGGGATAAGTTGCAGCTAATGCTTTGGCTGTATACATCCTGCCTCTCTCACTACTAGAGCTGCGTGCGCTGGTTATCCGGCTGGTGTATTGGCCTTATCACCCAACAAAAACTAGTTCCGGCATTCACATGCAGGTTTCAATTTACACACGGTTTACTATTTACAATGTCAATTCGGGTTAATTCGGCCTGTATTTTCCATTTTATTAACAGCGTCTGTTTTCGTCCATCTGTCTGTCTGTCTACTACTACTGGCAGGAAAGGTCAACAGAAACAGAAATGCGAAGACCAGGTGCGGCAAGACATTGTCAAGCTTGGTGTAAGCAACTGGTGCCAGCTCGCACGAAACAGAAGTGACTGCTTGTGATACAAATATCGGGCCAAAAAAGAAGTTGAAAAAGGGACTTTCGAAACTAAACAGCAACTAATTCTGGTTGGCGGCACTTCAGAATTTTAATAATAATGGATTCATTTCATTTTAGTGAGGTATTTTTGGGAATTTGGTCAGGTTCATCTGTTCACACTGTCTTTTATGCCCGCGGTATGTTGCTTATGAAAATTTGCTGCTTACGTTCCACAAAATGTAGCCAGCAACATGTTGCCAGCATAACGAATACATTTTCATTCGTGTGGCTAAGCCCTTTGGATATTGGTACTAGACTAGTGAACACCTCTTAACATATCCTAAAGCATTTTCTAATCTAAATTTGAACTAAAAATGTGTCACAATTATCCAAGCATTCCACACGCACACACAAACAGTTCCTATCGGCCAACAGTCACATGTATACACAATGCGCGTTAACCAGTCACTTGATTGGCCAAGACGAAAATTGCCAATGCCCACGGGAGGAGGAGGTGGAGTATGCGCCAGCTGTGAGCTACAATGTGCTCAGATACATTTGCCGGATACATGTCGCCCAAGGCGCGTTCGTAAATATTTAAACACTTACCTAACATTTATTGCTGCAGCCAAATCATTTCAAAACTATTAAACAAACCAATTTGGGGCAAACTTGTCTGTTCCCACTTGGCCAGCGGCATTATCCTGGCACACAAAAGCAGCTGTTGTCCTGGCAAATAACAAATCTTTTCTGTTTCGTTTTGCGGTCGTTGGGGTCAGGGGAGGGGTCGAAGGGTTGGTCAACCCTTTCTGGAGTTGAACTGTCAAAAGTACATTTGCCTTGGTTACACCACAGAAATATCCTTGAAGCATGTAATGACAATATCAGGAGACTTCCACCCAGCCTGCAGGGCTCTGGGGGATTTGCGGGGTTTTGAGGGGGGAATTGTTGTGCTGTTTTCATTTTGCGGCGCTGATGAAACTTTAATGGCCCAGCACACGCATCGCCAAGAACAAAATTCAAGCTCCATTTGCTTCCGTTTTTCAGGTCAATTTCATTTCGTCTGCAAGGGCTAATGGCAGCTAATGAAGCGGGTTTTTGGGTTGTTCAACTCCCAGGTTGGTAATATTGCATATTGCATACTCACATTTCTGGAATTCATACGTCAATGTCATGAACAAGCAGTGTGGACTCGGCCGGGTGCAATGGCCACGTGACCAACAGGAACTCGTCCTCTCTTGGAAGTCGCACGTATGCAAATTAACAAAAAATGCGGCGACAACAAAGCCAAAGTCGGAACGTTGTTGTGGCTATGGTGATACGAGCAGCAGCAGCAGGACACAAATCCTTTCGCAGGCCTGCCGCCAAATATGCACTCGTCGTGTTGGCTGGCAAAAATTAAAACATAGACATAAAAACAATTTACATTTCCATTGTTGCCTTTTTTGGTCAGTGGCCTGCTACAAGTGCACAAAAAACCCGCAGATACACACTCGTACATACATATACGCTTATAAATTGCAAATGCAGTCGGTCAGCCGGCAAGTTAGAGACAGCAAAAGACACACGACACAGCCAGGACGATGGGGATAGAAAAAATTGGACATATAGTAGCGCAAAGCAATTGTGTGAACAAAGGATAATGAATCCAGATCGGAACCAACTGTGCAATGCTCTATCAAGTTGCGAACCCTAGAAGTTCCCGAAACTACAAAAAAAACATTTTCGTTGGTACCTGTATTATGTTCTTGTTGTGTTTGCAGTATTTTCGGTTAAAATTACCCAAACGAATAGTAACTCTCCCGTGATTTTTGTTTATAGTTGTGTTTTGTTGTTGTTTTTGAACTGCGGCTTGCATTAACATTGTACTATTGAAATAGTACCTCCTCGCACGTAACAGTTGAACACACAATTATTGAGGGAATTCGCACCTGAGAATTACATTAGTCCGATGCGCAAGAAATTATTGGACTATGTTTTTAGGCAGATTCAATACAAGATGTTGAGACGGCATTCAACTCGTGTTCAGTCCATTGGCCCCGAGTTCAAGTCACCCTAGTGTAAGTAAAATTTTTGTGAAGTTTTTAAAAATTCGATGATTTTTACACTGAGAAAAAAATCAATCTTAAACCAAGATTATAGTCTTGCAACGAGACGAAACGAATGTTAGAGTTCCAGAGAGACGAGATAATCCTAACCCAAGATTATATTCTCAATTTAAATCTTAATCCAACAATCTTGAATTAAGATCGTTTATACTCGACTTTAAGATGTGTTTGTTTTAGTTATTATCATTTTCTTCTTTCTGAAAAAGTTTTATAAGTGTAAATGAGTTCTTATACTGCAACTGGTTGCCCCTAACACTTGACACTCTATGGTAAAGTCGGCTAAGCGGTCGTGCCAAAAGAATTAACTATGTGTCTTAGAGCGAAGAGGTCGTGGTTCGTGACCCAGGAGGGGTGGGTTTTGCATTTCAACCGATAGCTGTTTATACTTTTTATTGATTTTACTTATAGAACTTTTTAACAAAACTAAATCTATGTACTTAGCGTTAACAGCAACAATTATAGGATTTCGGTTGATAAGTTGCGAGATTAACAAATCGTTGTTTTTATAAGGTTGTATATGTAGCCCTGGTATAACGTTGCTTAGGCAGCCCTGGTATATATCGATACTGCCGGGAACCCTGTTATCGATTAAGGCTACACACGAGGATTATCGGTATCGATCTCTGGTCACACTGGTGAAGGCGTGGCATCCATGGTCAAAAGCGAAGATCTGAATAAAAGTTGTACGAAATATATATCCTTACATGTCAAACCTCGAGCTTACTATTTTTAAGATTTCTAAGCTCATATATCAACGGCTGTTATCCAATCTTGTTTATATAAGATTGCAAGACTTATCGAAACTTTTGCACAACTAAAATTTTACTGTAAGCAATCGGTACAAACTAAAAAAAAATCAAATTGGGTATCGTTTTATGAGTTTTTTGGTGCTCCGATTCCATTTCTGGTAACATTTTTCCGATCGGGTGGAAGGCGGCTGACTTAAGCGGAGTAGAAAGGGGGTAAAATCTTAAAAAAAAAATTAAAGGTGGTATCGTTTCATTGGGTGGGAGGGGGCTGAATAAAGGGGCTAATCCGTTTACTTAAGTAAAGCCTAACATTCTGGCCGATCTTAACGAAACGGTCAATTTTTTGATGTGTGTAGCTCCCACACAACTAAAATCAAGTAAGAAAGTCGGTCAAGGCCGACTGTACTCTATACCCTGCAGTAGTGTTGTGAAAACATCGATAGTGGGCACAATCCATAGTTTGAACATTGAAAGTATTCCACTAGTATCTATAGTACTATCGAAAAAATGTGATTCAAAAATTTTTCCATTGTCCTTCTCCTGAACTTCTGTCAACACCAACAACTAAAATTAACCTGTAATTAAATATACTAATATGGCAAGTTCAATACACTAACACTTTACTCTTACCTTGTTACAATTCGAAGTTTCTAGAAATTCTAAATTTTCTGCTACGAAACATCGATAACGGGTCACAAAAATCGATAGTTGGCCAAATACACTAAACATCGATAGTATCGATAGTGCTATCTAAAGCGATTCTGCTGCGCTGCGGCAGCGAACTTTCTTTTGATTATAATTTGACCAATAGATGGCGCCGCTACTTGATTTTTAAAACTGACCAATAGACGGCGCCACTTCTGGGACCATTTCAAACCTGACAAATAAATGGCGCCACTACTCTTACCATTTTGCCACAAAACTTACCTTTGATTGGAACTGAATTTTGGTCATAACTTGAGTATAGTTTATCCGATCTGTATCATTTCTTCGGCAAATAATCTTGATTACTAAATATCTCTAACCAACTATCTACAAAACTGTGGGAGATATAACGTTTTTTCCAAATTGCGGGGGCGTGTCAAAAATTGAAAATAAACTGGATCTGCCTGCAATTATAAGAAGTATTCAGAAGTATGTATGTCCCACACATGTCAAACCTCTATCTCTTACCAACTCTAAGATCTGTGCGTTTATACAGACGGACAGTCGGATAGACGAACATTCCTATATCGACTCGTCTGTTGATGCTGATCAAAAATATATATACTTTATAGGGTCGGAAATGATTCCTTCTCCATGTTTGCACAAACTTAATATACTCTGTGTACCTTTGGTACAAAGTATAATAATTGAGTACATATAAAGCATAACTGTAAAATAATGAGTACTTATTATATTATAAAGTAATTAAATTACGCGAGTAATGTTGGCTTCCAAGTCTTGAATTGAAGCTGGCTTATCGAAGATGGCTTTTGACCATATCTCGTAAATAACTCTTAATCCTTTTTTCAGTTCGCTCTGCTCACTGACCGAAACTCCAAACATAAAAGGGGCCTGGGCTTCCCGCAACCGAATGTGTTCTCTTATCGCGCTCACTGTTAAGTGGCTGTGGTTGACCACACAGCACTGATCGGTCTGACAGCAACCGAATAACAGGCCCAACTCAGTCAATTGGTCTTAAATTGTGTGCTTCTCGAAGACCAAACTCTCAAAATGTTATTTGAAAAGGTTGCAGACTCAAGAGTTGCGCCAGAGTTTAACATAAGCAGAGAGAGAGTCTATGAGAGAGAGAACGAGAGAGCGCGTATAGTTCGTCGCATACATTCATATCGTTAGTCGAGCCTTACACACCGATGCATACATACGAAGAAGACCCTTTTTGAATTCGGGATTTAGGAAGGAAAAAAATCAAAAAAATGTCTTTCTCTCCTGTCACTACCAAATAGAAGCAGAGAGCGTAGTTAAAGGTTATTTCGGTACCTCTTTTCAATGTGGTCGCAAGAAAGCTGTCGATTTCTGACAAAGGCAAACGGGGAACCGATTTTTGCGACCTCTGCTTTTGACTTCACGTAACCCCACAGGAAAAGGACCAGTGGTGTGAGTTGACAGGACGCGAAATAAGCTGCTCAGCAAATGATTTCTCAATAAAGTAGGGTTGTCGATATTTCTCAAAATATCAAAAATCAAAATTTTCAATATCGAAATTTATATCGAGTTCAAAAAACATCGATATATCGAAATAAAGTTATTTTCGAAAGCTTAAAAAAAGAACGACTTCACCATAAGACTACTAACGACCATTTCTAGTGGCCGTTATATCTTATCTTTTTAATATGACAACATTAAGATTTCAATGACTTGGTTTTCTGAGGTATTCTTAGAGGTGTCGATTTGTAAGCATGGAAAAAAGTCAACAAAGCCTATAGCAAAAATGAAATCTACGAAAAATTCTAAGCAAATTTCACCAAGAAACCATTGGTTTAAAATTAATTCCTAGACCGCGCAAATCAACCTTAAATATTAAGAACATTTAAGGATTTTGTCTTTTCCAACAGGATTGGAAAAATAAATTATTTGTATTTTTCCTGCTTAGAAATCGCACTTTTACGAAGAAAATAAGGTAAAGAAAAAATAAGACTTAATACCGTAGCTGGATGAAATTGTATGGAGGAATTAATTTTTGACCCATGGTTTTTGGGTGAAATTTTCTTTGAATTTTCGGTAGATTTCGTTTTTATACTCTGTACCGAAGGTACATAGAGTATATTAAGTTTGTGCAAAAGTATGTAACAGCCAGAAGGAATCATCTCCGACCCTATATGTTCTTCATCAGCATCAACAGTCGAGTCGATATAGCCATGTCTATGAACGAAGAGATCTCAGAGATGGTAAGAGATAGAGGTTTGACATGTATGGGACATATACTTTTTATACTTGCAGGCAGATCAAGTTTATTTTCAATTTTTGCCACGCCCTCTTAGTGAGAGAAAGAGAGAGAGAGAGAGAAACTTAGAGATGAGCGAGTATAACTCGTGAGCAAATGCGAGCTGCGACTTTAAGGGTACAGAGTATGTTATAGTCTGGCTTGACCTACTTTCTTTCTTGTTCCTACACGCTTTTTGCGGAAAAAAGTCGACAGTCTTGTCATATAATTATTATTAAAATATCGATAATCGCCTATATCGGCACAGAAATTATCTTAGTGGAATAACCCCTATCTTCCAACAAAAATATCGTTATATCGATAAAACTTTGACAACCCTACAATAAAGCCATGGTTTCGCGCGCTGTGTGTGCCGTAGCAACGTCTTCCCGAAACCAAATGTCGCCGACATCAAGGACTTCAATTTCAGGTCAACAAAAAGTCATTTATCATGGTGCGGTAGCGGTCGCCATTGACGGTTATATTCTGTCCGGCCTCATTTTTAAAGAATTACGGACCGATGATTCCAGCAGCCCAGCAAAAGCACCAAACAGTGCATTTTTGTGGATATAACTGTAGTTCGAAAGTCTCTTTGGGCTGCTCATCAGCCAAATTGCGACAATTTTGCTTGTTGACGTATCCATTTAGCCAGAAATGTGCCTGTGATGTGAAAGAAAATGTCAGAGATAGTTCTTTCAGCCCATAATAAAGATTCCACCATCCAATTCCATTTTTTGTGTTTTATTTGTAATTAAAAAAAAAACTTCTTAATTGATTTCAATTAAACCTTATTTTTTCTCTTTTACTTTCGCAACGAATTTGTCCAATATCTGACTGCTGTATAACCCTACTAACTGTCCTACCTGTCGGTCAACACGAGTACTTATTTCTCCACTCTCAAAACCATGCACTTTTCAAATACTTTTCTTGACCAATTGCCCCGTTTGCTATGCGACAACCTTAGTTCAAAATCAACTAACTCTTGTATAGAGCATTTCGCAAAAGAAGTGTTTCGGCCAGAGGCCATGGATATGCCCGCGCTCAGGGCCAATGTTATTGGTAACAGGAAGCAGTTTGCATGAAATGCCATCAACACTGGTTGACATCAATGGAATGATAAGAGTGTTCGCCTCTGCTCCTTGCTGTTTTAATTGCTGCAACTTACTGACTGTTTTTCTACATATATTTATCTTTTCGTCTTAATCAAGACGAACTACATTTGGCCAGACATTTAATTTATGAGTGCAGCTAAAAGGTTGCCATCATTTACTTCCCCCAACCCACGCTCTAGCCCCGAACCCATTATGTCATTGAGTTGTGCTTACTTTGGCCTCGTTCACCCACGCGCTGGTAAATTAATTCCCCGATGTCATATGTCAGGCAGCTGTAATAATATGAGCTGATGCCTTCTGGGTTATGATTACTGTCAGCAGCAGGCAGCACTCTATGAGTAGCTTCCACTTATGTCCTTATGGACTTATGACGCACTGCTCCTCTTATGACTTGAGGTGCCCCGCAGTTGCACAGCGGCAGCAACTTTGACTCGGTGACAATTTATCACAGCCAATTTAACCACTTAAGTGTGAAAAACGTTCGCCAGATCCGCCAACACACACACACACACACACATGCATACATAAATTTGAACGGATACAAAATAAAGTCAAATAAAATAAAATATGGAGAGGAAACTTGGCACAATGCAAACCGCGACACGGTTAACAGGCCTGCCAATGGCCCCAGCGGCATTTTGGGCATGAAACGGCCCACATTGACCAGTCAATGGGTTCGGGGTGTCCGAGTGTCTGTGCTGGCGGCATTTATTTGTTTACAATCTGTTTGGGAAAGCTGCCGCAAGACTGAAAAATCTGCATTTCCATTTAAAGTGAAGCTATATATATATAAACACAATCTATATGT
Source organism: Lordiphosa magnipectinata (assembly GCA_037044535.1). NCBI lineage: Eukaryota > Metazoa > Arthropoda > Insecta > Diptera > Drosophilidae > Lordiphosa > Lordiphosa magnipectinata. Next base: position 8,901 of record JBAMBO010002111.1, on the reverse strand, counting down.
ATGCATGTTTGTGCTATGCATGCCCGAATTTGGTTTAATTGAAAAAGACAGTTGCATTATACATACAGACGAGAACAATTGCAGTTTGCATTGTTCGATAGCCAAAAATATGAGTGGTCGTCGAGTTGGCCATTGATTTTTATGCAAATTGACAATTTGATCATTTAATTTCTCATATTTTATATGCATTTCAAGCGGAAAGTTGGAAAGACATAAAAGTTTTAAAGAGCAGTTAGGTAATAAACTAGTAGTTAAATTATTGTTTTAACCAAACTCGCTACACTCACATGCGCAGCCAAAAAGGGCTTTACCCTAAAAGCTGAGCGGCGTAGCTAACAAAATCGGCTTTTACCAGCTCAAACACACACGTAAAAGTGCAAATTCATGTTTTGTTTGACAAAATCTGTTTAAATCTAAAGAGCAAATGCCAGAGCAGTCAATCGAGCTCAGCTTCCCTTCATGAGCCGGCTTTGCGCTACGTGCAAAGGATGAAGGGAAAAGTGGAGTCGTGGTAAATGGATTGTACTCGACAGCTGTGGGCCAGTCAAGGCTACAAAAACGGAATTAGCCTTAGTCAATGATGACAGGACCCAGAGACGGACACGGACACGTGTTGCTCCCAAGCACAGTTTTCACACTCATTAAAAATTTGCATAATTACAGCTCGAGCTACTAGCACACCTCGCGGCTCATTAGCGCTTTGAAGTAGACAACGCTAAGCAGGAGAAGGAGGACACTCATAACCTGCAGCCAAATGCTGGCCGCTGTTAATTTATGTGCACAAAGTAAATGAGCTTTTCATGACACTCAAGCGGCGCGAACCTCTAAACGCGGCGCGAGTGTTGAATTATAAATGCATGGAAATTAAAAACAATTACACCAAATTACATTTCACACCGCAAAAATTTATATATATATATACATAAACAAATAAACTGCGCATAATGATGCTAATCCCTTAAGCCAGCCCGCTCGCTATATCGCAGAGGAGTGGGGCGTTGGGTCGGTTACAGCTAGCGCTATCAATTTGCATTGCGTTTGGCTCATTAGCGACAACGAGTTGGCGATAGACACTTGCAAATTTGTACAACTATAAAGCAAATTGATAAAATTTATTGCCATGCACTTCCAATTTGTCGAACGAGGTAAGCTTAAAGGGTATTTTATTAATTTAACAAAATAGCTTAAACATTCCTTAAATATGCCAATAAAGAATTCTTTTCAATGGGCTTATCAATCATTGATCCATCATAAATTTAGGTATGTACGTCCTTAAATTAAAAGGAGAAAAAATTTACATGAATCCGATACCTGGCCTTATGAACCCGCTAAAAGTTTTGCAGGAGTGAACCCCTTCCGATATCCAAGAGGTTTGCAGCCCTGAAATGAACATTTTGGTCTTAGGGCCGATTTCTCTTCTTCCATATAGCTGCTATGCGTCAGATAAGCTCACAATTTACTCTGCTATTTGTAAGTTTATGTGACATAAAGCTCTATGTAACAGATGAGAAATCGGTCGTTAGACTTGGAAAATTACTTTGTTAGCTTATGTGACAGATTGCTCTCTGTAGAAGATGTATGGCCCTTATGGGCTATTTCCTCTGAGCAACATCTAACATCTTGAATCAAAATGTTTCTTATAACACGTTCCTCATAAAACTAAGTAATTATTATAATATTTGTATACTATGTACCGAAGGTAAGCAGAGTATATTAAGTTTGTGGAAAAGAATGTAACAGAAAGAATGAATCATTTCCGAACTTATAAAGTATATATATTCTTGATCAGCATCAACAGCCGAGTCGATTTAGCCATATTCGTCTGTCTGTGTGTCCGTATATCCGTATGAACGAAGAGATCTCAGAGATGGTAGGAGATAGAGGTTTGACACGTATGGAACAAATATTTCCTATGCTTGCAGGCAGATCAAGTTTATTTTCAATTCTTGCCCGCAATTTGGAAAAAACGTCATAACTTTCACAGTTACAAAACTGTGGTGGTGGTTTTTGCCTTCTAGACATATTCAGTAATCAAGATTATTTATCAATTTGCTGAAGGAATGATAAAGATCAGATGAACGATAGTCAAGTTATAAGAAAACCAAACAATTATTCTGGGTAGCACCGGCCGCAAGGCAGCGGCGATGGGCAACACTTCACACACTTTGAGGCTTTTTCTGCCTCTTTGTGTGGCTTCTAACTTAAATTGATTAGTTATATTCAAACTTAGGGATGTACAGAGTATGTTATTGTCGGGCTTGACCGACTTTCTTTCTTGTTTTTTATACCCTGTACCTGCTGAAAATGGGTAAAAGAGTATCATAAAGCTGTGAAAAAGAATCTAACTGGGAGAAGAAATCATTTCCGACCCTATAAAGTAGATATATTCTTGATCAGCGTCAACTGCCGAGTCGATATAGCCAGGTCCGTCTGTCTGTCTTTCCGTCTGTCTGTATAAACTCGTCGATAAGAGATAGAGACACAAATTTTTACATGTACATAGGTGTATACCGTACCCAGATCAAGTTTGTTTCAGATTTGTCAAATTTCCCCCCCTTTTCCCTTAATCCACAACAACTGTCAGAGCCACAATTTTAAAGTAAGAACCTCGTAGATTAATATATATTGTCCTAGGCCTTATATCTATATATTCTGAAAAGCACAATAAGATCGGAGCAAAAACACTAAAGTTATTCACGAAACAATTTAGCTTGTAGGAGCGGGGAGAGCACTGTGCCTACTGCAGGTTGCTAGGGCGCGTGTGAGTGTGTATGCGCGCGTGAGTGTGTGTGCGTTTGTGCATGTGTGTTTTTATACCCTTGCAAAGCGTATTATAATTTTGCCCAGAAGTTTGCAACGAATAGAAATATTCATTTCCGACCCCATAAACTATATATATATTCTTGATCAGGGCGACGAGCTGAGTCGATTGAGCTTTGTCCGTCCGTCTGTCTGTCTGTCTGTCTGTCCGTCTGTCTGTCCGTCTGTTTCTACGGAAACTAGTCTCTCAGTTTTAAAGCTATCGAGCTGAAATTTTGCACAGAGTCTTCTTTTTACTACACGCTGCTAATATGTCGGAACCGACCGGATCGGATGACTATATCTTATAGCTGCCATAGGAACCAGCGGTCAATTAATGGGTCTTAGTGATAAAACCTTTTTTGTTTTCAATGTTAGCGTTCTTAAACTGGGCCATTATTAATATTATATGCTTTCAATCAGATTTGCAAACTTTTGTCAAAATCGGATGACTATATCTTATAGCTGCATTAGGACCGATCGGTCGTAAAATGGGTCTTTGGGAAAATAACTTTTTTGTTTTCAAGTAAATCGTTCTTAAGGTCGGTGATTCTTAATATTACAGCGCTCCTTCTTGTTTAATACTAATTTGGGAAGAAACCCGCTTGAAAACGCCTCGACATCGGAAGCTGACATGAGGCATATCTTAATGATATGCCATAGGACCATGATCGTGTCTAGAAAATAGATCGTCTTAGTAACGAAATGATGCAGTTTTGTTTTTCATGTTCGCGTCTTTAAGACTCAACTGATTACTAATTCGTAAATGCTGTGTAGCAAATATATTCGCATAATATTATGGTCGATATACTCGGATGTACTTGATATCTAATACGTGCTGCCATAGGACCGATCAAGATCGATATCCAAATGAGTTTTCCTTCAGGCTGAGAATAACTGTTTTTGTTTTACAATTTTATCCGATTCTTAAACTCGGCGATGTTTTATAAATTTAATGCAAATTTATGTTTTCACAAAAGATTCGCGTATAATTTTTGGTACGAAGTCAGATGTTTTATAACATTGTCGGACAAATGTAGGCTGTTAGATGTAGACAGTGTAAATTTTTGATTTCACATTATCGTCAAGTTCCATGAGTTCCTCTAAACTCTGCACATTGTGCAAAAACATGCAGTTTGAAACAACTGGGAATCGATATCAAAACTTGAACGGGAACGGAACCAGTTTTGTAACCGGAAGTTAGCTATGAGCCTGTCTCGTTTTTAATTATAATTGCTTAAGGGGGTATTCTCCATGTCGAGGCTGTTTATTGTAACTTGTAAAAAAAAAATCTTATTTGAAAACGCAAAGAGGTTTTAGAATTCTGATTCTTATATTGTGCTACAAACAGATTAAAGTAAACAAAAAAATATTTTCTGCTTCGATATGGGAGCTGTTCCAAAAGGTCTCGGCCGTCGCTGGCGGCCACGATTTCTCGTATCCAGGTTGTCTGAAATGAAAAGTAAAAATGGGGTTATAATCAGTAAAGATGTCATTCTGGTCTGACCCTCGAAAAGAATTTTGTGATTTTTTTTGACAAAATGGCGTGCCATTGAAAAATGAAAATTCGATTTTGGGCCCTTTTTTTGTAGTTTAGTGTAAAAAAAATAGTAACATTTTTTTTAAATTATGATTGAGGGTCAGACCAGAATGGTGACAATTCTGCGTCGATCTCACTTAGTTTCATCAAAATCGGTTCAGTGTAACTGGAGATTCATGGCCGCCAGTTCGAAAAACGTGGTTTCGAAATGCGTTTAAAGTTTGAAGTTAACTTAAAAATGACTCGTTTTAGCGAAGACATTGTTCGACAAAAAATGCTATATTTTCTAAAGTATTTGGAATTTCAAAAAATTCTTTTGGGCGATATTCTCAAATATCCAAGCTATAAAAAATGCAATAAAAAACAAAATCGAAAAAAAAATTTTGCACATGGAGAATACCCCCTTAAGTTTATATGTGAAGTGACAAGTATATCTGCGGTTACTAGATCAGGTCGAAAAAGAATTAGAATTATGTGTCGATTCTAATTCGCTTGGCATTGAGCATTTCGTTAGTCAAATTAACAATCTTTTTCGTCCAGATCTAGTAGACGACGATACATTTTTTTCCTCATATGTAAAGTTGTGCGATTTGAATTTAAAATGCAAGTGTTAATCAAGAAATCGCTGTCGAAATTTGGAACACACCCCTATAACTCCATATTTCCACCAAAATTTCACTTTTGAACTCATATTATTTCTGAGATTATGGCTTTGAACTACTTTTGGACCGGTTCTCTTTAGATCTGAACCTATTTTGATTCGAAAAAATATCTTACTCAACTTTATTAAGCCAATCCCCATAATTCATGATAATGGGCTCGACTGTTTCTGAAATATGACACTGATCCACTTTAAGTTCACAGTCTTGACTCGTTTCTGATCGACATGAAAGTTGCATAAGGATTGGTACATAGTTGACCAAAGACTCTAAAAACATTAAGCGCCGATTTCACATACTCTGTTATTTGTAAGTTAAGGTGACAGATAGCACTAGGTAGCAAATTGAAAAATATCTTAAAGTGGGACTACTCTCTAGTAGCATTACTCGACATCGAGGGTGCCTTTAATAACGTCCAACTTAATGCCATCACCTCTGCCTTGACAGATGTGGGAGCGGATATGCCTCTGATCAGATTCATCGACCAATTGCTAACCAGAAGGTCGGTGTACTCGCAGCTTGGAAGCATTACGCTTCACAGATTTGTAAGCAGAGGCACTCCGCAAGGAGGTGCTCTCTCTTCGCTACTATGGACCGTAACAGCTAACCAACTACTTCGATTGTACTAGATTTTCCCTGTTTTGAGTATGGAATGCTTGAGTTTTTGCTGAGTGTACAAAAAAGTGGATGTTTTTCACTTTGATATAGGCAAAAGAAGAAAGAAAAGAAACGAACAAAATAAAATTCTTTGAGTATTCTGCATTAGGTAGAGCTCTGTGTGTTTGTCCTATGCCAAAATCTGCTATACACCAAAGTGATTTTAATAGGCAGCATGTGAATTTAATTAGCTTAAGTGGTCCAGAAATCTGTTGATTTGGAAGACCATCGGCGGGTCTAATGTAACTTTTTAACTTACTGTTACTGTTCCAGCTCCTCTCTCTGATGTCCCGTGCTGTCCATTGTACACACACACATGAGCAACCAAAAGTCGAGAGCTCTTTTACCATTTGACAAAATATTGCGGTTTTCGATCTGTCCGAGGGCTAGCACACATTTTTAAGCTTGAATTACGAGTACTGTGCATTTTTGTAAAATATTTATTTAAAGTATTTTCGCTTGCGAATTTCCCCAATTGTAATTAAATGTCAACAATATTAAATTACGCAAATATAAACAAGCAAATAACAGTGGAGAATTGAAAAAACCGGCAACCGACTAAGCTACACTTTTGAATTTAATGTACAACAACAAAAATTGGAAACGAGTGGCAGCATATTTGTCTTATCGCAGCGTCATTTTGCAAACACAAGTGGTTCTGCGGTTCAAGGATAACAGCTTAGACTGGCTCCCGAGAACAAGATCAGAGCTTTCCCTACCGACTTGGGATTTAAGATTATGTTTGCATTTAAATGTAATTCAAGATTCAAGATTCAATTTCTATTTCTATTTCCATTTCCATTTATTGACTTAAATGAATTGGTATTTCTCATGATAAACTAAAATATCAACTTCAACTAACAAATTCTAAAGCCAAATGAAGTTATATTAGCCACAGAGCCGCAGTTCACATCATGAAACAGCAGACAAATGCATTTTTCATAAAGCAGACAGCGATAGGTTGAGCACGTGTGTTTGTGTGGTGTTATCCTGTGGGGGCAGGGGGAGTGGAACTCGGGGCAGGTAGACTACCTGTAGACGTCTATCGACAGCAGCAACAACAATGGCCGGCAGCGCACAATGTCAACTGAAATTGCGATTGCGTTAAAACTCTATAAATACCAGAGTAACACACAACAACGGCGAGGACAACAAGGACAGCAAGGACATGCTGATATTGCAACAACACAATCTAATCCGGTTATTGCATTTTAAATGCGCTACAAGGTTTCATTTTGTTCGCCTGCGGGCGGACTATGATTTAAGGCTCCAGCCCCTGCCCGGCGATTTAAATTATTCGCCAGGCAATTACTGTCGCCTGACATTGAAGCTCAGCTCAGTTATTAATTTGCTTAACAAATAAATCACAGCCAAAAGTGTGTGCAATTTGCAATGGTAATACGCTTATCTGGAAGCCAGCAAATACCGCAGCAGGCGGGCACCTGAAACCACGAGCCAACTCTTTTCAAAATTTAATGCAATTTAACAGCATATTTAACAGCAGGAGCCTGCGGCGAAGTCAACCGAGTCAGCCAGCCGAGCATGTGAGCCCGGCAACAGTTGTTGGTGTGGGGTAGGCGAACTTCAGTTTGCCAAATGAAGATGCGCGCAGCACCTGCAGAGGCATTCATAAGTAAGTAGCTGTAGAATGGCTAATCAATTGCGCGCACATTGAGCACAAATCAAATTTCAAACTTGCCACGTCCAACGGATTTTGCACAGAAAACTTTTGTGCCAGCTTTCGCTGTAAGATCAACTTTTGCTCAATTTGATTTTTCAACAAAAAGAAGACCAAAAAAAAAAACTTTTCCCTTTTACCTGGCCATTCTGTTTGTGCTCCCCGCGTTCTTCTTGGCCTGTCGTTAAACAAACTTATCCAATAAAAGTTTTGTCAACATTGATTTAAAGCTGAGACGAATGCATACATCAGCCAAAATACTTCGAAAAGGACCGACAGGAGTGAGAGAAATTGACAGTACGTTTGTTTTAGTCATAAGTTCAAATATGTTAAGAGTTGTAAGCCAGAGAACAGAGTTGCCAGGATATCTCAAATAATTGGAAATTACAATATTTTATATGAATTGAGAACCGAAACAACAACCGTTATTTTTAACTGGTAAAGAGTGATTTTTTAGCAACTTTCTTTTTTGTCACACTGTTTTTGGCAGCTCAGCTGGTTTCGTGTCACATTTTACTGTCAAACATGTTCAGTTTGGTCTATAATTTAACCATGAATCGACTTAAAAACGAACAACGCTTGCAGATTGTTAAATTTTATTATCAAAATTCTTGCTCGGTTAAGAAAGTGCATCGTGCACTTCTTCCAATTTATGATCAGTTTGGGCGACCTTCTGAAGCGGCTATTCGGAATCTTGTGACTAAATTTCGCACCAAATTTACATTATTGGACATTAAACCACCAACACGCATACGTAGAGTGCGGACAGAGGAAAATATTGCAGCTCTATCCGCCAGTGTTGTTAATGACGGTGAATTTTCGATTCGACGCCGTTCGCAGCAATTGGGCCTCTGTTACTCCACTACGTGTAAAATTTTGCGGAAGGATTTGAATATAAAACTTTTTAAAATACAGCTGGTTTTAGAATTGAAGCCACACGACCTACCCCAACGGCTAACTTTTGGTGAATGGGTGACGATCCACTTTTTCATCGGAAAATTGTGTTCAGCGACGAAGCTCATTTCTGGTTGAATGGATAGGTAAGCAAACAAAATTGCCGTATTTGGTGTAAAGAGCAGCCAGAAGCATTGCAAGAACTGCCAATGCATCCCGAAAAATACACTATTTGGTGTGGCATCATTGGACCTTACTTTTTTAAAGATGACGAAGGCAGGAACGTTACTGTGAATGGAGAGCGTGCGATGATTACAAACTTTTTTTTGCCCAATATGAAATGGTTTCAACAAGACGGTGCCACTTGACACACAGCACGCGAAACAATGGCCCAATTGAGAGGCGAGTTCGGTGAACAGTTTATTTCACGTTTGGGGCCTGTCAATTGGCCGCCTAGATCGTGCGATATTTTGCCATTAGACTATTTTTTGTGGGGCTATGTAAAGACTCATGTCTATAGCGACAAGCCCGCAACAGTTGACGCACTGGAAGTCAATATTGAAGAATTTATTCGTAACATACCGGCCGATATGTTGGAGAGAGTATGCCAAATTTGGAAATCATTTTTTTTTTTTAAATTCTTTAGCCGATAGACTTGAGTTTTAATAGCTTAA